>CM071928.1:72866923-73061207 GCA_016081115.2 Rehmannia glutinosa
ATTAAATATGTCATCTATTTTCAGCACATTTATATTTACGCATATTTACATCATATCAAATTTGATAAACTCATATTTGCTATCCAACGATTAATAATCAAGTGCTAAAATCAAGTGTTAAAACAAGCTTAAAATAATTCAAAGGGTGTTAAGTCTTCCGTCGATAAAACCAATACAACCAAGTTAAAGTTCGGGTTAAACATCCGAGTTATTCTATCAATAGCTCTATCAAATCTGTTGAGTGGCTAACTCAAATTGAATAACCAACTTAGCTATCCCTCAAGGACACAATGTTTGAGTTAACTCTATAATATTTTAAAAGGAATAAAATCGAAAGTTGGTAAGGTTTATTCAACCCGCCCTTCTAAACCTTACTCAAACCCTTGGGACCTACAAGTGGTATCGGAGGCGGTTGGTTCATTAAGCCTTCCGCCCTTGTTACTGAACTTGATCTTCATCTATTCTAAAGGTTTTAAACACTTGCATTTTAAAAATCTTTCATTTTCAAAGAAAGTTATTATCATGGAAGCAAATTTGACACATATTCCTATGTTCACTTTGTTGAAGAATTTGATGATTGGAAAATTCGTATACGAGGCTCATCTATCTCGCTCTACACGATGAAATGTGGATTGTGATAGAGAATGGGCCACCGCAAATCTTGAAAGTGAACACGATTTGTAAGAAGAAGCACCGCACTGTGAAGGAGAAGAAGTTGTTCTTTGAAGAAAGACCAATCATGGTTGAAAAACTAAGGATTTGAGTGGACAAATAATGATAGGAAGAGATACAACTAGGACAATGTGCCCAAGGACATACTTTACAAGACTTTGGACAAAGCAATGTTCAATAAAGTCAAATCTGCAAAACAACAAATTAAAGAAAATAAATTGTCTGTTGCTGTTCAAAAATTTGAAAATTTCAAAATGTTTGTAGGTGAATCCATGGATCAGTTGGATGCAAGATTCACTGAAATCACAAATGAGCTTTCAGCACTTGGAAAGGAATATACACAAAAGGAAATGTTTATGAAGATTTTAAGAAGCCTCCCAGCTGAATGGGAAATGAAGACTATGGCTCTGAGATATTCCATGGACCTCTCAAAAACATCTAACCATGAGCTATTCTCAGACCTCAAAGCCTATGAGTTTGAGCTGAGAAGAAATTAGCAAGAGGAGACAGTTGTACCCAAGACAGCTACACTGATAGCCAAGGATGGAAAGAGAGCTGAACCAAAGGAAGCCATAGACTAGGAGGAGATTCCCCTAATGGTTAAAAAATTCAACAAGTTCTTCAATAAGAACTATTAAAGAAACAAAGGTGAAACCTCCAGGAGACATTCAACTCCCTCTAAGTTAAGGGAATATAGGCCACCCAAGAGAGCTGAGCATCAAAGGGTTGAATATCAGAGACCTGATAACCCAAGAACAGAAAGAGCTGATCAACAAGCTGAGAACCTATGTTGGAACTACAGACAACCAGGACATTTTGCAGTTGATTGTTCATATCCACCAGTCAACAAATATAGGAATGAAGAAGAAAGAAAAGTTTTTAGAGAAAGAAGACAGGAAAAGAAGAAAGTCATGTTGGCTGCTGAGACTGCTGAGACAACTAAGTCCAAAGAAGCAGCAGACTCAGAAAGTAGTGAAGCTGACTACTCAAGTGACTCTGAACAAGAAACCATGATCTACCTTATGGCTAAAGAACAAGATCAACCAGATCAAGAAGATAAGGCACACTCTAAGTAATATCATTCTGATTCAAGTGATAGTGAATGTGATACACACACTTCATCACCCACTTTTCTTTATGATTCCTTAGGCAAAATGATGAAAGACTTTGAGCACATAAAATCCTCACACACACTTCTAAATGAGGAAAACAAACCGACTCAAGCCCAAAACTCACAAACACTAAGGAATCGAGTGTACTCTAAGTCACATAGGTGATGAGAACACAAAGTCAAGTTTTGAGAATGCTAAAATGATAGCGAGAAATAGGCTTTGCTATAGAAAAGAGGAAAAAGACCTAAAAAATGTGATTGCCTCATTTGTAAAGGCATCCAAATCATTGGATGATCTTATCATGAGTCAAAAAGAATGTGGAGATAAGGCAGGCATATGATTCATTCCTTTGTGCTTAGTCAAACTCCTGAGAGCGATTTTGGAAAGTAATGAAGCTTCCCAATCACAAACAAACCGGCCTTGGATATAAGGAAAGGAAAACATCCGATTGAGTATCTTTGAGAGGACAAATGAGAAGAAATCCAACCGAGTTCCTCGGCAAACTCCAACGTATGCACTTCTGTGAAAAGTATACGAGCTACTAGAAACCCTAGAATGTTCATCGAGAAATACATATGATGGGAATGGTAGAAACTATCCAACCAAGCCGATTGGTACAATGTAAAATATCAACAAAGACCAATGGAATACCGGCTAAATGGCACGGACCTAAACCTCAACAAAGGTCATTCCAAAGAGAAAAGGACTACCAGCACACATATGCATCTCGACACTACACTCAAAAATATCACAATTATCCCAAGAAAGCATTTGCTAAAACACACATAAGGGCATACGGACAAAAGAGACGGCTGTTTGAACCTAAAACTCCCAAGCAATTTGCTAATGTGCACTTTACGCAAATATGGCATCGATAGATGGCAACCTCTTAGAGACAAGTCCATTCGCTATAGGTTGGTTGGATCATCTTATAGCACTAACCCCTCAAGACCCAGGCAAGTATGGGTACCTAAAAACTAATTTCTTTGATTGCCGGTTCAAGGAAAAGGCGAGTGCCAAGGAACCTGGTACATGGATAGTGGTCACATTCCCGGACATATGACAGAAACAAGAAAAATATGTCCAAATTCAAGAAGATTAGAGGTGCAAAAGTCATATTTGGAGGAAATGAAGCTCCGTGGAAACCAAAGGCACATGATCTACCAAGAAGAATGGATTGGAAATCACAGATTTTGCTTATGTTGAAGGCCTCAACTTCAACCTTGTTAATCATTAGCCAACTCGTGACAAGGGCTACAATGTTGGATTCAATATAGAAGTGTGCGGATCAAAGATGTAGAATCTAATGAAATTGTGTTGCAAGGATCAAGGCAGAGAAGAATATGTATGTGGTAGATTGGTCTCTTTGCTACACCAAGCACTTGTCTCATAGCAAAGAGCACATCCGAATCAAGTTAGATGTGGCACAAGAAGCCGAGTCATCCGAATTTGAAGACAATCAACAAGGTTGCAAGGAGTCATCTTTTGGAAGGATTGCCGGACTCGGTGTACAAGAAAGAAAGTGTATGTTGAAGGCCTCAACTTCAACTCCGTTAAGCATCAACCAACTCGTGACAAGGGCTACAATGTTGGATTCAATATGGGAGTGTGCCAGATCAAAGATGTTGAATCTAATGAAATTGTGTTGCAAGGATCAAGACATGTTGAATATGTATATGGTAGATTGGTCTCTTGCTACACCAAGCACTTGTTTGTTAGCAAGAGCACATCCGAATCAAGTTGGATGTGGCTCGAAGAAGTGAGTCATCGAATTTCAAGACAATCAACAAACTTGCAAAGAGTCATCTTGTGGAAGGATTGCCAGACTCATTGTACAAGAAAGAAAGTGTATGTGATGCATGCCAGATGGGAAAGCAAATAAAATATTCATTCAAGGCTAAGCCAAATCTTTCTTCAACAAGGATATTACATCTGTTGCATATGGATCTATTTGGTCGATTGAGCAAGCCAAAGACAAGTGGAAAAAATACACCTCGGTGGTGGTAGATGATTATTCAAGATATACATGGACAAACTTCATGTGCAAAAAGAAGGGAACTTTGCAGAAGTTACCTCAGCTGATATCAAAATGAAAAGAGCCAAACCATTATAAAAAATAAGATCTGATAGAGGAACCGAGTTTGTCAATGGAACAATTACTCAAGATTGTGGCTATATCTCAGAAGAACTCCATAGTAGAATGGAGTAGCTGAAAGAAGGAACAAAACTCTTAAGGAAGCTACAAGGACCATGTTAGCTGAGTCATCTGAATTTCAAGACAATCGACAAGCTTGCAAGGAGTCATCTTGTGGAAGGATTGCCAGACTCATTGTACAAGAAAGAAAGTGTATGTGATGCATGCCAGATGGAAAAGCAAATAAAATCTTCATTCAAGGCTAAGCCAAATCCTTCTTCAACAAGGATATTACACTGCCAAACTTCATATCTACACATTTGGAAACTACATCCATCAGCTTATGGTAGTCGTCCTTCAACAGCTTCTTCTCGGCTGTGTAAACCACCTTTTTAGCGCATTCTAGTTTGGCTACTTCCATCCATGCAGTAGCCAAGTCTACATCGGCTTCATGTATCTCCTTTATGTATTTTATATCGACGGCAACAAGCGATTCTGCTCGCAAGGTCCTTAGCACTAATTTTGATGTCTTGTGGAAAAAGAAGACTTGATTTCTTCATCCCCGCATTAAGTGACTAAAGGATCGCCTAACTCGATCAAATGGTGACTTTCCAATATGGTCTCTTTCACTTGGTTGATGTGTGGAACTTGCTCTTTTCTCATTTTCTCATCTTCTATCTCTTGATTGAGTCTTGAGTGTACTAACTTAGCTCAATTAACCCTAGCTCATTTTTAAGCTCTTCAAATCTTGATTCACGTAAAGGCTTAGTGATTATGTTAGCTAATCGCTTATCGGTTGAGATATATTCCAAAGTGATGTCTTTCTTTTCAACATGATCTCTTATAAAATGATATCGACATCAATGTGCTTTGTTCTTAAATGCAACACGAGGATTTTGTGTGATTACAATAGCACTAGTGTTATCACACATAATTGGAATCTCTTTCTCTTCAATCTCATAGTCTCTCAGCTGCTGTCTCATCCATAAGATTTGGGAACAACACATGCCCGACTATGTACTCTTCTTCACTTTGTGTAACCAATAAGATTGAATCCACCTTCCTTTGGATACCATAAGCCAACTTCCTGCATCCCCTCAAATACCTTAGGATTCTCTTAGGCTGCGGTCATGTGGCTCTCCTTTGGTGCGATTAAAATCTTGCACATACACCTCTTGCAAAGGTTAAGTAGAGCAATTAACCTATAAGTGCTCCATATCTAGTTTGATCTCTGACCCTTGCCTTACGCATCCATGTCCATCTTGGTGATGTGTTCATTGGTATTTTCACGAAGACTTCTCTTCCATACCAAATTTCTTCATTAAATCTCTCGGTGTATTTTGTTTGACTTATGAAGGTTCCATCCTTCAATTGCTTGACTTGAAGTCGTAGGAAGAAAGTCACTCACTCATCATGCTCATCTCAAGTTTACCTTGCATGAGGTTTGAGAACTTATCACACAAATCTTTATTAGTACATCCAAAAATGATGCAATCCACATATATTTGAACAAGCGGTATACTCCTTCCATCTTGAATTACGAAGAATGTTTGATCCACTTTGCCTTTGATGAATCCATTGTCGATTAGAAATTGAGACAATGTATCATACCATGCTATGGGTGCTGTTTCCATCTATATAATGCTTTGTTGAGCTTGTGCACCGTATCTCCAATAGTCTTATACTCAAAACCTGGAGATTTTTCAACATAGACTTCTTCCTCTAGCATTCCATTTAGAAATGCACTCTTCACATCCATTTGATACACAATGAAGTTCTTATGTGCAACATAAGCAAGAAACATCCGTACTGCTTCCAATCATGCAACATGAGCAAGGGTTTCATCAAAATCTATACCCTCTTCTTGGCAATACCCTTTGGCTACCAATCTTGGCAATATCCTTCCTTATTCATCTTGTTTCTGAAAACCCATTTTGTGCCAATAACATTTTGATGGGTTGGTCTCTCGCACTAGTTCCCATACCTTGTTTCTTTCAAATTTATTCACTCTTCTTGCATGGCTTGAATCCAATGTGTGTCATCTAAGGCTCGAGACACATCTTTTGGTTCTATCACGGGAAATAAAGCAAGTGAACATTGCTTCTTCCCGAGCTCGGATCTAACTCGGTGGATGGTCTCTCGGCCATCTTACATCGGGTTGAAGTAAGTCATCCGGATTTAGCCCTCTCGACTAAGTTGTCTTGAACAACTCTTTCATCTTCATTCGATTGTAGACTTTCCGATTGTCTTTATGATTGACTATCTCATCTTCATCTTGGTTTATTGCTCTTATTTCGACTTCAACATAAGGACTCTTACGCAAAGTTGGTTGATTCAACTTGTCGACTAACTCTTCAATGTCTTCTCCATTCACATTAGGTTCATCAAAAACCACATGGATAGACTCTTCGTGGCCATATTCCTTTTGTTCACCACTCTATAGGCTTTGCTATCACCAGTATCCAAAAAGATACCTTCATCGGCTTTAGCATCAAAAGCCTTCAAATTATCCTTGTCATTGTTATGGATGAAGCATTTACATCTAAATATCCTGAAGTACCCAACATTTGGTTTTCTCCTGTCCGGATCTCATAGGAGTCTTGGTTAATTGCATGTTGATCATACATCTATTTTTAGTATAGCATGTAGTGTTAATGGCTTCACCCAAAATCTCTTAGGCAATCCAACTTGACTAACATGGTCCTTGCGGGTTCCTTGAGAGTTATGTTCCTTTTTTCATTTCTCCAATTTCTTTGTGGAGTTCTTGCTTTGTAGATAACTCATGAGCAATACCATTTTCAACACAATCTTGAGTAATTATTCCATTGACAAACTCGGTTCCTCTATCGGACCTTATTTTTATAGTGGTATGGCTCTTTTCATTTTGAACTCTTTTCAACAAGTAAGGTAACTTCTGCAAAAGTTCCTTCTTTTTGCACATGAAGATTGTCCATATATATCTTGAATAATCATCTACCACCACTAAGGTGTATTTCTTTCCACTTATGATGGCTTGCTCAACTGGACCAAATAGATCCATATGCAACAAATGTAATATCCTTGTTGAAGAAGGATTTGGCTTAGCCATGAATGAAGATTTTATTTGCTTTCCCATCGGCATGAATTACATACACTTTCTTTCTTGTACACCGAGTCGGCAATCCTTCCACAAGATGACTCCTTGCAAGCTTGTTGATTGTCTTGAAATTGGATGACTCGGCTAACATGGTTCTTTGCTGACTTCCTTAAGAGTTTTGTTCCTTCTTTCGGCTACTCCATTCTCTTTGTGGAGTTCTTCTTTGCAGAGATAACTCATGATAAATACCATTTTCAACACAATCTTGAGTAATTATTCCATTGATAAACTCGGTTCCTCAATCGAACCTTATTTTTATAATGGTTTGGCTCTTTTCATTTTGAACTCTTTTCATCTACCGGTGAGGTAACTTCGCAAAGTTCCCTTCTTTTGCACATGAAGATTGTCCATGTATATCTTGAATAATAATCTACCACCACTAAGGTGTATTTCTTTCAACTTATCTTTGGCTTGCTCAATTGGACCAAATAGATCCATATGTAACAGCCGATTATTTGAAGGACCGGGAGAGTCATCTCAATCACTCCTACTGACCGATCCTCTAGGAGTGGTGTAGCATATTGCCTCGATCGTCGCTACAAACATGTCCCCCCGTACAATCGGAGGATGGATCCAAGGGCAGCGGCGATGACAGGGGACTTTGGGCACCCAAGTTGAGCCAACCCACGATGAATGTGTTTTACCACCGCCCCAACGATCGAGCACTCAAAGGAAAAGGTCACGAGTCGGGAGCGAGTGACTCCACATGTCGATCACTCAACTAGTGCGCCGGGAGGGGAAGCTCTCTCGACCACAACAATGTTGGAGGATGTTGCGGAAGACTCAAACTTTTAGAAAGGAGGCAAAGTTGAAACACAAAAGAACAACAACGAGTGACATTGACAAAGCTCGAACCGAGTATGTCCCGCTAAAATGTCAATTGCTTTGAAGGCTAATAACACTGTTGATACATTCGAGGCACAGGATGGAGATGCCCTGGGAGTTAACACTCTGGGCAGTGAAAGTGCAATACAAGGAGTGGAGACTCCTATGGATGCCATGGTTGAACACCCTAAGACAATCGCAAATCGCCGTCGAAGGAACTCAAGGCCTCGAAGCAATTGAGTCTGCTGGAGGTATTGAAGGCCTAAGGGAGGTTGAGACTTCCCTAGGTAAGGGTCAAGAGATACAAAACATCCCCCATGTTCAAAGTGTTGAAATTGAAAAGGAGATAAGCGCACTTCATGACTCTAGGAGAACTTTGATGTATCTTTATTAGGGTTAGAAGATGAAGTGGGTCCACTCCGATGTATATCCTAAGGACCCAACGGCGAGGATGTTCTCAAGACAAAGAGCCACCAAGTGATAAAGTGGCTTATCAAAAATTTAACTTCGATGATGAGCCAAGCCCATAGGTCTCATCATCATCCGATGACACTTCGGTGATGGAGGAGAGGAACTGTACTTCACTTAGAAAAATACACTGCGAGACCGAAGAAACTGTTAAGACAGCTGAGGCTCATTCAAACTAAGCAAAGGAATCCAAAAGCCCCAAATGAATCCAAGTCAACTACGCAGGAGCTCCCACAACTACAATAATAACGACTACACCAGCTCAATAATCGCGGTGCAAACTTCACAAACCATCCCATATGTGAGCGATGACGGCTTTCGGGAGATGTTTTCTTTCACGCCAATCCTACCGAGTTAGAAGAAGAGACCGCCCCTCAACAACGGAGATTTACTATAAGAAAAGATCCAATCATTCACACTGACACTATTGTCCCAGCCGAATTTGACTTTGATAAAGAGTGGCCTGCAGGTGAATCCAGTGAGAGCTGAGATACGTGAAGTCTTCAAGAAAAATCTGTGAAGAGATTGAGAAGACATCGAGGCCTCACTCAACTTAAGATTGCACAACAGGGATGCTACCCTCACAGCTGACTTGAGAGGGATAGTAGTATGGATCAGGGAATGGTCTCAACAGCAATCTGCCATGTGACTTGAACAAGTTCGTTATTTCAAAGCATTATATGGCAGAATGCTCGTTTGGATGCCGGACAATGCGATATCAAACAAAGGATGTGAAGCTTACATTGAAAGGTTACACAAGTCTCACGAGATCGAAATGGAGTCTTTGTAAGAATTCGGAGGAAATAAATGATGCGCCTCGAGGAAACAATGAATGCAAAATTCAGCCTACCCATAGCTGAAATGAAGTTGGTGGCGGCCAAGTCCAAGGCAACTCGCTCATAATTTCAAACAACTTATGCAGCAGCAGACTCCAAAAATAATTCACTCTCGTGAGAATCGACTTCATGCTCATGAGACATGTTCCCTGGGTCCCTCTTTCCTTTGATGATGCCAAAAGGGGAAGATGAGTCCCTAAGGAAATTGAAAGAAGAGAGAGTAAAAGAAACTACGACTAAGAAAAGTGCGGTGGAGAAGAAGGGAAAATCAGCTAAGGGGGAAAGTTCGAAAGATCTTACTCTAATGATTGATGAAACCCTCAGTAGGGTCCAATTACTGCCTCTATCTTGAGCAAACTCCCTGTAACCCTACCCATTGAGCACTCTGTTGTGCCAATGTCAGAAAAAAGAAGAATTGTTGAAGAAGGGTTTGAGGAGTTCTCCAAAAGCGGGATGCCCGCATTGAAGAAGTGCTAAAACAATATGGTGGTATTCCAGCTGGGAAGGATCAAGACGTTGTCCCTGACAATGGATCCGAGCCAAGATCAGTTGAAGAATTGAAGACGCTTGAATCTGAAGGATATTTCCAAGGGATGTCACTAGCCCAAGCACTGGGATGCATCTTTGGGAGAAAGGTCTTACATAGTGTGAAGAAGGCGAAAAGTAGCGGACTACCAGCCCACTCGGTTGTTCGCGAAGACTCCCATGCGGTACACACGTAGAAAGGATGAAGAAGTGGTGGTGGGAGAGGTTATCGACCTTGACCAAAACCCAAGAATATGGAATATGTAGATCTCGGAAAGAAGGGGAGGATCTCTTTGGGTTGTGTATGATGAAGTGGCAAACTTGGAGGTGGTAAGAAAAATGTAGAGGCTGAAGAAAGAAAAAAAGGAGAATAAGAGGCAAACAGAGAAATGGCTCAAGAGGAGCGAATGGATGATGCTTCCAAACGAGCTTATGAAAAGAACCAAGTGAAAAAATCAAGTGTTAAAACAAGCTTAAAATAATTCAAAGGGTGTTAAGTCTTCCGCTAATAAAACCAATACAACCAAGTTAAAGTTCGGTTAAATCGCTGAGTTATTCTATCACTCTCTATCAAGTCATTGAGTGGCTAATTCAATTTGAATAACCAACTTAGCTTGTCCCTTAAGGACACAATCAAGTTTGGGTTAACTCGTAATATTTTAAAAGGACTAAAATCAAAAATTGGTAAGGTTTACTCAACCCCCATCTAAACCTTACTCACACCCTTTTGGGACCTACACTCTCTAACACTACCGGCGACAAATTGGGTAGAGCCGAGTCGGTTCCTACCCAAATACTTTCCCCCAATAAGACACTATAATCAAATCTATGATCGCCTAGTTTAGGCAATTAGATGTTGAGCCACTATATGAACTGTAGGATCGATTAAAGGGAATTACGAGGAAGTGCCCGCAACAACGATATCCCGACTACCAATAAGTCCAATACTTCTATAATGGTTTAAGTGGCAACACGAGAATGATTATAGATGTTGCATCATGGGGTGCACTCTTTGGGAAATATCTCGAGGCGCTAAATTATTAGAAGAGATGGCAAACAATAGTTACCAATGGCCATCCGAAGGTCTCTTGTCAACATGTGGCAAAGGTTTAGGATGAGAAAGTCATCATGCTCACAGAACAACTATCCGTGCTGAATATGAAATTGGATGCGATCCAACAAGTGACTCCAAGAGATCTTGCTGTAGTTGAAGAGAAAGCAAGCTTTGTGGGCCAATAAAGGAACTTCAACAACAATTATTGAAATAATCAGACACCCAACTACTATCATCCGGGATTGCGAAACCATGAAAATATCTCTTATGTTAACAATAAAAATGTTTTGCAACCACTTCCAGGATATAATATGGGTAATCAAGGCAGAACAGAATCAAGTGAAAAGAAAACATTTGTTGAAAAGATGTTATCTTCGTTTATCGGAGAGACTAGAGCAAGACTTAACATGGATGAGGCGAAGATAGACAAGATAAAAGAATAGGCCACTCAGCTGAACACAAACGTAAACGCAAGACAGAAATATCTGGAAACACAAGTAGCCCAGATCGCAACTGTTGTAGGAGTCCAACACCTAAAGGGCGAATTCCCAAGCAATACTGAGTTGAATCTGAGAGAACAATGAAATGCCATTCGTCTGATGGATGGAACTGAGCACTTTATGGGAGACAACCCAATTTATTTCTAGTTTTTTATGTTCCTTTTTAATCGCCTTTAATTTTAGTTTCTATTAACATAATTTTTGTGAGTTGTTGTGTAGGAGACGTCACGACAAACTACCTATTAAAAAAGTATGAAAATAACCTCACATGGGTGTGTGAGACCACACCACCAGGCCGTGCGGAAGGGCGAGACGCTAGCACCACACGGCCGTGTGGACAATGGCCAAAGACGGACGACAGACAAAAGCAACAGGGCCACATGGCCCTCCCAGTGTGGAGTCACAAGGCCGTGAGACTGCCGGAAAAAAACTAGCCAGACCCCAATATAACCCCAAAAATTACCTAGACACTGCTCATCACTCTTTTGTTTGCCAGCTTCCTCTATTTTTTTCATAAAGTTTTACCACATCTCCCTGAACATGTTCATTTTCAATAAGCTCAATAAATTTCAGAGACAAAATCATATTCTCAATTTTAAAGATCAAAATGTGGCTAACAATAATAAGTTTTGGCACAAAATTAGGTGACTAGGAATCATGAGTTCATAGGTAGGTTTTTTAGGCTAAGTAGGCTGAGCAAAGATGGCCTTAAATTATTTTAAAAAATTGCACACACACATGACTTCAATGAAGATACCAGAGCAAGTTCAAGAGTTCTATGAATCATGAATGACACAATCAATAAAAATTAGTGCATAATATAAAAAGCGTTATAAGGCACAAAAAGCTCAGAGCACTTATTTTTCGCAACATGCTCAAATACACATTTTCTCCACTAATGCTAAGCAAATAAAACACATTTTCTCAACAATTCATCACATTATTCAAGTGTGTTATCTCATTCAATTAAATGCTCATAGTAAAACAATACGGAAGCTGGGCATATTCGAAAACCTTAATTAAAAAATCACACAAAAAAATAATTAAATGTGCTAAAGCGATAAACGTGATGAAAAAAAATCGAAAAAGAAAATAAAAAATAATAAAATCATATATATATATATATTATGCAAATTTTTATGATCTACATGTAATCCTAAATGCAATGTAAAATGCAAAAAAAGTATTGAATTACGCATTCTTGACAACTCCCCCAAACTTAAAATATGCTTCGTCCCTAACATATTAAGAAATTATCAAAAGAAAGAGGAATGTGTTAAAGAGTACTTACCTAGATTGTTCTATTAAGCTCGGAGCTCGTCAGTCAAATTGGAAATCAAGGAGCGGATCGCATGGTCGGGTTGTGTGCGTCTATTTTTTTTTTTTTCACACTGGGTTTGTCGTGACGCCTGGGGTCGCCTCCCACAAAGTGCTAAGTTTTACGTTTTTAGCGAGAATTGATTTCTAACATCACTATCATTGAACGTGTGGTTGAAATCTTTGAGCCCTCATATTCTCGTACTATCCATCGGCGAATGGTGTCGCACGGTTTCCTCGGATTAAGTTCAGTATCGCTTGGGAATTTGCCCTTTTGATGTTGGCCTCCCACTATAGTAGCAATTTTGGCTACTTATATCTCCAAAGATTTCAGACTCGTACTCAACAAAAATGATGTTAGAAACGAAGAAGAAGAAAAATAAAATCAAAAAAAAAAAAAAAAAGAAAAAAATATTTACAAAAAAATGTTTAAATAAAGATTGGACTACTTATTACTATATATAAGTAGAATCCATCAATCCCGAACAATGATGCCAAAAACTTGCTCACCAAAAATGATTTGGATCATACGTAGCAAGTATACGATATAGTTTATAGGATAATAGCAAGCAAGGTCGTATTCCTCGGGGATTGATATGTGAAACACATAGGCTATAATAACAACGCATTCCAAATTTATTGAAGCGACCAAATATCAAGTTTATAATAAAATTCAAAAATAACAAAATAAAAGAAATAAATTTGCGAACCCCAAAAGTATTTTCAACAACTATAGGAGCAACCTTAGGCACATAATCTCAACATATTTCTTCACTATTAAATCCAATTAAACTTTCAAAACCAATTCATTCAATTCTATGGGTTCAATTTCTAAGATAGTTTATTCCCCGGAGGCACATAAACAATAGATTAATAGCAATTGTAGATATCCCGACTCGATACAACTATTACTAACTCCCAAAAGATCTATGAATTGAATTACTACCCACAAATAGTTGTAGGTCTCGCACTTTAACAAATATGACATACAAATTATTATGGTGAATAAATATCAATTAAGAATAAGCACTCGAATTCATAAAATAGAAAGCGTGAATCGATTAAGAAAACAATTAATCAAGATTTAACATGAATCCGATTTCGATTATGCCCACTGTGATCCGAAAGATTAGTCAAACATTGATAACAAATTCATAGACAAATTCAAATAAGCACGAGACAAGAGACCTAGACATAGAAAGAAAATCCCTTCTTTTAGGATGGATTCCCTTCCTAAGCCTTGAAGCTCTTGTGCTCCCATAGATGCGAAAGGCCTTGTGGTGTTTTTTGCGACCTAGCCTTTCTGTCTCGAAAGACTTCAAATCTTGTGTTCTGCATAATTTGATGTGTTGTATTGTGTATGAAGTGATTGGATGATCAAAATTCGTTCGGGCATCGGGTCCCTTTCATAGATACTTAGAGATCACTTGTAGAGTTGGAAGAAAAAGAACTCGATAAATGCGGCAAATCAGGTCCTCAGGGGTTTGAGTGTAAGGTTTAGAAGGGGGTTGATAAAATAACTCAATTTTTTTGACTAAAGACTTAACTCATTGTGAGTTGTTTTCAGTTAGGAAGACTTAACACCCTTGAATTTGGTTAAGTTTGTTTTAATACTTGGTTTTAGCACTTAGAGATTATTAAGTGGATAGCAAATTTATCAAGTGAATTAAACAAATAAGATACGAGGAATTCAAGTCTTTGAAATGTAAATGACACGATAAGTTTTTATAGAGGTTCGAAGATGGGGTAATTCTTCTACTCCTCTCTTCTCCAACTCCCGGAGGAATCCACTAAGTATTGATCGGATACTGAGTGGTAGCAGTCCCGGATACAAGTCTTGATCACACAGGCCGACTTGATCCTTTGGGACTCGATCAGGAGATGCCTCGGTCACGCGGTGGTTTCTCGTACAACTAAGCTACGGCCTTCCAAAAACTTGAGAGCCCGGTTCGACCTTGAACCTTTCTACAATACTTCGTGGAATGTAGACCCCCTTGATTCTTGAAAATTTCCTCTTCAACGATTGAAGCTATCTTTCCTTCACGGTGAGTGTTGGATTGATTTTCTTCGTAATGTAGGCTTGAGGATTGATCTTGAATGATTTAAGAATATCTTAGGTTCTGATTCAAATGTTTGCTTGAATGTTCGTGGTTCGAGGTAACCTTCTCTCGAGTTATTCCTCGGCCTTTTATAGTGATCTTTCAAAAATCGCCCGTTGAAGAGATAGGCTTATTTTTGAAAGTCACTTGTGGTCGTTGGCTTGTCTTGTTGCGATCCTTGCAATTGCCACTTCCTCGTATGAATTGTTCTTGACTTTTGAGTTCGACATGGTGCGATGCTTCCCATTGGTTTATTCCTTCGCACGCTTAAGGGATGAGCACTTCAAGAAAGGTAGTATGGAGTTATTACTTCTTTAAGTAATTCTCTTGATTTACGTACAACGGATCTCTTTCGATTGTCTTGACTTGATCATTTTCTTCACATCCTCGGGTGACTTGAGTCGACTTCAATCATTGATGACTCTTGTCACTTCAACCTTAAGACTTGGCTTCCTTGAGTTGACTTTGGTGATACTTTACTGTTGCATCTCACCTTGCACCTTCATCGAGTTCCCGTCTTCTCTTCTTTGCCATACTCGGTTGTCTTGCGGCGGAGTCTTCCTTCTAGTCTCCGATTGTCTTCTTGCATGTTTAGGCATAAGCGACTTAACTCGGCTTGACCAACCCTATCTATTACAATGCGATTTTACAACAAAAATGGGGTGCCAACTTCCTATTCTAAGTTTTAAATGGCATTCATCAAAATCTATAAAATGATTTCCCAACAATTTCGCACTTTTTGATGATGCCAAAACTTAAAACATCCATACAATTATTTAACAACAAAGATACATACGGACAAATGTAGAACCACGAATGTATGTTTAGAATCGATCTTTTATGGATCATAACATCCTTGTTCTTTACATAGCTGTTTCTGAGAGTGTATCGAGCTTAAAACAACAAAAATGTATCGAGTTTAGCCGGGGCTTAAGCTATCCATGATGTCTTATGTTTATACAAGTATAGAGTTTTTACGATTTTATATAGTATACGAAAGACTTACATAAAATGTATTTACATAGTAAAATACATGAAGGGGTGAACAACAACACTTCATCTCCTTCGTTGCCTCCTTCTTTCATCTTCTTGACTCTGTCATCTTGATCTTCTTCTCTTTTTCTCATCTTGACCGCCTTTTCTTCTTCTTTTCATACGCTTTCCGGGCGGCTTCATCTCTTCTTAGTCTCTCTTGTCTCTCCTCCCATAGCTGAGTTTGCCTTTTATTTTCTTCTTCAATTCTTTTCACATACTCGGCATTATTCTTAGCCACTTGCGTTGGCTACTTCATCAAAACCACCCGAGTAGATCCCTCATTTCTTGCCTGGATCTATGTAATCAATGTTTTTGGGCGAGAGATCTGGGTCTGAAACCTTTTCCTCCACCACTACTTCTTCCTCTTCCTCTGGGCGTGCATTGTCTTTGGGTCTTCTTTTTCCCAGTGAGTGACTAGCGAGTGACCAGAGAGTGATTGCCGGTAGTCTGCTTTGCTGTCGGCTTCTTCACATAGTGTGAGACCCTTTTCCCAAGATACAAGTCCCAGGCTTGAGCCATGGACATGTTTGCGAAGTATCCTTCAGATGCGAGCGTTTTAAATTCATCAACTGATCTTGGCTCAGTTCCGGCATCTGAGATGGCATAAGTGTCTCTGTCTACTGGAATGCCTCCATGTTGTTTCAGAATATCCATAACTCGGGCATTCATCCTTCCTTCCACTTCCTCCATCCCTGCTTCAACTGTCTTTCTCTTTTTCGGCCATAGGTACAAAGCAGTGTTGGAGTGGCAGAGTCACTTGGAGTTTGCTGATAATATCAGCTGTGACAAGACTTTGTTGGGGGGTTTTAGCAATCATCAAGGTCACATCTTTCGATCCTTCCCCCTCAACAGACTTCCCTTTCTTTTCTCTTGATACTTCCTCAGCTGTCTTTCCCTTCACAGCTGCTCCCTCCTTCTCAACTTGATTCTTTCGGTGCTTTTAGGTATTCCTCTTCCCCCTTTTTGACATCATCAAAGGAGAGAGGAACCCTGGAAACAAACTAGCGGCGGGAAGTCGAGTCTGCGATAGCCGAGGTGCTTGAGTCTGTGCGGAGTATGCTATCTGAAACTCGAACGAGTAGTGTTGGATTGACTTTAATCAACTTCATCTCGGCCATGAGAAAGATGAATTTGCGATCCATGTGTTCTTCCATACGCGGGATCTCATTCTTATTTTGCTCACGCAGCTTTATATCGGCGAGTGTGAGATTCATGCATTTGCTCAATGTGTTCTTTCAATTTTGTCTTTGCATCGGCATTCTCGGCTCGCCGGACCAACAACTTGTTGAACAATGTTAAAATATCTAGCTTGTTCCACACGCATTGTTTCTTCTATTGCCACCACTCCCGGATTAAACGACTATTATGCCTCTCAAGTCGGCGATGAGGTTGGCATCCTGTTATCGACCTCATGTCCATCGAGGCCTGGTGCCTCTCCATCCGTTCAATTTGGTAAATAATGCTTTGAACACCTCCCGAACTTGATTGTTCCCTCTGTTTGGTGACGGCCAAGCGACATCAAAATCATAGTCACCGGAACGATGGTGTCGATGGAATGACGGGATCTGGTCTATGGAAGCGCTCGAGATCTCTTTACGAGTCTTCGGGAGGTCGGTACCTCCGAGAGAGAAGGAAATGATTCTACAAAGGGATCATCACGGGCAATGGGATTTGTTCAATGATGAGTGGTGCTCGTGAAGTTCCTTGTGGAGTCGAACCTGCTGCGGCAGGGAACCTACGCGATTGACTCTGTTTGGTGGGTCTGTTGTGAAGTTGACCCGACTTGCGAGCCTCAATTGTCTCAACTTCATCGGTCTCATTGGTTTTCCAAGTGATTTGGTGGTCCTCGGCCTTATCGGAGCGTTATCGGACGATGATGAGATTTCCATGGGTGGCTCATCATCAAAGTTGAAAGTTTGGCGAGTAGTCTTGAGGTCGGACTTACCCGTGGTTGGAACATCCTCGGTGAGTCTTTTGGATCGATCCACGAGGGATGACTCGGCTTCATCGTCTTCTTCCGATCCCGAAAAGGTTACATCGAGAATTATCTTGGGAATCGTGAAGTGCACTTATCTCCTTTTACGATGGATCAACGATAGCGGGAGGGATGTTACGTACTTCAGCTTACGTGCCCCGGGAAGTCTCAACCTCCCGTTGGCCTTCATTAGCTCTGCGATCTCAACTACGGCGAGGCCTTGGACATGCCTTTCGGCGATGTCGGTGTCTTAGGGTCTTCTGCGGTGGCATCCATTGGATTCTCAACTCCATGGATTGCACTTTAAATCGCCAGTGTTAATTCCCGGGGTTGTTCCTTCATGTGCCTTGACTCTATCGGCGGCGTCATTAGCCTTGAGCGATTGGCATCTCGGTTGAGGCAGTCTCAACTTTCGAGCCTCATTGATGACAACTTGTTGTGTACTTTGTGTTTGTTCCTTCTCCACTTCGCCTCCTAGATTAATTGTGGAGTCGGTGCAACATCCTCCGACCTTGCGGCGGTGGAGGGAGTTTCCCCCTCGGTGGCACACCACCAGTGAGTGACTTGGAATGGGGTCACTCGTCTCCGGACTCCCGGTTGTTTCCACCGAGTATTCAGCCATTGGGGCGGTGATAAGACACCTTCATTAGGGGTTGGCTCGACCGGGGTCCCCACTATCCCGTTTCATTGCCAATTCCCTTAATTCCTTCTTCCGAGTGAGTTTGGGGAAGTGGTGGCGGCAACCACGATGGCGATATGTTGCACCACTCCCATTGGGTCTTTCTCCGGTGTGTTTTGGAGGACTCTCCTGATCCCTCCATCATTCTTTGCTCATGAAGGATTACGGATTCTTCCATTGCTTGCTGCATTTGCAATTCTTACGTGGCGGGAAGAGGGTCCAGATCCTCATCACTTTCGATAGGGCGTCAAGGTGAGGATGTGTATGTTACGTGGTGCGGTTATAGAGGCGATCTTTGGCCTTCTCATGTGCCTCTGCGTCCTCACCGCTTTAGCCCATTCATTTTCTTTTTCGAATTTCGGTATATTGATGCAATTATTCTCGTCAAGGGCTTGCAAAGATGTGTCCACCTCAAGAAATCTGAAAAGTTCTTCTTCCTCGACAATGAACTCGGATTTTCAAACGCACTCGGATAGGCTCGGCTTCCATTTTATCCACTCTCGCGGACGGTTTTGGATGTCTTGATACAAGGGAGAGTGCATGATTACATCGTCTTCATCAATCTCTTGCGGCCCTCGTTTCCGGTATTAAGGGTAGCGAGACTTGACTTTGCTCGACATCTTGATAGCCTGCTTCTGTTACGGTGGAGAGACAACCTTGTCAACAGGTGATTTGGTTGTCTCGGTTGTGCCTTGTTCCTCGGATGTTCTATCTACAGTAGGGTCTTGAGTTGCCTCTGTGATCGACCTCAGCAGATTTGGTCGTTTCATCAATCACGTCTGGAGACTCTACTTCTCCGGCGATCTCGGGTATCTTTTCGGTGAGTGGTGACTCGGCCCGGTTGCTCAAGCTCGGGCGCTTTAAAATTCTTCTCCTTCTTCTTGTTTGAACCGGAGGGATTTACGGTTACGACAAGGTTTCTTCAGTCTTGGGCGGCGGGGCGTCTTTGTTGTTTTCTTACGAGGAGTTGGCCGTCTTGGCTTATCAATTTTCCTCTTCTTGGCGAATAGGAGAAGGTATTTGAGATTCCTTCTCCTCCGGTGGCAGCGAGGGGGAGACACTGCTGCGGCGGAGTGACTTCGAGTGCGGGCGATTTTTTTTCTTTCTTTGCGGGAGCGGCAATCTTCTTAGCATTGCGGGAGCGACCTTTTCTTTTGGTGGAGAGGGGACAGTGTATCTTGAGTCAACATTCCCCACTCACTCGTATCAACTCTCTTAGCGTAGGCCTCTTACATGCGCTGAGAGGTTTGATCGGAACATTCTCTTGTTTACATGGAACGCCTTTCCATGTCGAAGAGGACTTTCTTCACTTCCATTATTCGGCCAAGTACCAGGCCGTATCCCGAGATCCTCCAAATGTTCCATCCTCCTTGAAGGATTTGTTCCCTACGTTCAGGAGAGTCTGCTGTAGACAAACTCGGCCCGATTCACTTTCTTTTCTTCAATGATCGCGGCCATTCACGATCAATTTTGCTTTAGACGATTGGTCAAAGTTGCCAAATTGATGTCTATGCATTTGGCAACAATGTCCAACAATTTGTGGTAGTCCTCTTTCGCAGACTTTTGTTAGTTGTGTAGACTATGTTTTCAAAGCCGCGATCGGTTTTGGCTACTTCCTTCCAAGCGGCGAAAGTCAACATCGAGTTCATTGATTTACGGTGCTCCTTACTGGTAACGTAGCAGCGGTGTTACGCCAAATCCTTGCGTAGTAATGATGAACTCCTTCCCGTGAACAGAGGATTTGATCCCCTCATCGTGAATCTCGGTGTTCACGTGAAGCGTGCGACCTCTTCCACATAGGTCATCGGAAACTCCATCGTCGAAAATGGTTTTAGCCCCGGACGTTTCTAGTATTTCAGCGATCTTCTTTACGAGGCGTCATCGGACCCTTGTTTGAACATACCCTCGAAATCCACATGGACCCGGTGTAGATTTGCTTTCCTAGCTTGACAAAATCATGAGTAGATGCCATTTTGATATTTCACGAACGAAACTTAGAAGGTGATTTGAAGATTGATAGGGTTTTGAGAGAGATTTTGCCTTTGCTTGAGAGAGAGAAATGAATAGTTTTGGTATTGTGTGAGAGAAAGCGGACGAAAGAGTTTAAATATGGTTCATGAAAGGGCGTGCGGGTGGTGTTTGAAATGTGATCGAAATCAACGGCTTAGATTTAGCATGCCGATTAGTATTTAATGTCTCGTATTTAATGCGGCATTTATATCCAATCATAAGCCTGGTGTGCGGCTTTTGCTGTACACATCATTATTATCTTTGACGTCATTCTTAAAAACATTTCCTCTTAGTAAAAACGCATTGCGTTTTTGTCACTTTGCTCATAAATGACTTAGCTTGTCACTTAGCATTTTTTAACTCTTTTTCTTCTCATATGTAAATACTCGGTTGTAAGCTAACTTTCGATCAGTGTCTTTCCGTCTGGTGATTTACAAGGTGATTTAAGAGTTGACTCTGTTTCCTCTCTACGTACTTTATTTCTTTTCTTTGAGTTTTCGATTGTCAACTCGGCTCAATTAATCTAACTCATGCTTGAGTTCTTCAAATCTTGACTCACATAATGGTTTTGTGAATATGTCATAACCGCTGTCGGTTGAAATATATTCAAGATGATGTCCTTCTTTTCAACATGATCTCATTATGAAGTGATATTTGACATCAATATGTTTTGTTCTTGAGTGCAACACGGATTTTGGGTGATTGCAATTGCACTTGTGTTATCACACATGATTGGAATTTTCTTTTCTTCAACTTCATAGTCTCTCATTTTCTCTCATCCATAGGACTTGGACACAACAATTTGCCCGCCTATGTATTCTACTTGTTTTGTAGACGTGGCTATTGAATTTTGCTTTTTGCTAAACCAGAAATTAGCTTTATTTCAAGCATTTGACATGTGCTTGAGGTGCTCTTTCAACTCTACATCCAACATAGTCGAGTCGAATAGCCAACTAGTTTGAATCCGCCTTCCTTTGGATTCCATAAGCCAACTTCTTGGCTTCCTTTCAAATATCTCAAGATCCTCTTGGCTGCGATCATATGGCTTTCTTTTGGAGCGATTGAAATCTTGCACATACACCCACGGCAAAGGTGATGTCGGCACTGCTTCTTTGTGAGATAAAGCAATGATCCATAAGTGCTTTGTATCTTGTTTGATCTACTGAGGCTTGCCATCTGCATCCATGTCCATTTTGGTGATGTATTCATTGGTATTTTCACGAGAAGACTTCTCTTCCATACCAAATTTCTTCATTAAATCTCTGGTGTATTTTGTTTGACTTATGAAGGTTCCATCATTCAATTTGTTTCACTTGGAGTCAAGGAAGAATGTCGACTCTCCCATCATGCTCATTTCGAATTTGCTTTGCATGAGGTTTGAAAATTTATCACACAGCTCTTTGTTTGTGGATCCAAAAATGATGTCATCCACATATATTTGAACAAGCGATGCTCTTCTGTCTTGAATTACGAAGAGTGTTCTATCCACTTTTCCTTTTGTGAATCCGTTCCCATCAAGAATTGTGACAATGTGTCATACCATGCTCACGGGTGCTGTTTTAATCCATATAGAGCTTTCTTGAGTTTGTATACCTTATCTCCAAGAATCTTACTGCTCAAATCCTGGAGGTTGTTCAACATATACTTCTTCTTCCAATAAACCATTAAGGAATTCACTCTTTACATCCATTTGATATACAATAAAATTCTTGTGAGTGCATAATCAAGAAACATCCTTATAGCTTCCAATCTTGCTACGAGGGCAAATGTTTCATCAAAATCTATCCCTTCTTCTTGGCAATATCCTTTGGCTACTAATCTTGCTTTGTTTCTTACCACAGAACCTTCCTCGTTCATCTTGTTTCTGAACACCCATTTAGTGCCAATAACATTTTGATGGGTGGGTCTCTGAACCAATTCCCATACTTTATTTCTTTCAAACTGATTCACTCTTCTTGCATAGCTTGAATCCAATGTGTGTCATCGAATGCTTGTGACACATCTTTAGGCTCTATTTGTGAGATAAAGCATGTGAACATAGCTTTTGTTGAGTTACGGATCTTGTTTTGACACCTTCTCTTATATCTCCAATGACTAGTTACGGTGGATGGTCTCTCGGCCATCTTACATCGGGTTGGACTAAGTTAGCTGGATTGATCGTCTTGAAGCTATGTTGCTTTGATCGGCTCTCTCGTCATCACCTAGCAGATTTTCATTTTTTTTGAGAGTCGACTATCTCATCTTCATCGAGTTTATAATTCGGCTTGACATAGGGACTCTTACGTATGGTTGGTTGATTCACTTATCGAGTTGATTCTTCAATGTCTTCTCCATTTACATTCGGCTCATCAAACACCACATGAATGGATTCTTCGTAACCATAGTCCTCTTGTTGAGTACTCTGTAGGCTTTACTTTCAATTGAGTATCCCAAGAAGATACCTTCATCGACTTTAGCATCAAAAGCCTTCAAACTATCTTTGCCATTGTTATGGATGAAGCATTTACATCCAAATATTCTAAAATATGCAACATTTGGTTTTCTCCCTGTCCAAATCTCATAGGGAGTCTTTGTCACCGTCTGTTTATCATGCATCTATTTTGAGTGTAGCATCTTTGTGTTTATTGCTTGACCCAAAATCTTTTAGGTAACCTGCTTGACTAACATGGTCCTTCTTTGCTTCTTTGAGAGTTCTATTCCTTCTTTCTACAACTCCATTACTGCTGTGGAGTCCTTGCTTGCTGCAGATAATTCATGACCAATACCATTTTCAAAACGATCTTGAGTTATTATACCATTGACAAACTCGGTTCCTCTGTCGATCTTATTTTGATAATGGTTTGACTTTTCTCATTTTGAATCCTCTTCATCAAGCGATTTGTGGTAGTTTAGTAGAGTTTCTTTCTTCTTGCACATGAATATTGTCCATGTATATCTTGAGTAGTCATCTACTACCACCAAGGTGTATTTCTTCCCACTTATGCTAGTGGTTCAATGGACCAAATAGATCCATATGTAGCGATGCAATATTCTTCTTGAAGATGGACATGTCTTTTCTTTGAATGATGATTTGATTTGTTTTCCCATCGACATGCATCACATACACTTTCCTTCTTGTATCTTGAGTCCGGGAAGTCCTTCCACAAGATTACTTCTAGCAAGCTTTTTAATTGTTTTGAAATTCAGGTGACTCGGCTTCTTGTGCCCACAGACCAACTTGATTCGGTTGTGCTCTTTGCTATTAGACAAGTGCTTGGTGTTGCGGTTGACCAATCTACTACATACATGTTCTTTTATGCGCATCCTTGCAACACAACCTCATTGGAGTCGATGTCCTTGATTTGGCATATTCCCATGTTGAATCCAACATTATAGCCTTTGTCACGAGTTGGCTAATACTCGTGATTGAATTTGAGTCCTTCAACATATGCAACATCCGTGATTTCTAATCCATTTTCTTGATGGATCCAATGCCTCTTATTTCTCCTGGAACTTCATTTCCTCCAAATATGACTTTTGCTCCTTTGACTTACTTGAATTTTGATAGATTTTTCTTGTTTCTGTCATATGCCGGAGCGACCACTATCCATGTACCAGGTTCCTTGGCACTCACTTGTTCCTTGAACTGCAAACAAGGAAATTAAGTTTTAGGTACCCATATGTGTATGGGTCACTGAGAGGTTAGTATTGTAAGATGATCCAACCAACCTATTGCCAAATGATTTGACTCTAAGAGGTTGCCATCTATCGATACCATAATCATAATTAATTTTGGCAAATGGCTTGGGGATTTTAGGTTCATACAAGCTTTGTCTCTTTTGTCTGTATGCTGTATATGTGTTTTAGCAATTGCCTTCTTCGGGTAGTTGTGATATCTCGAGTGTAGTGCCTAGGTTCATATGTGTCTTTGATGAAAGCTCTTATACCTTTGGAATGGCCTTTCTTTGTGATCTTGGCCTTTGCCATTTGGGCTTATATTCCATAGGTCTTTCTTGACGATTCACATTATTCCAATCGATTTGGCTTAGGTGCTTTCTACCATTCCCTTCATATGTATTTCTTTTATAGAACTTCTGGGTTTTTGGTAGCTCTGTTTCTTCTTTCTGAGTATTTCTGTTTGGAGTTTGCTTTGAGAACTCATTTGGATTTCTTCTCACCGCCCTCTCAAAGACACTCAATTGGCGATTTTCCTTTTCCTTTATAGCCAAGGCCGGTTTGCTTGTGATTGTGCTTTGGAATAGATGTGTGTGCACCATTTGGAGTTTTGGTTTTTGAGATACTTCATTGCTTGAAGATCCTTTTTCCAAAGTCACTTTTGGAGCTTGACATAGCACAAAGGGATTAAATCCTAAGCTTGTCTTGTCTCCACATTCTCTTTGACTCATAATAAGATCATCCAATGATTTAGATGCCTTAGTGAATGAGGCAATCACATTTTTGAGGTCATTTTCCCTCTTTTCTATAGCAGCGACTATCTCTCTATTAGCTTAGCATTTTCGAGTCTTTAGACTTTCATTCTCATCGCTATTTGACTTAGAGTACTCGGCTCCTTAGTCACCGTGAGTTTTGACTTTTGAGTAGGCTATTTTCCTCATTTAGTAGTGTGTGTGAGGATTTAATGTGTTCAATGTCTTTCATCATTTTGCCTAATGAATCATAAAGATCGGTGGGTGATGAAGTGTGTGTGTCACCGTCACTATCAGCATTTGGAATCGAGTGTGATGAGTCGAGTGTACCTCATCATCTTGGTCAGGTTGGTCTTGTTCCTTGGCCATCAAGCATATCAAGGCTTCTTCTTCGTAGTCACTTGAGTAGTCGACTTCACTACTTGTTGAATCAATTTTTCTCTTGAATTGGTGACTCAACGATCTCTGCGACCAACATTGCCTTTTTCTTTTCTTGTCTTCTTTCTCAAGACCTTTCTTTCTTCTTCGTTCTTGTATTTGTTGACTACAGGATATCGGTAATCAATGGCATAGTGACCTGGTTGCCTGCAGTTCCAGCATAGATTTTCAGCCCTTTGATATTCAGCTTTTTGATGCTCTGTTCTCTTGTTTGGCCTATCTTCCTTTGTCTTGGAGGGAGCTGAGTGTCTTCCGGAGGATTCACCCTTGCCTCTTTTGTAGTTCTTATTGAAGAACTTATTAAACCTTTTAACCATCAGGGCTATTTCCTCCGGGTCAATGAATTCTTTGACCTCGGCTCTCTTGCCATCCTTAATAATTAGAAGCAGTTGTTTTGGGTACAAATTGTCTCTTCCTTGTCTTTTCTTCTCGGCTTAAATTCGTAGGCTTTGAGATCGAGAATAACTCATGGTTGGATGTCTTGGATAGGTCCATGGAATGTCTTAGTGCCATGACCTTCATTTCCCATTCATTTGGGACTTTTTAGGACTTTCATACACATTTCCTTCGTGTATATTCTTTTCCAAGTGCGAGATAGCTCGTTGGTAATTTACGTGAACCGAGCATCCGGTTGATCCAAGGTCTCTCCTGCGATCATTTTCAAATTCTCAAATTTACAGTACAAACATTGATAATTTATTTTCCTTGATTTGCTCACGAGCCTTCACAAATCAATGTTAGCTTGTCCCGATTTCTTTAGCCATTTTGCATGATTTGATTTTGTTGAACATAGCTTTGTCAAGGTTTTGTAAAGAATGTCTTTGGCCACATTGTCCGGTTATATCTTTTTTTGTCATCATTTGTCCATTTAGCTCTTGGTTTTCAACCATAGGCCGTGCAGGAGCAACATCCTCTACACCTTCAAATGCAGCTCTCCTTCTGTTGTGTTCACTTTTAAAATTTGCGGTGGCCCATCCTCTATCACTATCCACATTTCATCATGTAATGCTTTGATAGATGAGTGGTAGCGTGAGTTTTGCATGTATTTTGAGGCGTATTTCGAGCTATAATGGTGGGTAAACGTGCATATACTCGCGTTAAATGTTACATATTCACTCTTTGTGGAGAAGATATTACACTTTGCGTATTTTGCAGGAATTTCATGATATTTGAAGCTAATTGAATACGAATACGAGGAAAGCAAAGTGGAAACACGGAGAATTGAGTGTATATACGAAAAGTGAAGCCTAAAAGAGCGAAAATTGAGCGTCTACAAAAAAGACAAGGGGCGCACGGGTTGGGCGTGCCTCATACACCACCCGTGCACCCCTGTATGAAGATAACTGCAGCTGCAGCATGGTGCACGGGTAGCCCATGCATCAACGCATGACCCGTGCGTCTTACAGAGAGTTGGAGTATTTCACTGGAATGGCGCACGGGTAGGCCGTGCTCCGACGCACCACCCGTGCGCCCTACGCTGGAATCCCATAATGCGACATTATGCCCTAAACTTGAGGGTGGGTATAAAAGGCTTTTTGGGGGCGCACACAAGGGGATATCTTTGGCATTTTTGGGATCTACAACACAAGACAAGGGTCAACTCTTGGAAGGAGACATCAAGGAGACAATCGGGTTGCATCGGAGCTTGAAGAACGGAGATATATCGAGAGATTGTCGGCGTTCTAAGTTTTTCTTGCTTCTCTTTTAGTTTCAATCTTTCATTTTCATTTGTAATGACTTTGAACACTTTGTTTATAAGTTGTTTAATCATGTGTAGCTAAACTCTTGTGATTTCCGGGTTTTGGAAGTAGATTAACGAACTCTTGTTGGATGTTTTAATCTTAGTTGAAGTTATTATCTTGAAGCTATTTGAGTATTTTGAGCTTATTCTTGTTTTATCACTTGATCAATGATTTGACTTGTTTGATATATTGATTCATAATTCGAGAGATGAGTTTCAATATTAGATCTTGAATACTCGACACAAATATTTGCATGAATCGAGAGGTTTGTAAATATTTGTGAGGATATTTGATCTTTTGTGCTTTTGGGAGTTGAATGCTTCATGTTGAGTAGAGATGCTAGCATAAGTATTTCGATCTACGTTTTATATGCATCTCGAGAGGGAGGATAAAATAGTTTTGTGATCATCTTATAGGAATATTGATAATAACGTGGCTTGATTAAACCGGACAACAAGAGGATTATTAATCGAAACCTTAACTTTCGAAATCCATTTCATTATCTTGATACTTCTTTCATTTGTGTTATCTTAATCTTGTGTTTTAGTGATTTAAATTGTCTTAATCTCAATACAACAATCATCAAATTTCAATCGTCTAAATAAAAATAAGACTATCTTGGATCAATACTTAGCATATTAATTTATTAGTCTCCGTGGATACGACCTTGCTACCCTATTCGATAACGTACACCGTACACTTGCGGTGAAGCTAAAAATATAGGCGAACAAGTTTTGGCGCCGTTGCCGGGGACTAATACAATTTATGGTGCTAATATTGCGATAGATAGAATTATTCTTAATTTAGACATTTTTTTTATTATTTATTTTGTTTTAGTGTGACTTTAATTCCACATTATTTGACTTGTTTCTTTTAGTTTGGTCCAGGTAGTGCATGAACACGCGCTCTAGGCGGGGGGACTTAATACCGCTCATCTCCGGAAGTTGAGGCTTTCGCTAGGAGAATTAGTGCTACAACTAGAGCGGGTGAAAGACAACACAATCCGATAATGGGGGATTTGAATGAGTTACCAATACCCGGAAACAATGGTGGGAACGAGTTACCGATACAGTTCAACGACAAGTCATTCGTGATTACTTTCGACCACAAACGAATCGTAATTACGGTGGTATTGCTCATATTCCTATCAATGCCAACAATTTCGAGCTCAAACCGGCACTAATCAATATGGTGCAACGAGAATCGATTTTGGGGTTTTGCAATCGAAGATCCTAACTCCACCTTGCGCATTTTATCCAAATATGCAATACGATCAAAATGAACGCGAGTCTAGGATGACGCCATAAGATTGCGCTTTGTTCCCATTTTTTTTAAGGGATAAGGCGAGAAATTGTTGGGTACTTTGACGCAAGGCGGTGTAAGCACATGGGACGAACCGAGCCAAAAGTTCTTGTTTAAATTCTTTCCACCGAGCAAAACTTTGCGGCTCAAAAGCGAGATTACTCAATTCCGATAGATTCGACTCGAGCCTTTGTATGAGGCTTGGGAAAGGTTTCGGGATTTGTTACGTAGATGTCCACAACATGGGTTTCGAGAGGATCAACGGTTATGCTTCTTCTACAATGGTTTAATGGGACAAATGAGGGCCTTTCTAGATGCCGCAGCGGGAGGAGCATTGTTGGCAAGATTTCCACAAGATGCCTTGAACCTTCTCGAAAAAATGGCCATGAACAATTACCAGTGGCCATCTGAAAGATCCAATGTACAACGAGTAGGCCGGAATCTCGGATTGGACCCAATTAAAACATTGACGGCACAAGTAGCGGCTTTGACAACTCAATTGAGTGTATTTACGAAGGGGCCAGAAGCAGGCACGAGCACGGGTAGTGAAGCTCTTCTATATCCGATGGAAGAGGTAAGTTATGTGAATAACCGGAATTTCAACAATTTCCGGAATAATTCAAACCCAACGCACTACCATCCAGGGTTGAGAAATCATGAAAAATTTTCCTATGCAAATACAAAGAATGTGTTACAACCTCCGCCGGGATTTAATGCTTCAAGTGGAGGCGGTAATGGGGAAGGCAAATCGTCGTTGGAAGATGCACTCACCTCCTTCATAAATCAATCTAATGCTTTCATGAATGACACGAGGAGCCGCCTCGCTAAGCAAGACCTTCGGATGGATAAGTTAGAACAACAAGTGACAAGCTCGATAAAGAATCTGGAAACTCAAATGGGTCAATTAGCTGCAATTGTGGGGAGTCAACATCAAAAGGGTCAATTTCCAAGCAACACGGAGGTCAACCCGAGGGAACATTGCAATGCTATCCATGTGTGCGGTGGAAAAGAGAATGAAGAGTCTGAAAATGCTGATATTGGTGTGACGTCAGAATCACGCATGACCCGTGTATCAACGCACGACCAGGTCGTGTGTGTTGTCGAACCTACCATTCAAATTCAGGGAAATGACAGAAACGACGCCCAAGGCAATATGAAAGTTAAAGGAGGAACCGAGCAACAAATAGATAAACAAAAAAGAGCCAAGAAACGTGAATCGTATCCTAACTCTAATTTGTTGAAATATAATATTCCTCTTCCCTTTCCCCGATTGTTTCACAAGACTAATCTGAATAATCAATTTGCTAAATTTGTGGGCATGTTTAAAAAATTGCACATTAACGTTCCTTTTGAAGCAATGAAACATATGCCAAATTATGGGAAGTTTTTAGGGGAAGCGATATCCAATAAGAACAAATGGGCGGAGAATGGGATTGTCAACTTGACGGAAGAATGTAGCGCACTCATACAAAGGTCCGGGGAGTTTCACTATTCCTTGTACAATAGGCAATATTTTCTTTGATAATGTACTTTGTGATCTAGGATCTAGTATCAATTTGATGTTTGTTTGTCCGTTCTCGGGAAAGCTTGGACTCGTAGAAGTGAGACCATCCACTTTGTTACCCTACAACTCGTGGATAGATCACTCGTATATCCAACGGGGATACTAGAAGATGTGCTCATAAAAGTCGATAAATTCATATTCCCCGTGGATTTTCTAGTGCTAGATATGAATGAGGATTGTGACACCCCTCTTATACTTGGGCGTCCATTCTTGGCAACCGCGGAAGCAATAATAGATGTGAAGAAAGGGGAGCTTACATTACAAGTTGATGATGAGCGTATTTCATTTTCCATTTTTCGGAATGTGAAAAGACATGATGGTTTTAATGGTTGTAAAACAACAACAATTGCTAATTCCTGTACTCAAGCTAGTAGCTTGAATAATTGTGTGCATTCTAAAGATAATATGCAGGGATTATCAATGAAGAAGAAGGAAAGGCACAAAAAGCCTGATGATGAACCAAGAGCGTGCACATACCATTCGCACGATGAAGAGGAGAACACATGGATAGTTGACAAACATGAAAAACCTCCTTTAGCAATGATCAAGGGAGGTGTAAATCCAAGTGAGCGGGATTGGCATGGAAAAGTGCACGATGAGGTGACAAGCCTCATTTCGCAAAGATCATAATCGGAATTAAAAGGCGTCAAGCTAAAGGCGTTAAATATAGCGCTTGTTGGGAGGCAACCCAATGGTTTTTCGTGTAACGTTCATTTTTGTGTGTGTTTAATTTCAAAGTTGTGTGATTTGAGTGATTTGATATGTGTGTTTCTATTAATAAGTGTGATTTGTGTGTTTTCGTTTCATTTTTGTGTGTTTTTGAAAAAAAAAGAAAAATACGAATTGTTATGTCAGTGCGCACGGGTAACCCGTGCGTCGGCCACACCACCCGTGCGCCCTGCAGAGAGTTGGGCAAATTCACCGAGGTGGCGCACGGGTAGGCCGTGCTTGACGCACCACCCGTGCGCCGTCTGAAAGAGGCTTAAATATGACGATTTTAAACTGTCTTCTTCTCAAAAACTCCCCCAAATCGCGCGCCCACTACCCCCAATTTCATTGCCTTGAAATTTCTTGTAAATTCTACTCAAATTCGTCCACATAATCCCTCCCCATCACAATTGAACTTCACTTTACATCGAATTCACATTTGCTTGAAGAATTGTGAGCAAAAGCACCTAGGGTTCAAATCCTCCACTTCGAGTTTAACTTAGAGAATTCTGTAAGAACAACGTTTCTCCTTATGAATTCGTTGTCAATTATGTATTAGGGATCATGATAGGTGCTTATTTTGATATTTTGCTATGAATTGTGTGTATTATTCTTTGAGGCAAATTATCAAACACCTTGTGGACTTGTGTAATTGAGGAGATTTAGGATGAATTGTGGATGAATACGGCATGGCCAATGATTGTTCAAGCTAATACTTGTCTAGAATGGCCATAATTTTTGCTTGCTTGGGGTAGTTGATTGATCGTAAGTAAAGTAGGCAAGTGAATTTGCATCACCTAATATGTTAGCTTTAATCCATTACTTTGTGTTGCCATTGATGATATTGGGATGCTAATAGAATGTATTTCGGTACAAATTCCTTATGGCGGCGAAGAAACCTTCCAGTGGAAGAAGACGTGCGTGGGGCGGCACAACAACGCGACGTGGCACCGCCGAGGTCGATCAAAATAGTCGGCGGCATATGGGGTTGACTTGACAAATGCCGATGATCTTGAGCGATGGAATCGCTTGATCGGTCGCCAAATATCTCCATCCCGCTATGTCGATTTATGATTGTACCCAAACTTTAGGGATACATGAGAACGTGTGGCGTCTTTTCGCAAAAGGTTGGATGGACGAACTTCATGAGCCGAAGGTGGCCGACATTTAAAAGATACACATTGGAGTTTTTGAGTACCGTGGAAGTACTCAAACAAGGCGGGACCTTTGAACCGTATATGATAAAGTTTCAGTTGGGGAATGTTCGTAGACAAATCTGTCTATGACCCAATTAAACACCATTTTCGAGTCCCTACAAACGCTCGTACCCGATGCCCCATTATCATCAATACGACTTCGGAGAATAAACACCACAAACGGGGCCGATGTTGTATGCGCGCGGACCGCCAAAGCCTCATGGATCCGGAATCCAGTTTTCCGGTATATACAACGCGTGACTGCATCCTCCGTGTTCGCCGAGAAAATATTGGAGGGATGACGACTAAGGAGCTCTACCTCCTCTGGTGTATGGTCACAAACACCCCTACAACACCACCGTCAATTTTGGGGGTACGATTTCTATTGGGGCCTCATTACCCCTATTGCCCGGCATTTCAATGTCGATTTCCGAGGCTTGGAACCTATCCCAGGGAGCACTCGGGTTAATTTGGCATCGTTGCACCACATGAAGTTCATAGCAAATGAAGACAACACATTGGTACTTCTACAAAAGAAAGGTGTTTGCATTTCCGTTGCCTAACCCACCATACACCACCGTCGATACATTGTGATTTCCTAATGAACTCTGACGCACATAACCGAGATTACAGAGGCTATAGAGGCAAGAAAGAACGCTTGAGGGTTTCTTGGATGAAGAGGATATGGTGGCGGGGAGGAGATACATGGGTTAAATGGGGATGGAACCTCATCACCCCCAAATTGGGTATGATATACCCGAGTCCTCACACGGAGGCGATTACCCCCGACATTCTCAAAGCGGGGATCGTCCCGGTCCTTCTCATAGTGGAGGACCCCAGCGCGGCACTGATTTTCAAGACATGTTTTATGCGTTTGGGGAGAACTTGAGGCGGCAAGAAGAAGAGTTGAGGCGGCAAGGAGAGGATTTGAGGCAACATAGGGCTGATTTTCTCGCGTTCAGCGAGCGATTTGATCGGTTACGATGATTGGCAAGTGCTCCAACCTACAAATGTGGCACATTTCTCAAGGCCACTTCCCACCGCACCGTGATAATTCAGGTATATCCCCACTTTTCGTTATTGAAATTCTATTTTTCCCCTTAAGACACTATAATTTCATTCAATTTGGGGGAGAGATAGCATTTTAATACATGAAAAGTGTGGATACAAAAAAAAAAACAAAAAAAAAAAAAAAAATTCCATGCATTTTGTGTTTTCATATAGTTGCATTAGAGCATTCTAGGTTGCATTTGCATTAGAGCACGTTTATAGCTTTAGCACGTCTATTGCTTTCGTAGTGGTTAGAGAGTGAGTTGACCAAGCATGTTGCAACTTGTTGTTGTGTGTTGATTGAAAATTCTTATTGTTAGGATTGGATGTTGGTTACGGTTGATTGAGCCTTGAATAGATGACATTGAGCATGTTGATATGGAAAACTTGGTTTGATGCTTTGAATTACATAATTGCAAGCCTGCGAGCTTTTGAGCCTTTTACCCTTGCGCATCTTGTTGTGATTTGATGTATCATTCATGTCGTTAAAATTCTAGAACTTGCTTGGGGATCTCTGTCAAGGCCACATGTTGTATCGATGTGAAGGTGATTAAAGGCCATTTTTGTTAGCCCTTCAAGCCTTTTGCTTACCTAATGATGATATTGAAATTCTAGTTAGCAAGTTGAGCCTATAGCCTATTTCTTTGATAGCCACGAAATTTAACTCTTGATCTTAATATATCCATCACCTAATACTCGAATGTATAATGTTGAGTAAAGGAATGAATGAGGATGAATGGGTGGGAATTGAAAAGTAGGATAAGTGGGCACACTTGGTTAGATGGGACATAAAAAGGAAGGAAAGGAGTTGAGTAAAAAAAAATTGATTGAAAAGTCGATAAACTCGGGGGCGAAGGATTGTGAATGGAGGCGATTCTCAAAAGAAAGAAAAGAAATGGAGATAAATGAAGTTGATAAAAATGAGGATGATTGGAGTAGCATATGGGATTGTAATGAAAATGATTGATATGCTCATCGGTCTATATACTCGAGTTTGAGTCACTTTATCCAAAATTTCCTACCCAAACCAAAGAGCCTTCATTACAACCAAATGAGAAAGTCCTTTTTGATTCACAAATTGCATACACTTTAGTGGCGGAGATATGAGACAATTGCAAGCCTATGGCAATTTTGCGACATCGAATTGATTTGAGCGTAAACACGTCCTATATCCTTGTGAGATGAGAGTATACACTTAACTTTGAGAGTTGGAATTGAGCATTTCACTTTGTTTACTTGAGGCGTGTTCTTTGATCGGATATTTGAGGCTTGATTGGTTTGTTGCTTGACGTTCATGATGAACAATATGAATTTCTTTTTTGATCCGTTGTGTGCGATTTTATTCTTATCTCCCTGTTGTGCTTGATCATATTTTAAAAAAATTGTTGATCGGGACGGTCAACGGTGTAAGTTTGGGGATTTTGATAGGCGTGAGTTTTGCATGTATTTTGAGGCGTATTTCGAGCTATAATGATGGGTAAACATGCATATACTCATGTTAAATGTTACATATTCACTCTTTGTGGATAAGATATTACACTTTGCGTATTTTGTAGGAATTTCATGATATTTGAAGCTAATTGAATACGAATACGAGGAAAGCAAAGTGGAAACACGGAGAATTGAGTGGATATACGAAAAGTGAAGCCTAAAAGAGCGAAAATTGAGCGTCTACGAAAAAGACAAGGGGCGCACGGGTTGGGCGTGCCTCAGACACCACCCGTGCACCCCTGTATGAAGATAATCTGCCAAAACGACATGGCGCACGGGTACCCCATGCATCAACGCATGACCCGTGCGTCCTACAGAGAGTTGGAGTATTTCACCGGAATGGCGCATGGGTAGGTCGTGCTCCGACGCACCACCCGTGCTCCCTATAGAGAGTTGGGTAATTTCAGCATGGTGGCGCACGGGTAACCCATGCTCGCGCACCACCCGTGCGTATGCGCTGGAATTTTGGGGCACGGGTAACCCCCACCCCATAATCTGCAACATTATGCCCTAAACTTGAGGGTGGGTATAAAAAGCTTTTTGGGCGCACACAAGGGGATATGCTGGCATTTTTGGATCTACAACACAAGACAAGGGTCAACTCTTGGAAGGAGACATCAAGGAGACAATCGGGTTGCATCGGATCTTGAAGAACGGAGATATATCGAGAGATTGTCGACGTTCCTAAGTTTTTCTTGCTTCTCTTTTAGTTTCAATCTTTCATTTTCATTTGTAATGACTTTGAACACTTTGTTTATAAGTTGTTTAATCATGTGTAGCTAAACTCTTGTGATTTCCGGGGTTTTGGAAGTAGATTAACGAACTCTTGTTGGATGTTTTAATCTTAGTTGAAGTTATTATCTTGAAGCATATTTGAGTATTTTGAGATTATTCTTGTTTTATCACTTGATCAATGATTTGACTTGTTTGATATATTGATTCATAATTCGAGAGATGAGTTTCAATATTAGATCTTGAATACTCTACACAAATATTTGCATGAATCGAGAGGTTTGTAAATATTTGTGAGGATATTTGATCTTTTGTGCTTTTGGGAGTTGAATGCTTCATGTTGAGTAGAGATGCTAGCATAAGTATTTCGATCTACATTTTATATGCATCTCGAGAGGGAGGATAAAATAGTTTTGTGATCGTCTTATAAGAATATTGATAATAACGTGGCTTGATTAAACCGGACAACAAGAGGATTATTAATCGAAACCTTAACTCGGAAATCCATTTCATTATCTTGATACTTCTTTCATTTGGGTTATCTTAATTTTGTGTTTTAGTGATTTAAATTGTCTTAATCTCAATACAACAATCATCAAATTTCAAACGTCTAAATAAAAATAAGACTATCTTGGATCAATACTTAGCATATTAATTTATTAGTCTCCGTGGATACGACCTTGCTACCCTATTCGATAACGTTACAACGTACACTTGCGGTGAAGCTAAAAATATAGGCGAACAATGAGCTGCATCACGAATTTTCAATCATCGATTCTTCAATTGTGAACATAGGGATGTCGCGTCAAATTTGCTTCCATGATAATAACTTTTTATGGTAAAAGGAGTATTGAAAACTTGATCTGCTAAAACATACTTTTAAAAATTTGGAGATCTAGTTCAAGAACCGGTCACGGAAGGCTCAATGAACCAACCGCTCGATACCACTTGTAGGTCCCAAGGGTGTGAGTGTAAGGTTTAGAAGGGGGGTTGAATAAACATTACCAACTTTTCGATTTAGTCCTTTTAAAAGTTCGAGTTAGTACTTCACAGCTTTGTCCTTGATGGACAAACTAAGTTAGTTATTCAGAGTTAGTCACTCACTCGACTGAGTACATTGATAAAATAACTCAAATGTTTTGACTAAAGACTTAACTTGACTTGTGATTTGTTTTCAGTGGAAGACTTAACACCCTTGAATTTGGTTAAGTTTGTTTTAATACTTGGTTTTAGCACTTAGAGATTATTAAGTGGATAGCAAATTTATCAAGAAATTAAACAAATAAGATACATGAATTAAAGTCTTTGAAATGTAAATGACACGATAAGTTTTTATAGAGGTTCGAAGATGGGGTAATTCTTCTACTCCTCTCTTCTCCAACTCTGGAGGAATCCACTAAGTATTGATCGGTATACGAGTGGTAACATCCGGATACATGTCTTGATCACACACGGTGACTTGATCCTTTGGGACTCGATCCGAGATGCCTTGGTCACGCAGTGGCTTCTCGTGCGACTCGGCTTCTTCACAGGGCAAATGCCTTGCTACTACAGCCCACTTGCTCAAGCTCCTTGGATTTGATCACGAAGCCCTCCAAAAACTTGAGACTGGTTCGACCTTGAACCTTTCTACAATCCTTCGTGGAATGTAGACCCTTTGATTCTTGAAATTTCCTCTTCAACCGATTGAAGCAATATTTCCTTCACGGTGAGTGTTGGATTGATTTTCTTCGTAATGTAGGCTTGAGGATTGATCTTGAATGATTTGAGAATATCTTAGGTTACTGATTCAAATGTTTGCTTGAATGTTCGTGGTTAAGGTAACCTTCTCTCAGAGTTATTCCTCAGCCTTTTATAGTGATCTTTCAAAAATCTGCCCGTTGAAGAGATAGGCTTATTTTTGAAAGTCACTTGTGGTCGTTGGCTTGTCTTGTTGCGATCCTTGGAATTGCCACTTCCTCGTATGAATTGTTCTTGACTTTTCGAGTTACGACATGGTGCGATGCTTCCCATTGGTTTATTCCTTTTGCACGCTTAAGGGACTGAGCACTTCAAGAAAGGTAGTATGGAAGTATTACTTGTTTAAGTAATTCTCTTGATTTACTGTGCAATGGATCTCTTTCGATTGTCTTGACTTGACGCATTTTCTTCACATCCCCAGGTGACTTGAGTCGACTTCCAATCATTTGATGACTCTTCACACTTCAACCTTAAGACTTGGCTATCTTGAGTTGACTTTGATATCTTTACTCATTGCATCTCACCTGCACCTTGATCGAGTTCCGTCTTCTCTTCTTTGCCATACTCAATTGTCTTGCGAGTCTTCCTTCTAGTCTCCGATTGTCTTCTTGCATGTTTAGGCATAGGACTTAACTCGGCTTGACCAGCCCTATCTATTACAATGCGGTTTACAACAAAAATGAGGTGTCAACTTCCTATTCTAAGTTTTACATGGCATTCATCAAAATCTATAAAATGATTTCCCAACACACACGCCCGTATGGGTTCCACATGGTTGGTCGTGCGGCTTGTTTTTGTCCACTTGTTTCTTCTTTTTTCACATGGTTGTGTCATTTTCACACGGTTGTGTCACACGGCCACCCCACACGCCGTGTGGTCTCACACCGATAGATTGAGCGATTGGTATTGGACTCTAAAATCACTAAATCACTTTACACAAAGCGTGTGGTTGTTCACACGGTCGTGTGACTTATAAAACTCCGAATTTTCTCTTGGGGTCTTCATGAAAGTTGTAGCCCTTTCTCTTAGAGAAATTTATGGCCAAAATACTAAACCCTGCCAGTGCTGGAAACTATTAATGCATTTGAACTATTTTGAGGAAAAGTTCCTTTTGTTCGATCGTGCATGCTTCTTTCCTTCACATATTTGCTTGTACCTTAGCTCGGACCTATACTTTTTGCAACGTGATATCATTTTTTTTTATCAATTTAACTCCATTTCCTGTAACAAGTTACAAGAATATGCAGTATCATGCCCAACAAGGGAAACCAACAAAAACACACTGAATATACATGTAAATGTATCAAATATATACCATTTTAAGTCCCTAAAATGCACGTATATTTTACTCGCATCTATAACTATATAACTTGCTTTATCTTCATTGAAGCCTAAAATAAATTTAAGGCCATCTTTGTTTAGCTACTTAGCCTAAAAAGCCTACTTATGAACTCATGATTCCTAGATAGCCAATTATGAGCCAAAACTTTTATTCTTAGCCACATTGATCTTTAAAATTGCAAAATGTTTTTATCCCCGAAATTTCTTGAGCTTATAGAAAATAAATAAGTTTGGGAGATGTGGTGAAAATTTATAAAAAATGAGAGGAAGTTGGCAAAAGAAAGAGAGATGAGCGATATCTGGATAAATGAAAAAAATGGTAATACATGAAGCTCAAAAAAGAAAGAAATAGCTCAAAAAAAGTAAAAATTGAGCAAAACAAAAGAAAATTTCTGAAAATTGAAAAAAATGAGAGTTTGAGACTAAAGAAAAAGAAAGAAGGCAAAAAGGCCTAAAATGAAAAATAAGAAACAAGGGTGGAATCAAATTGAAAAAGAAAATGAGTATTATGCTAAAAATTGGGGTTGATGAATTGCAAGTTTGTATGCCTAAATTCTATTTGCTCAAGCCAAGTCACTCAATCCAAATTTTTCCTACCCTTACAAAAGAGCCTACATTATAATCAAATAAAAGTCTTTTGATTCTTAAATTGTGCATACATAAGTGATCGAGATGTTAGACGATTTGCAAGCCTATGTTAGTTCTACTTTCATTGAATTGAATTTGAGCGTAAATACTATCCATACACTTTAAGAGTCAAATGACACACTATCTACTTGTGATTCACGATGTCGAGTACCCAAGAGAGTATTGACTATGTCGAGTTTATGAGAGATTACTTCTTGATTATGAATTACAAGAGGTTTCTTGAGTATGGAGTCAAATGAGATTTAATGTTCATAAGCGTTGTTGTATGTTCTTTTTACCCTTGATATTATTTTTCTTAATTTGCTCAAGGATTAGCAATGTTTTAAGTTTGAGGGATTTTGATGAGTGTAAAATATACGTGCATTTCGGGCTTAAAATGACATATATTTGATGCATTTGCACGCATATTTAGTGTGTTTTTACTTGGTTTCCTTAGAAGCGCGTGATACTGCATATTCTTGTAATGTTTTACCAGAAATAGAGCTTAAAACAAAGAAATATCAGTTGGAAGACCCGGATAGGACTGACAAGTGCGAAGAAAAGATCAAAAAGACGAAAATATTTGACAAGAACAAGTCACACGGCCGAACCGTGTGGTGTCACATGGCCGTGTGAAAATACCAATGTGAAAATAATACAACCGTGTGAAAAAGGGACGGAACCAAGCCGCACGACCAGACCATGTGGGCCCACACAGGCGTGTGGTATTGGGAAGCACAAGACATCACATGGCCTGGCCGTGTGGGACTCTGCATTGCATTTTTTCGGAGTTCATTTCCTATTCCAACTCTACAAGTGATCTCTCCCAGCATCTATAAATGGGACTCAATGCTTGCACGAAAAATAATCACTTCATACTATAGAAAACACATCAAATTACGTAGGAACACAAGACCCAAGGTCTTCTGAGAGAGAAGATATAGGTCGCGAAGAACACCACAAGGCCTTTTGCATCTACAAGAGCTTCGAAGGCTTAGGAGGGAAATCCATCATGACAAGAAGGAATTTTCTTTCATTGTCAAGATCTATTGTTTGTGCTTAAACGATGTCATAATGTTGATTTAGAATTTGCCTATGAATTTGTTATCAATGTTTGGCAAATCTTTCGGACCTTAGAGGCATAATCAAAACTATGGATTCATATTAAATCTTGATTAATCGCTTTCTTAATTGATTCATGTGTTCTATTTTATGAATTTGAGTTCTTATTCATAATTGTTGATTATTTGATTAATAATTTGCATCTCATACTTGTTAATCCATAATCCGTGAGGTTAGTTTTAACAAGACCAAAATCAAATCCGGACATAAACGAGGGTAATGTATCGGAGACTACTTGATTTGTGTGGAGTATTCCAATTCAAAAATCTTTTGGGAGTTAATGATAGTTATAAAGGATTTGAAGAACTCAATTATTATTATTATTAATCTATTGTTTATGCGTCACCCGGAGGGGAAATAAACTATTTTAGGAATTGAACCCATACAAACACATGAATTGGTTATTGAAACTTTAGTTGGATTAATTTAATATTGAAGAAACATGTTGAGATTACGTGCCCAATGTTGCTCCTGTAGTTGTTGAAAATACTTGTGGGCTTCGCAAATTTATTTATTTTTATTTTATTTTCGATTTTTATTATAAACTTGATATTCGGTCGCTTCAATAAAATTGGAATGCGATGTTATTATAGCCTAAGTGTTTCACAAAACAATTCCTAAGGAATACGACCTTGCTTGCCATTATCCTATAATCTACACTGTACACTTGCAATTGTATAATTCCAAAATATTTTTGGCGAACAGTCTACTGCTAAAGATCAATCAGCAAATTTGAATTCCAAGGCACTCAATACCATTTTTAGTGTTGTTGATAAGAATAAGTTTAAACTCATCTCAATGTGTGAGAATGCGAAAGAGGCATGGAAAATTCTGCAAGTTACCTATAGAGGAACTGAAGTAGTAAGCATGTCTAAACTTCAAATGCTTACTTCTAAATTTGCTAAGCGTTTTGACGATATCACCAACCCCTTACTTGTTATAGCATTAGCCCTTCGTGAAGTCTTGACAGCAGCTAGTACCATGAATATTCACAATATTTGCGTCTTGGGTGATTCCATTTCTGTAATCTTAGCTGCCAAAAGACTCGGAAATCGATTATTGCTGCCAACCGATTATTGCGGATATTTCTAAACTTTTGTGTGATATTCCTTTTTAAAATTTTTGCATTAGCTAGTAGATCCTAGAATTTTATTGCCCATGAGCTGGCCCAATATGCTGAAAGATCCACCGTTGTAACTAGCTCATGGGTATTTCCCCCTGAATTTCTCTCTCAATCTATGAAACGGTCAACTATAAATTTTTTAGCCCCTACATCCTCAGACTTATACTTGTGGTCTAATGACTCCCACAATTTTTTAGCATTCGTTTAGAGATATAAACATTATACAACGGATCTCGCTAAACCATTCATTACATAATTCCTACAAAGGAAATCGCATGATTCCAACCATTCAACGCCTCTTCAAGTAAAAACAAGATTTTTGTGCCAACGTTTGAAATCCAAGCCATTGAATTTCTCCGATTTTTCAGCATGATTCACCGGCACATTAACAGTGGGGTTAGCCACCATCCGAGGCACACCGGGTTAACCACGGGATTGGGCACAACTGGATTAGGCACAATCGGATTAGGCGTAGAATTAGTCTCATTTGCGCCAATCGGAACTCCCGATTCAAATCATCAGAAGCCATTTCTTTCTGAAAAACAAATCAAAGTTTAGTACTTCGATTAATCGGAACAAATCCGACAAGAACAAAATAAATTGTTCAACTTTTTATTATAAGGTCCAATGTAATTTCCTTCCACTCCAAAATAGCACGGGTAATTATTTATTAGTCCAAAACAAAATTTGAACCAATTTAGTCAAATTAAACAATCCTTAAAAAAGTCCACTGTCAACAATATATATTAATCAACAGAAATGAAGATGATACTTTGAATGAATCTCAACTAATGAATATACTACAAACACAGGTGATACTTCGAATGAATTGCTAAAACCAAAGCATTTGATATCACTGAGTAATTCAAACTTGATTAACAACAACTACCAATCAGGATTGAATTTCAAAACTTTCTTACACGTCCGCAAGATGCATTCAATTAAACCAATATTAAACTGGTACGAATTACAATTCAGTTTTCAAATACAACATGCTATATAATAGTTGAAACTTGAACAGACCCCAGAAAAGATCTAGTATAATAAACTGTACTGGGAGAATTATAAAAATAATCTGTTTTAAGTTTGTTATTTAATAATCGCAGTACAGTTTATATAATTGAAAAACTGGAAAAATACTGAATCAAATAAAAGAAATGGCCCGAATCGTGTGTTTGACACACTATCCTTAAAATAGATTCATCCCCTATTCTCGACGCCTCTGTTTCCCGAGGATAAGATGGGAAAACCGGACTACCTTTTTCCCGCGAACTGAAATTATGCGCTGAATTTTATCACCAAAATGCGGGAGGCCAAAAGGAGTATAGAACAATATGCAGAGAGTATTAGAATGCAAGTGTAGAGTGTGTTTTGATTGCTGGAAAATTCAGCTATTTATAGAGCTGAAAAATTAATCAGAGAATTTAAATCTATTCTTTTACACAACAATTACAATTTTGTTCTGAGATAATTTTAATTTTTCGAAAATAAAATCTGTTAAAACAAAGGCTAGACTATGTGGCTCGATTTCGGTCCGACATTCGTGTACGCAGTTCGCGCTCGCACACAAGTCAGTGGTTCGGAGCTCGAACCGGACCGTGATTTGCACCCCCTGCGGGCGCGCGTGTAGAGAAAGCCTCTATGCAACATAATCTTACATCTTACTAAAAGGTGGAATTATATATGCTAGTCTAAAATGCCTTAGTTTTTCCATGTGGGACAACCCCACCTTTCAAAGAAGACAAACACATGTTTTCTTCTTTATAAATTAATTCCAATACTACATTTTAAGATTTAATTTCTCCTTCATCCAAACATCATTTTGGACAAACAAATATTCGATTTCAATGTTCTCACGGAGTAGAACAATAATATATTTTTACTTTTGTCGTTAGACAATCGAATTCCCAAGAAAATTGCACCCCAAATGTGCAATTTCCTTCACAACTTTTCCAACAGTTCATCTCCGTAAACTCCATATATTTTTACAACAATTATGGATTTGTTTTATTTCGAGATGAGATTTAACATATATATAATTAATTTTTTGTTACTTTCTTATGTGAAAACGAAAGGGTCATTATGCACAATATTACTATATATTGATTGATTAATGTAATATTTGTTGATTACATGGACAACTAATAAATTTTGAGAATGAACAATGAGATTACTTGATAGTATGTAATATTTTTTGTTGATGACCAAATGAAGGTTTGAAAAAACTACTTGATTAATACAGAATACTATCATTTCGTAATCAGTCAAAGTTGATAAATATTATCAATCCATAATCATTGTTCATTCTCAAAATCTATTAGTTGTTCATGTAATCAACAAGTACATGGTGTGTATATATATGTATCATACAATGACCCTTCCCACATAGCAAAGCAAAGTTCATCAGAAGAGAAAAAAAAAACAGATACTAATAATGAGTTCGCCGTTGACCCGTTATCCCCCTTGTGATCGCTTTTCATCATGCTACTCTTATGAGTGTTGTGGTCAAGGCAAGTACAAAACCTCATGGCCCAATGTAGTTGGTATGACTGTTCAACAAGCCACTGCCATTATTGTTCATGATAATCCCTGGGTGACCGTTGAACCTTTGGAGAAAGGTGACGTAATAGTACTTGATGATTTCTGCTGCAACCGAGTTTGGCTTCAATTTGATGAGAATAATCGTGTTTATGCTGTGCCTTTGGTCGGATAGAATAAGATATGATAAAATAATAGTAATGAATAGAATATGATCGATAAGATCTTGAATAAATGCATGAAGCGGTAATAAAACGGGTTGATGTCGTCATAATGTTAATACTACTAAAACATTGTGATGCTTTTCATTTATTTAATATGTTTGCCTTTTTTTACGTATGTTGTGATTACTGATAGATGGACTTATTTTTCTTCTGAGATAAGATTTAACACATAAGCACCAACTCTAACAGGCATCTGAATTTCAAAAACTTTGAAATACTCTTTTCAAGAATCAAAATGAATTTGGACTTTCATCATAAAAACTTACAAATCGATTATAACGATGAGTGAAAAACAACTGCAATCCCTACATAATCATAAATCTATACAAGTATAAAACAAAATTTTTAAACCTAACTAGATCTAATCGATCCATATAATCGAACTTCGCAACGGAGGTGTTGGACAAAACACGTACCAAAGATAATATCGTTTCGCCACGCATTGTCGGGTAATGGCTTATATGATTTTTTGAACAAAATCTCACATATGGGACAAACTTATTAACTAGAAAAAAAAGCCATATATTGGGGACAAATAAAGCACCATTGAGGACAAATAAAAGCCACCCATTAGGGAAAAATTTATTGATTAAAAACTATGAAAATTATTTCCCCAATCCTCCGAGGAGGAGAATGAGGGAAGAAAAGAGGAAAAGGATGGAAATCAAAAGAATTGCTTGACTAATAATAATCTCATATATGTTGTGATATACAAGAAAAATCTGAATTAAATGGGATTAATATCCACTAGGTAATATAAGTTTAAGATCCAAACAATCATCTGGTACATGAAAATTCTAGGTTGTTACGATCATCTAATAAAAGTTTTATTTTCCTAAGGTATATTTATACCATTTTACTTGATCAATCGGTTTTTTATTGTTATATAATTATGATTACTTGGACACTATATATATTTGGAGAATGAACATAAGAACACTTGATAGTATGCAAAAAGAACTTTTGAAAACATAAGATAAATTGGAAGTTTCAAAGATCAAGTTAGGCGATTTCTCAACTACTGCGATTGTCTTTCACTCATGTGATTCGTTACAAGCTATGAAGGCTCGATAATTATGGCTCAAGGATCCTGAGCCGACATTCCACATGATACAAAAGACCATCATGATGATACACAATCATGTGAAAAAATTATGCATGACAATGTCATTCGAAAATCATTTAGAAATAGACGCCCATCATTTATATTGCGATTTTAATTATTTTTGTTGTTTCGTTTATGGAGTACTCTTTTTCCTATCAATTTGGGTTTTATTTTGATATGTTTTAACGAGACCCTATTTTAAAGCTCGTTGTTTGGCTTATAAGCATTGCATTAAATCTTTATTTATTAATAATATGTCGCATTTATTCAAAAAAAAATTGTTGACCAAATAAAGTCTTGAAGAAAGGCTATTGACTAAGTTAATTAGAAATATAATTCATTTTCGTTGACTCTTGTAATTTTAAACGACTGATTCTTTTGCAGTTCACATTCAATTGTTGCGTGAACTAAAACTCAGATTCACACAAATGTATTTATTCTCGTGTTAGAAGTAATAAAGTTTAATGTGATATTTTAAAATCATTGAAAGCTATTTTAATAATCCATTAAAATTACAAGAATTTTTTTAAAAGAAAATAATTAGAAGAATTAATGTAACTAAATTATACTTTTAACATAATAAGTAACCCTTTTTCAAACCATTATTTTATGATGACCAAAAAAATATCACATATATACTATCAAGTAATACCAGTTTATTCTCAAAATGTTAATTTTAATTGTAATTGGCAAATATTATAGTAATCGATCAATCCAAAGGGTAATAAGGGTTGTGTGTGTATCTGATACAAGCCAAAAATTTATATAGGACCGTCCTACGGGTCCCTTTCTATCACACGGATCCTATTGACCCGACCATCTGCCTCTACCCGACCGTTTTCTATTTTTTTTCCTTTTTTTTTGGGGTTTTTATGGTTTAAAAATCTCTACTCCCTTTTTCACGTTTTTTGTTTTTCTCTATGTATCATCTATCATCTCTCTTTTCCGACGAAGTGTTGCGTTCATCCTCTCGATTTTTACCGCTTTCTTTTGATATTCTCTCTCGCTACATCTAATTAGGATATATCTTCTATTATCTTTATTTCCTAGTTTATCGGATTTAGTCTTGATAAGGTAAGGACTCTTCTAGATTCCAATTTTAACTAGGATTCTAACTCCTTATTTGTAGGTATTTGTCTTTCTTTATTCTTGCAGGACTCAAATACAGTTTTATGGCTTATATAAGGGACTTGGACGTTCATCATTCAACACACAAGACTTGAGAGAAATTCAAGAGCAAAAGTGAGAGAGTTTAGTCTTCAAGAGTTCCCAGATTTGAATGTTAGTATAGATCTTTGCTATGATGACATATAATAACATCCCCGAAATCTAAGTATTTTGTCTTGTGAGGTTTTTGATATGTGTAAAATATACGTGCATTGGGGCTTAAATGATATATAATTGATGCATTTGCACGTATATTTACTATGTTTCTATGTGGTTTTCTTTAAAGGGCATGATCTGCGTATTCTTGTAATTCTTGTAGGAAACAGAGCTTAAAATGAAGAAAAGTCAGTTGGGATGCCCGGATAAGATTACCGAATGCGAAAAACGGAAAAAAGGGAACAAAAGCACTTCACACGGCCGTGTGGAGTGGTGGTGTGAAAATCACACTGCGGTTGTGTGAAGAAGAGAAGAAAACAGGAGGGACGGAGCAGTCCACACGGCCGATCGGTTTTTTAGATTATCTCTTCTCTATTAATCAATAGCTTGTTCTTCATATACAAATATGTCAATGCACGATTGTAACATGGTATTTGTTCTTCATATTACCAGTGCAATGATTGTTTACGAGCATTTCTTTCGGGATAATTACATATCATGGAGCGAATCGTATCTATGGCACTTAATGTCAAGAATAAGAGCACGCGCATTCATTGATGGTTCAAGAGTTCCATCTCATTCTTCTACTATTCTTTACGATTGTTAGCAACGTGCAAACAACTTTGTTCTTTCTTGGATTCTTAATCAATTTCTAAAGAAATTTGGCGAGTCTTCTCTACTTCACTACAACTAAGGAGGTATGGGATGAATTAAAGACTAGGCATGTCAAAAACGATGGTCCTAGAGTTTTCCATTTTGAAAAATCTTTAACTTCTATTGCACAAGGCAGTCAATCTATAACTGCATATTACAATCAGTTTAAAACTCTTTGGGAGGAATACGTCAGTCATCGTCCAATCATAAAATGCACTTGTGGCCAGTGTTCTTGTAATATTTCTGTGACTCTTTCGGATATTCAAAAGAGTGATTCATGCATAAAGTTCTTGATTGGTCTAAATGAATCTTTTTCTACCATACAAAGTCAGTTGTTACTTAGTTCTCCCTTACCAAATCTTGGTAAAGTTTATGCATTATTGCTACAGGAAGAGACTAAGAGAAGTTTCACTAATATACCTGGCTCTGTTACATTGGAATCCTCCATGGCAATGCTTGCAAGACAGAATCAAGTGTACAAGAATCAGTATAATAAAGATAAAAATAAGCCAAAATGTTCTCATTGTGGTTATGGTGGACACACAGTGGACAAGTGTTTTCAGTTGATTGGCTATCCTCCAAATTAGAAAGGTCCTAAAGGTCCTAGACAAAATCAAAATTTTGCAGCCAATGCTACATCTTCTCCCATAAAATCTGATTCAGTTGTTCCTCAATTTTCAAATGAGATGGTTGAAAAATTCTTGGAATTTACCAGGCTTCATAATTCTTGAAAAGAATATGTCCCTTATTCAGCTGCAAACTCTGCTACATCTAATCTTTACTCAGCTGCAAACTCTGTTGTAGTTAATCTTTACTCAGATTCAAATCCTGCTACAACTGACTCATACTTAGCTGCCAAATATTGTTGCAATTGTATCTTCATCAGGTATTTCACATTATTGTTCTTCTATTTCAAAGTATAATTATAGGTGGATTTTGGATACAGGAGCTACGGATCATATGATCTGTGATTCCTCTTTTCAAGTATTCAAGCTCTCCATTCCCATTCATCTTACAAATGGTCAAGTTACTTTTGCTACTCACATTGGTGGTGTGATTATTTCTCCAAATTTAAAGTTATCTAATGTAGTATATGTTCATTCTTTAAACTATAATTTGTTATATATATCTAATCTGACAAAATCGACAAATTATACTGTCCATTTTCTATCTTCTCATTGTGTTTTACAGAGACATGAACACTTTGAACACTTTGAAGATGATTGGTTTTGCTAAGGAATATAATGGTCTCTATCATCTTGTTACTCACTTTTCAGCTTCTACTACTACTTCAGTCTCTCAGTTCTCGGTTTGGCACAATAGATTAGGACATCTATCGACCTTCCATTGTCTCTTATTCCTCAAATAAATTCTAAATGTAATAATTTTGATTCTTATGATGTTTGTCACTATGCAAAGCGAGAAAAACTCTCATTTCCTTTTAATAATAAAAGTTTTGTTAAAGTGTTTGATCTCATACATTGTGACATATGGGGTCCTTTCTCTACAATCTCTCAAAATGGTTTTATGTATTTTCTTACAATTGTTAATGACTACTCTAGATATACATGGGTTTACATGATGTGGAACAAGTCAAACACAAAGAACCACTTACTCGGTTTTACAACATGATTCTTACTCGGTTTGACATCAAAATAAAGGTTTTAAGGTCGACAAAGGGCCTAAATTTACTCTTTCTCGATTTTTATAATGCTAATGGAATATTGCATTAGACTAGTTGCATGGAGACTCCACAACAAAATGGTTTGGTTGGATGCAAACATCAACATCTTTTATAGGTGGTAAGAGCATTAATATTTCATTTTAAATTGCCTCTTTATTTCTTGATGAATCTTGTTCTAACTAAAGCTCATATCATAAATAGGGTACCTACCTTTTTGCATTGAGCTTTTGTTTAATAAAATTCAGTATGCTCACCTCAAAGTTTTTGGTCAGTTTAGTCATCTATTTATGTGACCCATTTTATGAAATTAAAGTATTCTAAAATATTTTTAAGAAAACATAAATTTATAAATTTAAAGTTATCCCAATAATGATCAAAAAGTTGATTTAGAATTTTAATTCTTAAGAAAAATATATATAATGATAATAATAATAATAATAATAATAATAATAATAATAATAATAATAATACATTTTCCAAATTAAAATATCCAACAATTGTTCCAAGCATAAACCAGAAAAATTAAAGACATAAATCTAAAATTTAGTCCGGTCATAATTATTTAAAATATAGCATGATTTATTCTACCATCCACAACATCATATCTTCAGCGGATTCCTCAACCTTGAAAGTCATGATAATAATAGGGGTGAGCTTCATCTCGCTCAGTAGGGATATATCTATCAATATTTAATATAACATGAAAAAAAACATTCACATAATTACAACAGTAAATTCATTCATTTCCTCTTTTTCCTCTAACTGTCCAGTTCCTGCATATAGCATTGCGGGTTCACCCCGAAGATACGTTTGATCCCGAACCCTTTTCATGGCCCCTAGCTTATATGAATTTATTTCCTCTTGACATATATTGCAATCAATGAAGTACAATCATGAAACATTAAATAAAGACAAATACTATAGAAATCCCTACCTTAATAATCGCAGATATTCGATGTAGAAAAATGAACAGTAAAAGTCATAATCCTCGATCCCTTCGTTTTCTACATTAAATAAAATTATATTTAATATGTGATTTTAATAAATTAAACTAATTAATGAAAGAATTTCTGAAAAATATTGAAAGAAGCTTGTGAATTTTGAATATATATATAGATAGATATGAAAGTTGAATAATAATTAGAGAGAAAATATCATTACCTTAATAATATACAAATTTGGGTGTAAAATTATGTATGAAATTACACCTATTTATAGTAATTAATATTAACCCATAAATACTCTAAAATAACCCCTAAACTCACCCCCTAAACTAACCCCTAGCTAACCTCTAAAATAACCCCTATTTATAATATATATATTTTTTCCTCATTATCACATTCTACTCTCCTTAAATAAAATTTCGTCCTCGAAATTTGATATCTTACCCGGAATTGAAAAACTTGGGTACTTGACACGAATTTCCTCTTCACGCTCCCAGTAGCTTCATTTACGCCATGACGTCTCCATTGTACTTTGATCGAGTAATATCTTTATTTCTCAAATGGTGAATCTTGCGTTCCAAAATAACTTCGGTGTTTCCTCATAAGTTAAATCATTGTTGATTGTCAGATCCTTATAATTCACGATGTGACTTGGATCGTGAACGTACTTTCTTAGCATAGAGACGTGAAAAACATTGTGCACACTTGATAGACTCGGTGGTAATGCTAGCTGATAAGCTAAATCTCCAACTCGTGTAAGGATTTCAAATGGACCAATATATCTCGGTTTCAACTTTCCCTTTTCGCCAAATCGAATAACACCTTTGATAGGAGCTACTTTCAGAAATACTTTTTCTCCCTCATCAAACTGTATATGTTTTCAAGCGTCTATCGAAGATACAACTTTTGTCTATCTTGAGCCATCTTGATTCGATCTTGTATCATAGCTATCTTCTCAATAGTTTGCCGAATTAATTCAGGCCCCAAAATTTTTCTTTCACCAACTTCGCTCCAATATAATGGTGATCTACATTTTCTTCCGTACAACGCCTCGTATGGAGCCATCCCAATAGTCGCTTGATAACTATTATTATAAGCGAATTCCACCAAAGATAATAATGTTTCCCAATTACTTCCTAAGTCGAGCACACATGCTCTCAACATATCTTCCAATATTTGTATAGTCCTTTCAGATCGCCCATCCTTTGTGGATGATAAGCCGTACTAAAATTTAGCTTTGTTCCCAAGGCACTTTGTAGACTTTTCCAAAACTTAGAAGTAAAACGCGTATCTCTATCTCGAAACAATTGACACAGGAACTCCATGAACTCTTACTATTTCTTCAATATAAATTTGTGCATATCGCTCCATATTGAACGCGTCATCTTAATCGGTAGGAAATGAGATGACTTTGTTAACCGATCTACTACAACCCAAACGACCTTGTTTCCTTAATCGATGGTGGAAGCCCTACCACAAAATCCATAGTTATGTGCTCCCATTTCCATTCTCGGAATGTCAAGTGGTTTGAGCAAACCAAATGGTCTTTGGTGTTCGCCTTTAACTTGCTGACAAGTCAAATATTTTTCTACAAAAGTTCCAATATCTCTTTTCATACTTCGCCACCAAAATACTACTCTTAAATCTCGATACATTTTGGTACCTCCATGGGGGAGCCGTGTGTATGGCGTACATTGAGCTTCTTCGAGAATTTCTTTTTAAGTCTTTCTTCTTTAGAACGCATAATCTCCCTTCATAAGTCAAAGTACCATTATTTGTTATAACAAATCCTTTTACTATCCCTTCACAAGCTTTTTCTTTCATTTTGCTCAAAAATGTATCTCAAGGTTGAGCTTCTTTTATCTTCTCTCGAGTAGGTTGCACCACCAAAGATGCTAGTATTATCTCTGTGCTTTTGGGTGGCACTACTACTTCAATTCTCATTCGGTGAATTCTCTCACAAGATGTTCTTGCTCATATATCAAACTTGACATTTCTCCTTTTGTTTTACGACTTAATGCATTAAACATTAGCTTTACCGGATGATAGGCGATAGTGCAATCATAGTCATTCACCAATTCCAACCACCTTCTTTACCTCATGTTTAGCTCTTTCTCGAGTAAACAAATATTTCAAGCTTTTGTGGTCAGTGAAGATTTCACATTTCCCTCCATATAGGTAATGGCGCCAGATCTTTAATGCATGCACTATAGCAACTAACTCTAGGTCATGAGTAGGATAATTTAACTCATGTGGCTTTAGTTGTCTTGAGGCGTAGGCAACCACTTTACCATGTTGCATTAGCACTCATCCCAAACTTTGTTTTGATGCATCACTATAGATAACAAAATCTTTAGTGGGGTCGGGAATTGTTAATACGATGAAGTTAGCCTTCGCTTCAACTCCTGAAAACTTTCTTCGCATTTCTCATTCCATTGAAACTTCTCCCCTTTTCTTGTCAGTCGAGTCATAGGTGCAACTATTTTTGAGAATCCTTCAATAAATCTCCGATAATAGCTTGCCAAACCTAGAAAATCTATGAACTTCATTCGCATTCGTAGGTGCACTCCATTCGTTGATCGCTTCAACTTTAACCGGTCCACTTCAATTCCTTGAGCGGTGATTACATGTCAAAGAAACACCACTCGATCTAGCCAAAACTCGCATTTCTTGAATTTCGCATATAACTTTTCCTTGCGAAGTGTTTCTAGCACTATTCTTAAGTGCTCGTGTGTTTCTCTCTATTATTTGAATATACAAATATATCATCTATAAAGACTATGACGAATTGGTCTAGATACAAATGAAACACTCTATTCATCAAGTCCATGAATATTCTTGGTGCATTACTTAACCCAAATGGCATTACTACAAACTCGTAATGTCCATATCGAGTTCTAAATGCCGTTTTGGAATATCACTCTATTTAATTTTTAATCGATGATATCCGGATCTCAAGTCAATCTTAGAAAAGTGTCTTTGGCACCTCTCAATTGATCGAACAAGTCTTCAATCCTCGGTAGCGGGTACTTGTTCTTCACTTTGTGAGTCGATTAAATTCTCTATAATCGATACACATTCTAAGTGACCCGTCTTTTTCTTTACAAATAGAACTGTGCTCCCACGGTGATACACTAGGTCTAATAAATCCCAAATCTAAAAGTTCTTGTATTTGCGCCTTTAACTCTTGTAACTCCTTTGGCGCCATCCTATAGGGTGCCTTAGATATAGGTACTGCCCCAGGTATTAAATATATTCCAAATTCGACCTGGCAATGCGAGGAATTCCCAAGTCTTTTGGAAATACATCCAAAAATTCTTGCACAATTGTGTACGTCATTAGGTGTCACTTCGGTTGTCGAGGTATCTACTAAACTCACTAGATATCCTTGACAATTTTTCTTTTTCAACATCTTTCTTGCCGTCATTGCCGATATCACTCGTGGTACTGCCTTAAACTTAATCCCATAGAATTTTATCTCATCATTTCTCTGCGCTTTGAATATTATCTCTTTCTCGTGACACTTAATGTCTGCCTGATATCTACTAAGCCAATTCATACCTAATATTACATCAAAATTCTTCATCTTAATTATGTATAGATCAGCTTTAAGATATTTTCCCCCTATATTCACTTCAACATCCTTATTTACTGAGTCAGTTGTTATTGAATCTCCAGATGGCAAGCCAACCTCAAGGGGTTCACTTACTCTAGCACTCTTATGTCCTAATATAGCATGAAATTTGGCGGATAAAACGAATGTGTGGCACCATCACTGTCGAAAAGTACAAGAGCGGTATTCCAAAATGGTTAGCATACCCGACATTGTACTCGGGTTCGATCGGCTTCTTCTTGAGTCATAGCATACATTCAAGCTCTACCTTCGGATGTTTGGTCTCTTCTTTCCCGCTCGGCTTTTAAAAGAGGACAATTAGAGACTTCATGTCCAGGCTTCTTACATTTGAAGCATTTTCCTTGTCCAATAAACATTCTCCAAAATGATTCTTCTTGCATTTTGGACAAGTTGGCCTATCTGCTTTGCGTAGTTGGACGTGCATTTCCATCGATCTTTATATCTGTTTATTTTGATTTTTATTTTTATTATGTCTTGCCCCCCCATTTTCTTTTCTCGTAAAACGACCAACTTTTGCTCCTCTTCGTCCCCAAAGAAAACTTGCTTCCACCTCATGAGCCCTTCTCACCATCACCGAGTATTCCAAATCTCCTTGAGCAGATAGTATTCCTGATAGTTGTGCTCAAGTCCCCTTCTTGAACCTCAGAGCCTTTTTCAAATCAGTATCCACTAGGTGTGGAGCAAACCGACTTAGTTGATTGAACTGTCTCTCATACTCTAAATAGTCATGTTTTTTGTTTAAAGTTAAGGAATTATGTCTCCTTCTTGTCCCGATATGATTGTGGGCAAAACTTTTCCATTCCAATCATTTTGAACTCATCCCATGTTAAAGCATTTCGCTCTTCCTCGGTCTTAGTCCTCCAATACCTTTCCCACCAATGATCAGCGTCTTCAGTAAGTTGGAAAGCAGCACATACGACTCTCTGTTCGTCTGTGCATCCAATAAGTCGAAAAATCCTCTCTAGCGATCGAAACCATTCTTCTACTGTTGTCGGGCCATCACGTCCATTGAATGTGGGTGGATGATAGTGGCAAAATTGTTCCACAACTCGTGTGTGTTGTTGTTGTTATTGTCCCCATTGTTCTCGCACACCTCGAGGAACACAAAGAATTATATCTCCAAAGATGGCAGTGGTTTGATTTCTTATGTTAGTGGAGTTCTCACCATTGACTTGATTTCCACGATGGGGATCCATATTCCTAAGGTCATACATAATGTATTATTATTATTATTTATCCCAAGTTATTAATGGATTTTGCATGAAATATCTAACTTAAAATCTAAATATCATAATATAATGGTCAAATAAAATAAGATCAATTAAAGGACAACTAAGCTTTATATATAATAAATATTTATTTATCAATTATTGCAATACATAGACTCATCCATCTCTACTGATCCATGTCTTCATCTTCCTCCGGATCTTCTTCCGGATCTTCATCTGGATCTTCTTCTGGATCTTCTTCCAGGTTTCTTTCTGGTTTCTCATCTTCTACCATAGCCTCATTGTTCAAAAACTCAATCCATTTACGATATAACCTGGCAAGAAATATCCGTGAGTAGTTGATTTTGGGTCGGTCATCATGCCCGTCATACTCCAATAATGAGGCATAAAGCTTTTCAAACCTTGACGTTCGAAAAAGAGGTAAGCAATCAATCACTCTACGGGAGGCAGTAGCGTTCGTTTGGAGCCCCGGCGACATTACTCACATTGTACCACAACCGTGAATTTTTACTATATATTCTCCAATGCTATCCCCTCCTCAATTTGATATTTGAAATAATGATTGAGTCGGTTAATTGGATGGTTCGGATCCCGATTATTATTATTATTATTCTTTCTTGCAGTGTTTGGCGAGTGCGAGTTCCTGCCATCTATATATATGTATATTTGCAACTATAAGTCTATTTTTACAAAAATTTTTAAAAAGAAATACAAGATTTCTATTCATATAACATATAAATTGGTATTATGTTTCTAAAGCGAAATATAATAATATGAAATACATCATGACATAAATGAGCATACTTTGGTACAATTGTATAATGTAACTTGCACTAATAATTCTCATACCTTGAGGAGACCGACAAGATATGATGGAGGTGGATGTTATTATACTATTTTATCTTATACAAAGTTTGAATTATATTATTTTTTTAAAGAAAAACTGTACATTTCAAATTTTCAATTTTTTTAACAAGCCTACAGAAACGTAGACCTGCTCTGATACCACTTGTAACGACCCAATTTTATGAAATTAAAGTATTCTAAAAATATTTTTAAGAAAACATAAATTTATAAATTTAAAGTGATCCCAATAATGATCAAAAAGTTGATTTAGAATTTTAATTCTTAAGAAAAAAATATATAATGATAATAATAATAATTATAATAATAATAATAATAATAATAATAATAATAATAATAATAATAATAATACATCTTCCAAATTAAAATATCCAACAATTGTTCCAAGTATAAACCAGAAAAATTAAAGACATAAATCTAAAATTTAGTCCGGCCATAATTATTTAAAATATAGCATGATTTATTCTACCATCAACAACATCATATCTTCAGCCGGATTCCTCAACCTTGAAAATCATGATAATAATAGGGTGAGCTTCATCTCGCTCGAGAGGGATATATCTGTCGGTATTTAATATAACATGAAAAACATTCACATAATTACAACAGTAAATTCATTCATTTCCTCTTTTTCCTCTGACTGACCAGTTCCTGCATATAGAATTGCGGGTTCACCCCGAAGATACGTTTGATCCCGAACCCTTTTCATGGCCCCTAGCTTATATGAATTTATTTCTCTTGACATATATTGCAATCAATGAAGTACAATCATGAAACATTAAATAAAGACAAATACTATAGAAATCCCTACCTTAATAATCACAGATATTTGATGTAGAAAAATGAACAAGAAAAGTCATAATCCTCGATCCCTTCATTTTCTACATTAAATAAAATTATAATTAATATGTGATTTTAATAAATTAAACTAATTAATGAAAGAATTTGTGAAAAATATTGAAAGAAGCTTTGAGTTTTGAATATATTATATATATATATATATATATAGATATATATGAAAGTTGAATAATAATTAGAGAGAAAATATCATTACCTTAATAATATACAAATTTGGGTGTAAAATTATGTATGAAATTACACCTATTTATAGTAATTAATATTAACCCCTAAATACTCTAAAATAACCACTAAACTCACCCCCTAAACTAACCCCTACCTAACCTCTAAAATAACCCCTATTTATAATATATATATTTTTTTTTTCTCATTATCACACTAGCCTATGCCTATACTTTGACTCGCTAACAGAATATATTTGATCCAAGAGCGATTAATCGTGTTTTTATTGGATATCCTAGGATGTAAAGGCTATAAGCTTCGTTCACCAATTAGCGCACGGTCGTGCGTGATACGCACGGGTGACCCGTGCATGTCCGTAGGATATGTTCGACTGCAGATGGCGCACGGGTGGTGCGTGCGTGCAACGCACGGGCTACCCGTGCGCATTGCCGTACCTTCATTTCTCGCTTTCCCGGGGCGTTGGGTGGTGCTTGGCGCGCGCCCTACCCGTGCGTCATGTATTTTCCATCATTTGTGGTATTTCTTCTTCGCAATGCTCGTATTTGTATCCAAGTTCCTTCAAATATCACTAAATTCCTACAAAACGAACAACGCATAATATCTTTCCCACAAAAAGCGAATATGAGTCATTCCGTATGAGTTTATGCACGTTTAGTCCCCATTTTAGCCATAAATACGCCCCAAAATACATGCAAAACTCCCACCTATCACCGATCCCGAGAACTCGCTCATATAAATGCCGATTCGATCCCGATAACTCACCTTACATGAATGATGATTCGATCCTAATATCTCACTCATATGAATGTTGATTCCGATCCTACTAATTTGGCTATTAATATTAGAAGGTCAAATAGAACTAGATCTACTCCTCATCATTTGGAGATTTATGATTGTGCTTTACCATCTTGTTTTAAAACATCTCATTTAGCTAAATGCTCCACACAAGGTAAACAATACAATATTGGGGATTTCTTATTTGTTCATCGTTTTTACGATAAACACAAAGTCTTTCTTCTTGAACCTAAAACTTCCACTCAAGCTACAAAGTCACGGATGGCAATAGGCCATGCAAGTCTTTAAATTGCGACTTTAGAAAAAAACAATACATGGAGCCTCATTGATTTACCCCCTCATAAGCATTGTATTGGTTGTAAGTGGGTCTACAAAGTGAAATACAAAGCAAATGGCACGATAGGAAGATATAAAGCTAGATTAGTAGCAAAGGGATACACTCAAGAAGAAGGAACTTAGACTATTTTGATAATTTCTCTCCTGTTACATAATCGTAAGATTAGTTTTGGCTCTTGCAAGAAAAAAAATTGGTTTTGTCATCGACTTGATGTCAACAATGTTTTCTTACATGGGGATTCGGATGAGGAAGTCTACATGAAACCACCACCAGGATACTCTCATGCAAATAAAGTCTTCAAGTTACGAAAAAGCCTATATGGTTTAAAACAAGCATCGAGATAGTGGTTTTAAAAGCTTATATCTTGTTTACTTACTTATGGCTTTAATCACCAAAATCGATAGTTCTTTTTTCACTAAAATTTATGATTCTTCACTAACGATTTTATGTGTTTATATTGATGACATCATATTAGTGGAAGAATCTTCGAACTTGAGGCAATGAAAACACATTTGGATAACACTTTTACCATCAAAGACATTGGTACACTCAAGTATATTCTAGGCATTGAAGTGAATTGGAGTAAGACATGAATAAATATTTGCGGAAAAAATATGCTTTGGACATCCTCTCTCGAAACAGTTACACTTGGTTGCAAGCCTTGCTCCACACCAATGGATCCTAAACTTGAACTCAAAGCTAAAGATGGTACTCCTTTAGAGAATCTAGCTGAGTACAGAAGATTGATTGGTCGACTGCTTTATTTGACTATCACAAGACCAGACCTCTCATATAATATTTAGACATTGTCTCAGTTTATGTCCAATCCTACTAATATTCACTTGTCTCAGGCTCACAGATGTTAAGATATTTCGAGACCAATCAAGGAAAAGGTTTATTCTATTTTGAAAATTCATCTACTCGGCTTAAGGGGTACAACAGTGATGCAGATTGGGGAAGATGCCTAGATACAAGAAGAAGTGTTAGTGGTTATGCTAAATATTTGGGTGACTCCCTTGTATCTTGGAAATCGAAGAAACAACCTATAGTCAGTCGGTCATCAACAGAGGCAGAATATAGGGCCATTGATTCCATAACTTGTGAAATTCAATGGCTCACCTACCTGTGTTGGGAAATTTATTGTTTAGATTTTGATGAATGCCATGTAAAACTTAGAATAGGAAGTTGGCACCCCATTTTTGTTGTAAACGCATTGTATTAAATAGGGTCAAGTTAAGCGAGTTAAGTCGCCTATGCCCAAACATGCAAGAAGACAACCGGAGAGTAGTAGGAAGACTCATTGCCGAGACAATTTGGCAAAAGAAGAGAAGACGGGAACTCGATCAAGGTGCAAATGAGATGCAACAGTAAAGCATCGATCAAGTCAACTCAAGATAGTCAAGTCTCTAGTTGAAGTGATGAAGAGTCATTTAATGATTGGAAGTGACTCTAAGTCACCTGGGAAAGCAAGGAAATGCGATCAAGTCAAGATAATCAAAGAGATCCGTTGCCGCGAAAATCAATGAATTACTTAAACAAGTAATATCTCCATGCTACCTTTCTCGAAGTGCTCGGTCCCGTAAGCGTGTAAAAGGAATAAACCAATGGAAAGCACGCACCATGTCGAACTCGAAAAGTCAAGAACAATTCATACGAGGAAGTGGCAATTCCAAGGATCGCAACAAGACAAGCCAACGACCACAAGTGACTTTCAACAATAAGCATATCTCTTCAACGGGCGAAAGTTTTGGAGGGCTTCGTGATCAAATCCTAAGAGCTTGAGCAAGTGACATTTGAACTATAACAAGATATTCTCAAATCATTCAAGATTAATCCTCAAGCCTACATTACGAAGAAAAAAACAATCCAACAAGAAGGAAAGATAACTTCTCAGTCGGACGAGAAGCCATCCGAGTGACTTTTGGAGGCATCTCAAAGGATCGAGTCCCAAAAAGGATCAAGTCACTCGTGTGATCAAGACTTGTGATCAAGACTTCCACTACCACTCAGATATCTTGATCAATACTTAGTGGATTCCTCCCGGGAGTTGGAGAAGAGAGGAGTAGAAGAATTACCCCATCTTCGAACCTCTATAAAAACTTATCGTGTCATTTACATTTCAAAGACTTTAATTCTCGCATCTTATTTGTTTAATTCTCACGACATATTTGCTATCCAACCGATAAGCTCTAAGTACTAAAACCAAGTATTAAATCATAACTAAACCAAACTTTAGGGTATTAAGTCTTCCAATAAAACAACCACGATTGAGCTAATTCGATCTTAATAGCCGAGTTATTCTATCAACACTCGATCAGTCCGTTGAGTGACTAACTCTCTTGATTAACTAAATTGGATGTCCACCCAGGACACACGACTTTATAGTGTCAACTCTGAAATTTAAAAAGTGAAAAGTTGGTAAGGTTTATTCAACCCCCTTCTAAACCTTACACTCACACCCCTTGGGACCTACAAGTGGTATCGGAGCGGTTGGTTCATTGAGCCTTCCACACTCGGTTCTTGAACTAGATCTCCAAACTTTTCAAAGTCCTGTTTTAGTACTTAAGTTTTCAAAACTCCTTTTATCATTAAAAGTTATTATCATGGAAGCAAATTTGACACGCATCCCCATGTTCACAATTGAAGAATTTGATGATTGGAAAATTCGTATGCGAGCTCATCTATCAAAGATTACATGATGAGATGTGGATAGTGATAGAGGATGGGCCACTTTGCAAATCTTAAAAGTGAACACAATCAGTAAGAAGAGCTACAAATTTGAAGGTGAAGAGGATGTTGCCCCTAGACCACTATGGTTGAAAAATCAAGAATGAATGGACAAATGATGACAAAAAAAGATACAACCTGGACAATGTAGCCAAGGACATCCTTTACAAAACCTTGGACAAAGCCATGTTCAATAAAGTCAAATCATGCAAAACGGCTAAAGAAATCAGGACAAGCTAACATTGATTTGTGAAGGCTCGAGCAAATCAAGGAAAATAAATTATCAAAATGGTCGTACAAAAATTTGAGAATTTCAAAATGGTCGCAGGAGAAAACCTGGATCAACTGGATGCTCGGTTCACGAAATCACCAACGAGCTATCTCGCACTTGGAAAGGAATATACATAGAAGGAAATGTGTATGAAGATACTAAAAAGTCTCCCGGTGAATGGGAAATGAAGGTCATGGCACCGAGACATTCCATGGACCTATCGAACACCTCCAACCATGAACTATTCTCGGATCTCAAAGCCTACGAATTTGAGTGAGAAGAAAATATCGAGGAAGAGACAGTTGTACCCAAAACATTTTGCTCTAATTGTTAAGGATGGAAAGAGAGCCGAGGTCAAAGAAGTCATTGATCCGGAAGAAATAGCAAGACCGATAGTTAAAAGGTTCAACAAGTTCTTCAATAAGAACTACAAGAGAGGAAAGGGCGAATCTTCTAGAAGACACTCAAGACCCTCCAAGTCAAGGGAAGATAGGCCAACCAAGAGAACAGTTCATCAAAAACTGAATATCAAAGGGCCGACAATCCAAGAATGGAAAGAGGCGATCAAAAGGTTGAATATCTATCTTTGAACTCGTAGGCAACCAGGTCATTATGCCATTGATTGTCCATATCCTGTAGTCAACAAATACATGAATGAAGAAGAAAGAAAGGTCTTGAGAGAAAGAAGACAAGAAAAGAAAAAGGCAATGTTGGGCAGCGAGACTACTCTAGACAGACAAAGTCAAGAGACACAAAATTGATTGAGAGAGCAAAGAAGTGACTACTCAAGTGACTCGAAGAAGAAACCCTGATCATTTGATGGCCAAGGAACAAGATCAACCTTACCAAGAAGATGAGGTACACTCTAACTCATCAAACTCGATTCTAGTGATAGTGATCAGTGACACACACACTTCATCACCCACTCGATCTTTATGATTCATTAGGCAAAATGATGAAAGATTTTGAACACATTAAATCCTCACACACACTACTAAATGAGGAAAACAGCCTACTCAAGAGCCAAAACTCACAACCGACTAAGGAGCCGAGTACTATAAGTCAAATAGGCGATGAGAATAAAAGTTTAAAGGCTGAAAATGCCAAGCTAATAAGCGAAAATAGCTGCCATAGAAAAGAGGGAGAATGACCTCAAAAATGTGATTGCCTCATTCACTAAGGTATCTAAATCATTGGATGATCTTATTATGAGTCAAAGAGAATGTGGAGACAAGACAGGGCTTAGGATTTAATTCCTCTCGTGCTATGTCAAACTCCAAAAGTAATTTTGGAAAAAGGATCTTCAAGCAATGAAGTGTCTCAAAAATCCAAAACTCCAAATGGTGCACACACATTCACTCAAAAGCACAATTACAAGCAAACCGCCTTGGTTATAAAGGAAAAGGAAAACGACCCGGTTTGGGTGCATTGAGAGGACAAACAGAAGAAATTCACCAAGTTCCTCAAAAACTCCAAACAAGAATTACTCAGAAAGAAGAAAGCAGAGCTACCAAAACCCCAAAAGTTCTATAAAAGAAACACATATGATGGGAATGGTAGAAAATATCCAAGCCAAGTGATTGGAACGATGTGAACTATCAACATAGACTTATGGAATATAAGCCCAAATGGCAAAGGCACAGAACTCAAAGAAAGGCCATTCCAAAAGTATAAGAGCTTTCATCAGACACATATGCACCTAGGCACTACACTCGGAGACACCACAACTACCCAAAGAAGGCAATTGCTAAAACACATATACAGCATACTGACAAAGAGACAAATTGTATGAACCTAGAATCCCCAAGCAATTTGCCAAAATTAATTATGATTATGTCACCGATAGATGGAAACCCCCTTAGAGCCGATCATTTGGCTATAGGCTGGTTGGATCATCTTACAATACTAACCCCTCGGGACCCGGACAAGTATGGGTACCTAAAACTTAATTTCCTTGATTGCGGTTTCAAGGAACAAATGCGAGGAACCTGGTACATGGATAGTGGCTGCCCCGGACATATGACAGAAACAAGAAAAATCTATCAAAATTCAAGGAAGTTAAAGGAACAAAAGTCATATTTGGAGGAAATGAAGCTCCAGGAGAAATAAGAGGCATTGGATCCATCAAGGAGAACGGATTAGAAATCACGGATGTTGCATATGTTGAAGGACTCAACTTCAACTTGCTAAGCATCGACCAACTCGTGACAAGGGCTATCTTGTTGGATTTAACATGGGTATATGCCAAATCAAGGATATTGAATCAAATGAAGTTGTGTTGCAAGGATGCGGACAAAAGAACATGTATGTAGTAGATTGGTCAACCGCTACACCCAAAGACTGTCTATTAGCAAAGGGCACAATTTGAATCAAGTTGGGTAGGCACAAAAAGTCGAGTCACCCGAATTTCAAAACACTTAACAAGCTTGCCAAAAGTAATCTTGTGGTAGGTCTTCCGGACTTAGTATACAAGAAGGAGAGTATATGTGACGCATGCCGGAAGGAAAACGATCAAATCATCATTCAAAGAAAAGACATGCCCATCTTCAACAAGGATATTGCACTGCTACATATGGATCTATTTGGTCCAATTGAACCAAATGCTAGCATAAGTGGGAATAAATATACCTTGGTGGTAGTAGATGACTACTCAAGATATACATGGACAATATTCATGTGTAAGAAGAAAGAAACTCTACGAAACTACCACAAAATGATAAAGAGGATTCAAAATGAGAAGAGCCAAACCATTATCAAAATAAGATCGAGACAGAAACGAGTTTGTCAATGGTATAATAACTCAATATTGTATTGAAAATGGCATTGGTCATGAATTATCTGCACAAGGACTCCACAATGAGAATGGAGTTGCGAAAAGAAGGAATAGAACACTCAAAGAAGCGAAGAAGGACCATGTTAGTCAAGGGGGTTACCAAAGAGATTTTGGGTCAAGCAATCAACACGACTTGCTACACTCAAAACAGCATGTATGTATGATAAATAGACAAATGACAAAGACTCCCTATGAAATTTGGACAGGAGAAAACCAAATGTTGCATATTTTAGAATATTTGGATGTAAATGCTTCATCCATAACAATGGCAAAGACAATCTAAAGGCTTTCGATGCTAAAGTCGATGAAGGTATCTTCTTGGGATACTCGGCTAAAAGCAAAGCCTACAGAGTACTCAACAAAAGGACTATGGTTGCGGAGGAATCCATTCATGTGGTATTCGATGAGCCAAATGTAAATGGAGAAGACATTGAAGAGTCACCGATAAGTCAATCATCCGACCATACTGAGAAAAGTCCCTATCTTTGTCAAGCTTGAATTATAAACTCGGATGAAGATGAGATAGCTAAGTCTCATAAAATCTTTGGAAAATTTGCGGCTAAGTGATTGCGAGAGAGCTGATCAAAGCAACACAACTGCTAGACGATCAATCCGGCTAACTTACTTCAACTCGATGTAAGATGGGTGAAAGACCATCCACGAGAACTTGTCATTGGAGATATAAGAGAAGGTGTCAAAATAAGATCCGAACTCAACAAGAAGCTATGTTCACATGCTTTATCTCACAAATAGAGCCTAAAGATGTGTTACAAGCATTGGATGACACACATTGGATTCAAGCTATGCAAGAAGAGTCAATCGGTTTGAGAGAAATAAAGTATGGGAGTTAGTTCAAAGACCCACCAATCAAAATGTTATTGGTACTAAATGGGTGTTCGAAACAAGATGAACGAGGAGGGTTACGTGGTAAGAAACAAAGCAAGACTAGTAGCCAAAGGATATTGCCAAAAAAAAAAAGGAATAGATTTTGATGAAACATTTGCTCCTGTAGCAAGATTGGAAGCTATAAGTATGTTTCTTGCCTATGCAACTCACAAGAATTTTATTGTATATCGGATGGATGTAAAAAGTGCATTCCTAAATGGTTTATTGGAAGAAGAAGTGTATGTTGAACAACCTCCGAGATTTGAGCGGAAGACTCTTGGAGATAAGGTATACAAACTCAAGAAAGCTCGTATGGATTGAAACAGCAGCATGGTATGATACTTTGTCACAATTCCTAATCGAGAATGGATTCACAAAAGGAAAAGTAGATAGAACACTTTTCGAATTCAAGACAAGAAGAGCATCTTTTTTGTTCAAATATATGTGGATGACATCATTTTTGGATCCACAAACAAAGAGCTATGTGAAAAATTTTCAAACCTCATGCAAAGCAAATTTGAAATGAGCATGATGGGAGAGTGACATTCTTCCTTGGACTCCAAGTAAAACAAATGAAGGATGGAACCTTCATAAGTCAAACAAAATACACCGAGATTTAATGAAGAAATTTGCTATGGAGGAGAAGTCTTACGTGAAAATACCAATGAATACATCGATCAAAATGGACATGGATGCGGATGGCAAGCCTAGATCAAACAAGATCTGAGCAGCACTTATTGGATCATTGCTTTATCTCACGGCAAGCGGGCCGGACATCACCTTTGCTATAGGTGTATGTGCGAGATTTCAATCGCTCCAAAAGAGAGCCATATGATCTGTAGCTAAGAGGATTTTGAGATATTTGAAAGGAAGCCAAGAAGTTGGCTTATGGTATCCAAAGGAAGGTGGATTCAAGCTAATTGGCTATTCGGACTCGACTATGTTGGATGCGAGTTGACGGGAAGAGCACTTGAGCACATGTCAAATGCTTGGAAATAGGCTAATTTCCTGGTTTAGCAAAAAGCAAAATTCAATATCCACCGCAATGAAGCGAGAATACATAGTTGCGGGCAAACAAGTTGCCCAAATCCTATAGATGAGGCGGTGAGAGACTATGAAGTTGAAGAAAAGGAAATTCCAATCATGTGTGATAACACAAGTGCAATTGCAATCACTCGAAATCCTGTGTTGCACTCAAGAACAAAGCATATCGATGTCAGATATCACTTCATAAGAGATCATGTTGAAAAGAAGGACATCATCTTGGAATATATCTCAACTGATAAACAGTTGGCTGACATATTCACAAAACCATTATGTGAGTCAAGATTTGAAGAACTCAAGCATGAGTTAGGGTTAATTGAGCTGAGCTGACACTCAGAAGACTCAAAGAAAAGAAATGAAACACAAAAAGAGAAAAAGGATCATTCTCAAAATCACTAAATAAATCACCATGTCGGAAAGACAACGACTATACCGAATTAGTGATTGAGTCACTGAGAGAGAATGTGACTGAAGAGTTAAATCGCTAAGGGATAAGTTGAGTCATTTATGAGCAAAGTGACAAAAACGCATCATTTTTACTAAGCGGGAATGTTTTTAAATGACGTCGAGATAATGATGATGTGTACAGCAAAAGTGCATACCAAGCTTATGATTGGATATAAATGCTGCCGCATTAAATTCAAGACATTAAATGCTAATCGGCGTGCAAAATCTAAGCCGTTGATTTCGATTACATTTCAAAAACCACCCGCACGTCCTTTCAGAAACCATACTTAAACCATTTTCGTCTGTTTTCTCTCACATATTACCAAAATGTTTCATCTCTATCTCGAAGCAAAGGCAAAACTCTCTCGCAAAACGCTATCAATATTCAAATCAACTTCTAAGTTTCTTTTAGTGAAATCTTGAAAAATGGCATCAACTTATGATTTCGTCAAGCTAGGGAAGCAAATCCACACCGGGTCTCTTGTGGATTTCGAGGGAATTGTCAAACAGGGGTCCGATGACGCCCTCATAAAGAAAATCGCCGAAAAGCTCGAAACGTCCGGCCGAAACCATTTCGGCGATGGAGTTCTCGATGACCTATGTGGAAGAGGTCGCACGATTCTACGTGAACGCCGAGATTCACGATGAGGGGATCAAATCCTCTCGTTCACGGAAGCGATTCATCATCTCTGCCAAGGATCTCGCGAACACCGCTTACTACGGCGGAAGGAGCACCGAAATCAATGAAGCCGACGTAGACTTGGGCTGCCGCCGCTGGAGGAAGTAGCCAAGACCGACTATCTTTGAAAAGATAGTCTACACACGACCAAAAAGGGGCCGAAGGAGGACTACCACAAACCGTTGGACATAGTTGCCAAATGCATAGACATCAAATTTAGCAACTTTGACCAACTCGTTCTAAGCAAAACCGATCGTAATGGCTGCGATCATTGAAGAAAAGCAAGTAAATCAGGTTGAGTTTGTCTACGATGACTACTGCGAGAATGTAGGGAACAAATCCTTCAAGGAGAATGGTGCATTTGGAGGATCCCCGGGATATGGCCCGTGATTGGCCTGATAGAGGTGAAAGGAGTCCCTCTTCGACATGGAAAGGCGTTCCATGTAAACAAGAGGATGTTCGAGATCAAACCTCTCGCGCACTGAAGAGAGCCCACGCCAAGAGAGCGATACAAGTGAGGGGAATCACTGACCACTGAAGATACAAATTGTTTCCTCTCCACCAAGAAGAAAAAGCCCCTGCAATTTGCTAAGAAAATCTACGCCCCTGCGGCTAAGAAAAACAAATCTGCTCCCGCCCATGTAGCCGAGTCGCTGCCCCTCGCGTGTCTCCCCCGAGAAAGAAGCGGCGAAAAGGAATCTCAAATACCTTCTCACGGTCATCAAAAAGAGGAGAACGATAAGCCAAGACGGCTGCTCTTGAAGAAAACACACCAAGACGCCCCCGCCGCCTGGGACTCGGAAGACACTCTCTCCGAACCGAAAAATCCCTCTCGTACGAACTAAGAGACGAAGAAGAATCATCAAGCAATCCGAACATGAAAAACCGGCCGAGTCGGCCACTCGGTTGAAACAGATCTCGGAGACTCGCTGGAGAAGTAGAGTCTCCAGATATTATTTAAACGACCAAATCTGCTCAAGGCGTCAGCAGAGCAAACTAAAGACCCGGTTGTAGTTCGAACAACCGAGATACAAGAAGAAGTCGAAAGAGATGATGATTTGATGATCCTATCCCCACTTTATCCGGACATCCAAAATCGTCTGCGTGAGTGGAGGAAGTGGAAATTGAGTCGATCCAGGAACAGTTCCAACGGCCTGAGTTTATCGAAGAAGAAGAGGAACGATGAACTTTCTTGGAGTGACCACTGTGGTCAAGCATTGGATGAAGATAATCGCACGAGATATCTTGCGGATCTTCAAGGACAAGGAGGAGGAGAGACGGGCGAGAGGAAGGCGAGGCACGTGAGAAGGCCAACATCCGCCCTATCACCGCACCACGTAAACACACATCATCTCCTTGACGTCTTATCGGATAGTGATGAGGATCTCGGACCTGCTTTGCTACCCGCTACGAAGAGTTGCAAATGCAGCAAGCAATGCACGAATCGAGAATTCTTCATGAGAAAAGAATGATGGAGGGACCAGGAGAGTCCTCCAAAACACAGTTGAGTTGGATCCAATGGGAGTGGTGCATCATATTGCCCACGATTGTTCTTTGCCACCACTTCCCCACTCACTCGGAAGAAGGAATTAAGGGGAATTGGCGATGAAACTGGGTTAGTGGGGACCCCATCGAGCCAACCCCTAATGAAGGTGTCTTACCACCGCCCCAATGGCCGAACACTCGGTAGAAATAGCTGGGAGTTTGGAGACAAGTGAACCCATTCCAAGTCACTCACCGGTGCGCCACCGTGGGGGAAACTCCTCCACGGCAAGGTCGGAGGATCTGCGCAGATGACTCCACAACGAATCTAGGAGGCAAAGTGGAGAAAGTACAAACACAAAATACACAAGTTGCCATCAACGAAGCTCGGGCGATTGAGACTGTCTCACCGGGTGCCAAATCAACCTCTCAAAGGCTAATGACGCGGCTGGCGATGCGGTCGAGGCACATGAAGGAGCGCCACGGGAGTTAACACTGCAGGCGATGAAAGTGCAATCCATGGGGTTGAGACTCCAATTGATGCCACCACGAAAGACCCTAAGACAGTGACACTTGCCGAAAGGGCGTCAGCCTCGCTGCGATTGAGACTGCGGGGAGGTAATGAAGGCCAACGGGAGGTTGAGACTTCCCGGGGTAAAGAAGTCAAGTAGAGAACATCCCTCCTGCTATCATTGATCCATCTGAAAAGGAGATTAGCGCACTTCACAACTCCCGGATAATCCCGATGTAACCTTTCTCGGGATCGGAAGAAGACGATGAAGGTGAGTCATCCCCCCCGTGGTCGATCCAAAAGACTCACCGAGGATGTTCCAACCATGAGAAAGTCGACCTCAAGACTACTCGTCAAACTTTCCAACTTTGATGATGAGCCATCCATGGAAGTCTCATCATCGTCCGATGACGCTTGATAAGGTCGAGGACGATCCAACTCAATTGAAGAAACCGTTGAGACCGAGCGAAGTTTTTCGAGACGATTGAGGCTCGGCAAAGTCGGGTCAACTTCACAACAAACCCCAGTACAATGAGTCTCTGCATAGGCTCCCCAAGTACGCAACAAGTTCGAATCCACGGGAACTTCACGCGCACCACTCATCATTGAACAAATCCCGATTGCCCGTGATGATTCCTTTGTAGAAACATTTCCCTTCTCTCTGGAGGTACCCGACCTCCTGAAGAGTCGAAAAACAATCTCGCGCTTCCACGCAGACTGATCCTGTCATTCCATCGAGATACCATCGTTCGGTGACTATGATTTTGACGCCGCTGGCCATCACCGCAATAGAGGGAACAACGAAGTTCGGGAGGTGTTCAAAGCATTATTTGCGAAATTGAACGGATGGAGAGGCACCAGGCCTCGATGGACATGAGATCGATAACAGAGATGCCAACCTTACTGCGACTTGAGAGGCATAATAGTCGAAATCGGGAGTGGTGGCAACAAAGAAGAAACAATGCGCGTGGAACAAGCTAGATATTTGAACATTGTTCAACAAGTCTGTGCCGAGAGTGAGAACGCTGATGCAAAGACGAAATTGAGAGAACATATTGAGCACATGCATGAATCTCACATCTTTGAGATAAAGTCATTGCGTGAGCAAAATAAGAATGAGCTCCTGCGTACGGAAGAAAACATGGATAGAAAATTCAGCCTTCTTATGGTGAGATGAAGTTGCTTAAAGTCGAATCCAACGCTACTCGTCGAGTTTCGTGCGGATACACCACAATGAGACTCGAAGCGAGAACTCGGCTATCGCCAGACTCGACTTCTGCTTGCTAGTATGTTTCGGGGGTTCCTCTCTCTTTTGATGATGCCAAAAAGGGGAAGAGGAATACCTTAAGCGCTAAAGAGATCTCGAAGCGAAAAGGAGGGAGCAAATTGTGAAGGGAAAGACAGTGAGGAAGTTTCAAGGGAAAAGAAAGAAATGTCTGTTGAGGGGAAGGATCGAGAGATGTGGCCTTAATGATTGCACAAACCCCCAACAAGGTCTTGTCACGGTGATATTATCGGCGACAAACTCCCAGTGACTCTGCCACTCCAACACTCTCTTTGCATCTATGGTGAAAAGAGAAAGACGATTGAAGCGAGGGATGGAGGAAGTGGAAGGAAGGTTGAATGCCCGAGTTATGGACATCTTGAAACAACATGGAGGCATTCCAAAGAAGCGAGAGACACTTATGCCATCTCGGATGTCGGGATGGAGCCAAGATCGATTGATGAATTTAAAACGCCGCATCCCGAAGGATACTTCGTAAACATGTCTATGGCTCAAGCACGGACTTGTCTTGGGAAAAGGGTCTCACGTTATGTGAAGAAGGCGACATGCAGCCAGACTACCGTGATCGCTCTGCTGGTCACTCACCGGTCACTCACCGGAAAGAAAGACCCCCCGTACAATACATGCCCGAGGTAGAGGAAGAAGCGGTGGTGGAGGAAGAGGTTTTAGACCTGGGCCTCTGCCCAAAAACATTGAGTACATAGATCCAGGCAAGAAAGGAGGGATCTCTTTGGGCTAGTCTTGACCAAGTAGCCAATCAAGTGGCTAAAAACAATGCTTTGAGTATGTGAAAAGAATCGAAGAAGAAAATAAAAGACAAACTCAGCTATGGGAGGAGAGACAAGAGAGATTAAGAAGAGATGAAGCTGCCTGGAAGGCATATGAAAAGAAGAAGAAGGCGCGTGAAAGATGAGAAAAAGAGAAGAAGACCAAGATGACGAATCAAGAAGATGAAAGAAGGAGGCGTGAAGGGAGATGAAGTGTTGTTGTCCACCCTTCATGTATTTTACTATGTTAATACATACTATGTAAGTCTTACGTAATAAATCAGAAATTCTCTATTTTTTCGTAGACATAAATGTTTGCTTTGATACACCGTGTAAACAATTGTGTAAAAGAACAAGAATGTTATGATCAATAAAAGGATTGATTCTACGCATACATTCTCTGTGAATGCACTATCTCGTATGTATCTTTGCTATTTACATCTTGAATATTTTAAATTTTGGCATCATCAAAAAGGGGAAAATTGTTGGGAAATTTATTGTTTAGATTTTGATGAATGCCATGTAAAACTTAGAATAGGAAGTTGGCACCCCATTTTTTGTTGTAAACCGCATTGTAATAAATAGGGCTTTGTCAAGTTAAGTTAAGTCGCCTATGCCCAAACATGCAAGAAGACAACCGAGACTAGTAGGAAGACTCACGTTGCGAGGCAATGAGTTTGGCAAAAAGAAGAAGACGGGAACTGATGAAGGTGCAAGCGAGATGCAAAATGAGTAAAGCATCGATCAAGTCAACTCAAGATAGTCAAGTCTCTAGTTGAAGTGACAAAGAGTCATTTAATGATTGGAAGGACTCTAAGTCACCTGGGAAAGCAAGGAAATGCGGTCAAGTCAAGATAATCGAAGAGATCATTGCACATAAATCAAGAGAATTACTTAAACAAGTAATATCTCCATGCTACCTTTCTCGAAGTGCTCAGGTCCCGAGAAGCGTGTGTAGGTCCCAAGGGGTGTAAGTGTAAGGTTTAGAAGGGGGGTTGAATAAACCTTACCAAATTTTCGATTTAGGCCTTTTAAATCTCTGAGTTCTACACAAATTTGTGTCCTTGATGGACAATCGAATTAGTCACTCACCGAGAAGAAGACCCCAACAATACATGCCCGGAGGTAGAGGAAGAAGCGTTGGTGGAGGAAGAGGTTTTAGACCTAGGCCTCCGCCCAAAACATTGAGTACATAGATCCGGGCAAGAAAGGAGGGATCTTTGGGCTAGTCTTGACCAAGTAGCCAATCTGCAAGTGGCTAAAAACAATGCCGAGTATGTGAAAAGAATCGAAGAAAGAAAATAAAAGACAAACTCAGCTATGGGAGGAGAGACAAGAGAGATTAAGAAGAGATGAAGGCTGCCGGAAGGCATATGAAAAGAAGAAGAAGAAGCGGTGAAGATGAGAAAAAGAGAAGAAGACCGAAGATGATGGAATCAAGAAGATGAAAGAAGGAGGAGCGTGAAGGAGATGAAGTGTTGTTGTCCACCCCTTCATGTATTTTACTATGTTAATACATACTATGTAAGTCTTCTCTCGTAATAAATCAGAAATTCTCTATTTTTTCGTAGACATAAATGTTTGCTTTGATACACCGTGTAAACAATTGTGTAAAAGAACAAGAATGTTATGATCAATAAAAGGATTGATTCTACGCATACATTCTCTCAGTGAATGCACTATCTGTATGTATCTTTGCTATTTACATCTTGAATATTTTAAATTTTGGCATCATCAAAAAGGGGAAAATTGTTGGGAAATTTATTGTTTAGATTTTGATGAATGCCATGTAAAACTTAGAATAGGAAGTTGGCACCCCATTTTTTGTTGTAAACGCATTGTAATAAATAGGGCTTTGGTCAAGCCGAGTTAAGTCACTATGCCCAAACATGCAAGAAGACAACCGGAGACTAGTAGGAAGACTCATTGCGCGAGACAATTTGAGTTTGGCAAAAGAAGAGAAGACGAACTCGATGAAGGTGCAAGCGAGATGCAATGAGTAAAGCATCACCAAGTCAACTCAAGATAGTCAAGTCTCTAGTTGAAGTGACGGAAGAGTCATTTAATGATTGGAAGGCGACTCTAAGTCACCTGGGAAAGCAAGGAAATGCGATCAAGTCAAGATAATCAAAGAGATCTGTTGCACATAAATCAAGAGAATTACTTAAACAAGTAATATCTCCATGCTACCTTTCTCGAAGTGCTCGAGTCCCGGAAGCGTGTGTAGGTCCCAAGGGTGTGTAAGTGTAAGGTTTAGAAGGGGGGTTGAATAAACCTTACCAAATTTTCGATTTAGGCCTTTTAAATCTACTGAGTTCTACACACCGTGTCCTTGATGGACAATCGAATTAGTCACTCAAGAGAGTCAATCTCTTAACAATGAGACTCAAATTTGAGTAATTAGTAGAATAACTCATATTGGCTATAATTTGACTCACCGTGGTTTTGTTTTCATTGGAAGACTTAACACCCTTAAGTTTGTTTAAGTAAGTTTTTACTGACTTGATTTAGTACTTATAGATTATCAAATGGATAGCAAATTTATCGTGAGATATAAGCAATTAAAAGTGCGAAAATTTAAATCTTTGAAATGTAAATGACACATAAAGTTTTTATAGAGGTTCGAAGATGGGGTAATTCTTCTACTCCTCTCTTCTCCAACTCCCCGGAGGAATCCACTAAGTAATGATCGATTTACAAAGTGGTAACCAGTCCAGATACAAGTCTTGATCACAACGGCCGACTTGATCCTTTGGGACTCGATCCGAGACGCCTTGATCACTCACTGGCTTCTCGTGCGACTCGGCTTCTTCCGCAGGCACCGCTTGCTACAAACTCACTTGCTCAAGCACTTTGGATTTGATCACGAAGCCCTCCAAACGCTTAAGACTTGGTTCGACGCCTTGAACCTTTCTACAATCCTTCTTGGAATGTAGACCCCTTGTTTTCGATGAGTTTCCTCTTCAACGATTGAAGTTCTCTTTCCTTCACGAGGTAAGTGTTGGATTGATATTCTTCGAGATGTAGGCTTGAGGATTGAGAATATTTCAATTTTGATAAGCTTGTATATTTCACGTGTGTGTCATCCACGCATCATCTTCTTTCTCAATCAACCTCCTCGGCCTTTTATAGTGAACTTTCAAAAATTTGCCCGTTGAAGAGATAGGCTCATTTTTGAAAATCACTTTGCGATCGTTGGTTTGCACTTCTTGGAATTGCCATTTCCTCGTATGAAATGTTTTATCACCTTTTCGTGAGTTCGACACGGTGTAGTGCTTCCCATTGGTTCATTTCTTTGCACGCTTCGACCGAGCACTCCAAGAAAGGTAGTATGGAGATATTACTTGTTTAAGTAAATCTCTTGATTTAAATACAACGGTTCTTTTTCGATTATCTCGACTTGACCGCATTTCCTCGCTTTCCCCAGGTGACTTAGAGTCGACTTCCAATCATTGGATGACTCTTCATCACTTGACTGAGACTTGGCTTTTCTTTGAGTTGACTTTCTTGATGTTCCACTCACCAGCATCTCACCGCTTCTTCGATCGAGTTCCTCTGCTTTTCTTTGTTGTACTCATGTCTCACACAGAGTTTTCCTTCAAGCCTTGATTTGTCTTCTTGCAAGTTGGAGCGTAGGCGACTTAACTCAGCTTGGCCAGCTCTAATTGTTACAATACATTTCAAAGCAAGAATTGGGGAGCTAACTTTCTATTCTAAGTTTTACATGGCATTCATCAAAATCTAAACAATAAAATTCCTAACAATTTCCCCTTTTTGATGATGCCAAAACTTAAATCATACAAAGATGCAAATAACAAAGATACATACGAGATAGTGTATTGACATAGAATGTATGCGCATAATCAATCTTTTTATTGATCATATCATTCTTGTACTTAACACAATTTTTTTACAAGGTGTATCGAGTATGTAATTGTAAAAAAATTTATAGCATTATTACGAGAAGACTTACATAGTATGTATTTACATATAAAATACACGAAGGGTTGACAAAGAACACTTCATCTCCTTCATTTGTCTTCTTCTTTCATCTTGATCAAAGATCTTCTTCTCTTCTTCTCTTCTTCTCGTCATCATTTTGCCTTCTTTTTCTTCTCATACGCCTTCCGGCAAACGCTTCATCTCTCCTTATTCTTTCCTGTCTCTCCCCGCCATAGCCGAGTTTGTCTCTTGTTTTCTTCTTCTATCCTTCTTGCATACTCGGCGTTGGTTTTGGCCACTTGCAAGTTCGCCACATGGTCAAGCCCACCAGTAGATCCCTCCTTTCTTTCCCGGATCTCGTATTCAATATTCTTGGGCGAGGCCTGGGTCCAAGCTTCTTCCTCCACCGCTTCTTCCTCTACCTGGGCGTATCTTTGCATTTGGGGCATTCTTTCCCGGTGAGTGCCCGGCGAGTGACCGGCAGAGTGATCGCGGTTGTCACCATCTGTCGGCCTTCTTCACATAGTGTGAGACCCTTTTCCCGAAGATGATCCCAAGCTTGAGCCAGGACAAATTTGCAAAATAACCTTGATTCGAGCGTTTTGAATTCGTCAACGATCTTGCTCTGTCCGACATCCGAAATGGCATACGTGTCTCTGTCAACTTTGGAATGCCTCCGTGTTCTTTCAAAATGTTCATCACCCTGGCATCCATTCTTCCTTCCACCTCCTTCATCCTGCTTCAATTTCTTTTCTCTTCTCGGCCATAGATACAACGAGTGTTGGAGTGGCGAGTCACTGGGAGTTCTTTCGCTTATAATGTCACCAGGAGACCACCCTGGGGGTTTGTGCAATCATCAAGGTCATATTCTTTGATCCTTCCCCCTCGTGATTTTCCTTTCTTGATTTCAAAATTTCCTCACCGATTTTCCCTTCTCAAATTGTTCCTTGTCACCTCCTTTCTTCTCGGCTTGATTTTCTTTGCTTTAAGGTATTCCTCTTCCCCCTTTTTGGCATCATCAAAGGATAGAGGAACCCCAGGGGAATCATCTTGGCAAGCATGAAGTCGAGTCTCGATGGTTGAATTTTGCTTCAAGTCTGCTGCGTTGTATCTTTGCACGAATTGAGCCGAAGTAGCGTTGGATTCTCAAAATCGACTTCATCTCGGCTATGAGAAGGCTGAATTTTCTTGTCATGTGTTCTTCCAAACGCCGTATATCATTTGCATTACGCTCACGCAGTGCGGCTTGATCTCGGCGGTGTGAGCTTCGTGCATATGTTCAATGTGTTCCGCGACTTTGTTTTTCGCATCAACATTTTCACTCTCACACAGCCCGACTTTTGAATAATTGTGCAAAGTATCTCACTTTCCACACGCATTGATTCTTCTTTGTTGCCACCATTCCCTTACCCCGACGTGTGATGCCTCTCAAGTCACCAAGGTTGGCATCTCTGTTGTCCAAAGCGCATATCCAAGGAGGCTGATGCCTCTCCATCTTTTCAACTTGAAGAAAGAGTGCTTTGAACACTTCTCGTACTTAATGATTCTTCTTGCGGTGATGGCCATCTGGGCCATTCAAACGAAATCGAAATCGGCCGAACAATGGTGCACGAGTGGAAAGCAGGAGCTGATGCGTGATAGCGTGCTTGCTCATTTTCGACTCTTCGTGGAGTTAAGTATCTCCGGTGAAAAGGAAAGATTCCACAAAGGATTCATCACCGCCATCCTGGGATTTGTTCGATGATAGCGGTGGGCGTGAAGTTCTTTGGGAATCGATCCAATAGAGCTTGAGGAGCCGGGCGATGATCGGCCCCGGTTCAATTTGGTTTTGTGGTGCGATGAGACTTGGCTTCTGCGAGCCTCAATTATCTTAATGTGCCCGTTGGTCTCAAACATTTCTCCTTTTGAGTAGACTGTCCTCGGCCTTATCGGAAGCGTCATCGGACGATGATGAGATTTCCATTGGTGGCTCATCATCAAAATTAAAGGTCGGCGAGTAGTCTTGGGATCGAGACTTGCTCGTGCCTGGAACATCCGCAATGAATCTTTTGGATTTGTCATGGGGTTGACTCGACTTCTTCTTCTTCCCGATCCCGAAAAGGTGACATCGGGGTTGTCCTGGAATCATGAAGTGCGTTGATCTCCTTCTCGAGATGGATCGATGGTTGCGGGAGGATGTTCTCTACTTGGTGTGTTACCCCTGGGAAGTCTCAACCTCCCGTGGGCCTTCATTTCCTCCGGCCGTCTCTCTCGCTGCGAGGCCTAACCCTTTCACGGATGTCAGTTGTCTTAGGGTCTTCTACATGGCATCCATTGGAGTCTCAACCCCATGGATTGCGCTTTCATCATGCCAGTGTTAACTCCCGGGTTGTTCCTTCCTCGTGCCTCGTTGCATCGGCGTCATTAGCCAGTGTTGGCACCTCGGTGAGACGATCTCAATCGTCGAGCCGTTGGTGGCAACTTGCTTTATTCTTCTTGTGTTTGAGTGTCTTTTGCTTCGCCTTCTACATTCTTTGTGGAGTCATCTGCGACATCCTCCGACCTTGCCGGTGGAGGGAGTTTTCCCCTCACCGAGCACCACCGAGTGACTTAGGTGGGGTCACTCGTCTCCAAACTCCCAGTGTTGCGGTTGAGGGTTCAGCCCCGTTGGGGCGGTGGTGGCACACCTTCAATAGTGGTTGGCTCGGGGGTCCCCATTTGCCCAGTTTCATCGCCATCTCCCTTATTGCCTTCTTAGGGAGTTAGGGGAAGTGGTAGCGGCAACATCGATGGCTATTTTTGAACCACTCCCATTGGGTCGATTTCGGTTGTGTTGGAGGACTCTCCTGGTCCCTCCATCGGTCTTTGCTCGTGAAGGATTCTTGATTCACGCAATGATAACTGCTGCATCTTTAAATTCTTCAATGGCGGCGGCATTCTCCGGTTCCTCGTCACTTTCGGAGAAGACATCAAGAAAGAGGATGGAAGTGTTACGTAGTGCCGGAGATAGAGGCGATACTTGCCTTTTCTCGTGCTTCGCCCGACTTGACTTGCTTTTCTCTCTCCTTGTCCTTGTAGATCTGCGAGAATATTCATGCGATTGTCTTCATCTAGAGCTGGGAGCACGATAGATAATCGAGGAAATTTAGCGTTCCTCTTCTTCTTCTATGAATTCAGGGCCGTTGGAATCGTTCCCTTGACTGCTCGGCTTCCATTTTCTCCACTCAAGCGACGATTTTGGATGTCACGGGTAAGGTGGAGATAGGATCATTACATCACTATCTCGCTTGGGCTGGTTCTTTCTTGAGTTTCAGTTTGTATGAACTACAATTTGTGTCTTGGTTGCCTCTGCTTGATCACCTTGTGACTTGGTATTTCATCAATTGCATCACGGAGACTCTACTTCTCCCGATAGTCTCCTGTATCTGTGCTAGGCTGAGTAGTGACTGTTGGTTTCTCTTGTTCGATCTGCTGTGAGTCTTCTTCGTCTCTGGTTTGTACCGGGGAATTTACAGTTCGGAGCGGTGTCCTCTCGAGTCTTGGGCGTCAGGGCAGTGCTTGTGTTTGTTTCGAGGAGCTGGCCGTCTAGGCTTGTCATTCTCCTCTTTTTGACGATCGAGAGAAGGAATTTGTGAGTCCTTCTCGACCCCGTGCTTGCGAGGGCGGGTGACACGGTAGCAGGCGGTGACTTCTTTGCAGGCGGTGACTTCTGCTGCGGCGGGAGCATGTTTGGTTTTCTTTCTTTGCGAGGCGGAACTTTTTTTGGTAGGCTGGGGCGACTTTCTTCTTAGTTGGAGAGGAAGCATTTGTGTCTTGAGTGGTGATTCCCCTCATGGTGTCGCTCTCTTGGCGTCGCACGCTTCGAGCACCGGAGAGATTAGCTACGAACATCCTCTTGTTAACATGGAAGGCCTTCCCATGTCTAAGAGGTACTCCTTTCACCTCGATAGCCGGCCAATCACCGGGCCATATCCCGGGATCCTCCAAATGACCCATCTTCTTTGAAGGACTTGTTCCCCACGTTAAGCGCGGTCTGCTTTGAGATAAACTCAGGCCATTTATCTTCTTTTCTTCGATTATTGCGGCCATCACAATCAATTTTGCCTTTGTGATTGGTCAAAGTTTGCCAAATTTGATGTCGATACACTTGGCAACAATATCCAACAATTTGTGATAGTCCTCCTTGGCCGATCTCTTGTTTGTCTTTGTGTATATTATTTTATCGGCAACATCGGACTTGGCTATTTCTTTCCATCGTCGGCCAAGTTTACATCAGCCTCTTTGATCTCGGATGCTCCTCTGCTTTGGTAGTGAGCAATATTCACCAAATCTTTGGTTTGTGATAATCATTGCTTCCGTGGACGAGATGACTTGATTCCTTCGTCGTGAATCTCGGCATTCACGTAGAATTGTGCGACCTCCTCCACATAGGTCATAGGATACTCGATGTTAGAAAGCGGTTTTGATCCTGCCGTTTCTAGCTTCTCCGCGATTTTCTTCACCAGGGTGTCGTCGGACCCTGCTTCACCATTCCGTCGAAATCCACGGTCGAACCGGTGTGGATTTGTTTTCCCAACTTGGTAAAGTCATATGTTGGTGCCATTTCTCGAGAATAATTTCAAGAAAAGTTCGAAATAGATTTGAAGTTTGATAGGGTTTCGAGAGTGTTTGCCTTTGCTTTTTGAGAGAGAGATTGAGCAGTTTTTAGAAGTGTGAGAGAGAAACGGCGAAAAATGGTTTAAATATGGTTTATGAAAGGGCGTGCGACGGTTTTTGAATCGTGATCGAAATCAACGGCTTGGATTTCGCACGCATATTGAGCGATTCATGTCTCGTATTTAATGCGGCAAACATTTATATCCAATCATAAGCTTGGTGTGCGGCTTTATGTCATACACATCATCATTATCTTTGACGTGTCTCTTAAAACATTCTGCTAAGTCAAAAACATTGCGCTTTTGTCATTTTGCTCATAAGTTATTCAGCTTATCTCTTAGGCGATTTAACTCTTCTTCTCACATTTCTCTTAGTGACTCATTTCTCCGGTGACTTGGTATAAATTGACTTTTCCGATACTGGTGATTTATTGAGCTAATTTTTGTTTTCACTCTTTTTCACCTTCTTTTGTTCCATTTCGTTTCTTTGACTTTTACGTGTCTCGGCTTAGCTCAATTAGCCCCAACTCATGTTTGAGTTCTTCAAATCTTGACTCACATAATGGTTTTGTGAAGATGTCGACTAGTTGTTTGTCCGTTGAGATATATTCCAAGATAATGTCCTTCTTTTCAACATGATCTCTTATGAAATGATATCGACATCTATATGTTTTGTTCTTGAGTGCAACACAGATTTTGAGTGATTGCAATTGCACTTGTGTTATCACACATGATTGGAATTTCTTTTTCTTCAACTTCATAATCTCTCAAATTCTTTGTCTCATCCATAGGATTTGGGCACAACAACACCGCCAGCATGATATGTATTCTCAACCACCGTAGAAGTGGCTATTGAGTTTTGCTTCTTGCTAAACCAGGAAATTAATCTGTTTCCAAGCATTTGACATGTGCCTGAAGTACTTTTCTGTCCACTCTTAACCAACCAAAGATAGTCGTCTGAATAGCCATTAGCTTGAAACCACCTTCCTTTGGATACCATAGCCCTACTTCTTGGTTTCCTTTTAAGTATCTCAATATTCTCTTAGGCTGCAGATCATATGGCTCTCTTTTGGAGCAGATTGAAATCTTGCACATACACCTACGACAAAGGTGATGTCGGCTGCTAGGCGTGAGATAGAGCGATGATCGATAAGTGCTCAGTATCTTGTTTGATCTACTGAGGCTTGCCATCCAGCATCCATGTCCATTTTGATGATGTGTTCATTGGTATTTTTACTGAGAAGACTTCTCCTCCATACCAAATTTCTTCATTAAATCTCTCTGGTGTATTTTGTTTGGCTTATGAAGGTTCCATCCTTGATTGTTTCACTTGAAGTCCAAGGAAGAATGTCGACTCTCCCATCATGCTCATTTCAAATTTACTTTGCATGAGGTTTGAGAATTTTTCACACGACTCTTTGTTAGTGGATCCAAAAATGATGTCATCCACATATATTTGAACAAGCGATATACTCTTCTTGTCTTGAATTACGAAAAGTGTTCTATCTACCTTTCCTTTAGTGAATCCATTTTCGATTAGGAATTGTGACGGGAGTATCATACCATGCTCACGGGTGCTGTTTCAATCCATACGGGGCTTTCTTGAGTTTGTACACTTTGTCTCCAAGAGTCTTCTGCTCAAATCCTGGAGGTTGTTCAACATACACTTCTTCTTCCAATAATCCATTTAGGAATGCACTTTTTACATCCATTTGATATACAATGAAGTTTTTGTGAGTGCATAGGCAAGAAACATCCTTATAGCTTCCAATCTTGCTACGAGGAGCAAATGTTTCATCAAAATCTATTCCTTCTTCTTGGCAATATCCTTTGGCTACCAGTCTTGCTTTGTTTCTTACCCGCACGAACCTTCCTCGTTCATCTTATTTACGAATACCCATTTGGTTCCAATAACATTTTGATGTATGGGTCTTTGTACTAATTCCCATACTTTATTTCTCTCAAACGATTGACTCTTCTTGCATAGCTTGAATCCAATGTGTCATCCAATGCTTGTGACACATCTTTGGGCTCTATCTGCGAGATGAAGCATGTGAACATTGCTTCTTGTTGAGTTACGGATCTTGTCTTGACACCTTCTCTCATGTCTCCAATGACAAGTTACGGTGGATGGTCTCTCGGCCATCTTACGTCGATTGAAGTAAGTTAGCTGGATTGATCGACTTGCGGTGTGTTCTTTGTGGTCGCTCTCTCGTGATCACTCACCGCAGATTTTCCACCGCTTTTGAGATTCACTATCTCATCTTCTTCGAATTGATAATCCCCTTGGCTTGACATAGGGACTCTTCATGAGGTTGGATGTTTTACTTATCGGTGACTCTTCAATGTCTTCTCCATTTATGTTTGGCTCATCGAATACTACATGAATGGATTCTTCCTGTAACCATAGTTCTTTTGTTGAGTATTCTCAGTAGGCTTTGCTTTCGGTGAGTATCTAAGAAGATACCCTCATCGACTTTTAGCATCAAAAGCCTTTAGGTTGTCTTTGCCATTATTGTGGATGAAGCATTTACATCCAAATATCCCGAAATATGCAACATTTGGTTTTCTTCGATCCAGATCTCATAGGAGTCTTTGTCACCGCCTATTTATCATACATCTGTTTTGGGTGTAGCAAGTTTGTGTTGATTGCTTGACCCAAAATCTTTTGGTAACCTGCTTGTAACATGGTCCTTCTTTTGCTTCCTTGAGGGTTCTTCATTCTTTTCGCAACTCCATTCTCTTTGTGGAGTCCTTGCGGTGATAGTTCATGACCAATACCATTCTCAATACGATCGAGTTATTATTCCATTGACAAACTCGGTTCCTCTATCGATCTTATTTTGATAATGGTTTGACTCTTCTCATTTTGTATTTTCTTCATCAAGCTGTGGTAGCTTTTGTAGAGTTTCTTTCTTCTTGCACATGAATATTGTCCATGTATATCTTGAGTAGTCATCTACTACCACCAAGGTGTATTTCTTTCCACTTATGCTTGCTTTGGTTCCACTGGGCCAAATAGATCCATATGAAGCGGATGCAATATTCTTGTTGAGGATGGGCATGTCTTTTCTTTGAATGACGACTTGATTTGTTTTCCTTCGACATGCATCACATATACTTTCCTTCTTGTATCTTCGAGTGCGGAAGTCCTTCTACAAGATGACTTCTTGCTAGCTTATTAATTGTTTTGAAGTTCGGGTGACTCGGCTTTTTGTGCCACGACCATTTGATTCAATTTGTGCTCTTTTTGCTAGTAGACAGTCTCTTTGGGTGTTGCGATTGACCAATCCACTACATACATATTTTTCTGTCCTACATCCTTGCAAAGACAACTTCATTAGATTCAACATTTTTGATTTGGCATATTCCCATGTTGAATCCAACATTGTAGCCCTTGTCGCGAGTTGACTGATGCTTAGTAAATTGAAGTTTAGTCCTTCAACATATGCAACATCTCGTGATTTCTAAACCATTCCTTTTGATGGATCCAATGCCTCTTATTTCACCAGGAGCTTCATTTCCTCCAAATATGACTTTGGCTCCTTTGACTTCCTTGAATTTTGACAGATTTCTCTTATTTCTGTCATCATATGTCCGGAATGCCGCTATCCATGTACCAGGTTCCTTGGCACTTTCACTTTCCTTGAACCCGCAATCAAGGAAATTAAGTTTTAGGTACCCATTCTTGTGCAGGTCCCGAGGGGTTAGAATTATAAGATGATCCAACCAACCTATAGCCAAATGATTTGACTCAAGAGGTTGCCATCTATCGGTGCCATAATCATAATCAATCCTGGCAAATTGCTTGGGAGTCTAGGTTCATACATCTGGTGTCTCTTTTGTGCAGATGCTGCATATGTGTTTTAGCAATTGCCTTTCTTGGGTAATTGTGGTGTCTTTGAGTGTAGTGCTAGGTGCATATGTGTCTTTGATGAAAGCTCTTATGCTTTTGGAATGGCCTTTGTTGAGTTCTAGGCCTTTGCCATTTGGGCTTGTATTCCATAAGTCTAGTGATAGTTCACATTGTTCGATCGACTTGGCTTGGATATCTTCTACCATTCCCATCATGTGTATTTCTTTTATGAGTTTTAAGGGATTTTTGGTAGCTCGCTTCTTCTTTCTGAGTATTTTTGTTTGGAGTCTGTTGAGGACTCGGAATCTCTTCTCACCGCCCTTTCAAAGACTCTCAACTCGGTCACATTTTTTCCTTTTCCTTTGAAACCAAGGCCAGTTTGCTTAGCATTGTGCTTTGGATTGAAGGTGTGTGCATCATTTAGAGTTTTGGATTTTTCGGACTCTTCATGACTTGAAGATCCTTTTTCCAAAGTTACTCTTGAGGTTTGACATGGCACAAAGGAATTAAATCTAAGCTGTCTTGTCTCCACATTCTCTTTGACTCATAATAAGATCATCCAAAGATTTGGATGCCTTAGTGAATGAGGCAATAACATTTTTGAGGTCATTCTCCCTCTTTTCTATAGCGGCAATTTTACTGCTATTAATTTAGCATTTTTCGACTTTTAAACTTTTATTCTCATCGGCTATTTGACTTAGAGTACTCGGCTCCTTAGTCGACTTTGAGTTTTGATTTTTGAGTAGGTTTTCCTCATTCAATAGTGTGTGTGAGGTTTTAATGTGCTCAAAATCTTTCATCATTTTGCCTAATGAATCATAAAGATCGAGTGGGTGATGAAGTGTGTGTGTCACGATCACTATCACTAGTGTCCGAGCTTGTTGAGTTAGATTGTACCTCATCTTCTTGATCTTGTTCTTTGGCCATTAAGCGGATCAAGGCTTCTTCTTCGAGTCACTTGAGTAGTCGGCTTCTTGCTCTCTGAGTGTCTCTCTTGACTTGGCTTTGTCTCGTGATCTCTGCGACCATCATTGCCTTTTTCTTTTCTTGTCTTCTTTCTCTCGAAGACTTTTCTTTCTTCTTCGTTTACTCAGTACTTGTTGACTACGAGGATATGAGCGATCAATGGCATAGTGACCTGGTTGTCTACAATTCCAACATAGATATTGACCTTTTGATCGACTCTTTCTATTCTTGAGTTGTCGGCCCTTTGATACTCAACTTGTTGATGATCATCCTCTTGGTTGGCCTATCATCCCTTGATTTGGAGGGAGCCGAGTGTCTTACGGAGGATTCACCCTTTCCTCTCTTGTAGTTCTTGTTAAAGAACTTGTTAAATCTTTTAACCATTAGGGCTATTTTCTTACGGGTCAATTGCCTCTTTGACTTGACTCTCTCCTTCCATCTTTGACAACTAGAGCAAATTTGTTTTGGGTCAAATTTTGTCTCTTCCTGGTCTTTCCTTCTCGGCTCAAACTCATAGGCTTTGAGGTCCGAGAATAACTCATGGTTGGATGTCTTTGATAGGTCCATGGAATGTCTCGGTGCCATGACCTTCATCTCCCATTCAATTTGAAGACTTTTCGGAGGATCTTCATACACATTTCATTCGTGTATATTCCTTTCCAAGTGTAGATACTCATTTGTGATTTCAGAAATCGAGCATCCATTGATCCAGTTTTCTCCGAGATCATTTTAAAGTTCTCAAACTTAATACGACCATCGATAATTTGTTTTCTTTGATTTGCTCACGAACCTTCACAAATCAAAGTCAACTTGTCCCATTTCCTTAGCCGTTTTGCAAGATTTGACTTTGTTGAACATGGCTTTATCCAAGGTTTTGTAAAGAATGTCCTTGGCTACATTGTCCGAGGTTGTATCTTTTTCTCATCATTTGTCCATTCGGTTCTTGGTTTTTCAACCATGATAGTGCGGTCTTCGATCTTCTTCCCTTCAAATGCAACTCTTCGCATGCAATGTGTTCACCTTTAATATTTGCGAGAGGCCCATCTTCTATCACTATCCACATCTCATCATGTAATCTTTGATAGATGAGCACATCACGAATTTTCCAATCATCAAATTCTTCAATAGTGAACATAGGAATGCGTGTTAGATTTGCTTCCATGATGATAACTTTTAATGATAGAAAAGAGTTTTGAAAGATTAAGTACTAAAGCGGACTTTTTGAAAAGTTTGGAGATCTAGTTCAATAACTGGTGCGGAGGGTTCAATGAACCAACCGCTCGATACCACTTGTAGGTCCCAAGGGGTGTAAGTGTAAGGTTTAGAAGTGGGGGTTGAATAAACCTTACCAAATTTTCGATTTAGGCCTTTTAAATCTACTGAGTTCTACACACTGTGTCCTTGATGGACAGTCGAATTAGTCACTCAAGAGAGTCAATCTCTTAACAGACCGAAATTGAGTATTAGTAGAATAACTCGGCTATTGGCTATAATTTGACTCACTGTGGTTTTGTTTTCATGGAAGACTTAACACCCTTAAGTTTGTTTAAGTAAGTTTTACACTTGATTTAGTACTTATAGATTATCAAATGGATAGCAAATTTATCAATGAGATATAAGCAATTAAAAGTGCAGAAATTTAAATGCTGAAATGTAAATGACACAGTAAAGTTTTTATAGAGGTTCGAAGATGGGGTAATTCTTCTACTCCTCTCTTCTCCAACTCCTGGAGGAATCCACTAAGTAATGATCAGTTTACAAAGTGGTAACAGTCCAGATACAAGTCTTGATCACAACAGCCGACTTGATCCTTTGGGACTCGATCTGGAGACGCCTTGATCACTCACTGGCTTCTGCGACTCGGCTTCTTCACAGGGCAGCTGCCTTGCTACTACAGCTCACTTGCTCAAGCACTTTGGATTTGATCACGAAGCCCTCCAAACGCTTAAGACTTGGTTCAGCCTTGAACCTTTCTACAATCCTTCTTGGAATGTAGACCCCTTGTTTTCAGTAGTTTCCTCTTCAACTGATTGAAGTTCTCTTTCCTTCACAGGTAAGTGTTGGATTGATGTTCTTCGAGATGTAGGCTTGAGGATTGAGAATATTTCAATTTTGATAAGCTTGTATATTTCACGTGTGTGTCATCCACGCATCATCTTTTTTCTCAATCAAACTCCTCAGCCTTTTATAGTGAACTTTCAAAAATTTGCCCGTTGAAGAGATAGGCTCATTTTTGAAAATCACTTTGCGATCGTTGGTTTGCACTTCTTGGAATTGCCATTTCCTCGTATGAAATGTTTTATCACCTTTTTCGAGTTCGACACGGTGTAGTGCTTCCCATTGGTTCATTTCTTTGCACGCTTAAGAGCACTCCAAGAAAGGTAGTATGCGGATATTACTTGTTTAAGTAAATCTCTTGATTTACGTACAACGGTTCTTTTTCGATTATCTCGACTTGACCGCATTTCCTCGCTTTCCCCAGGTGACTTAGAGTCGACTTCCAATCATGGATGACTCTTCGTCACTTGACTTGAGACTTGGCTTTTCTTTGAGTTGACTTGATGATGTTCCACTCAATTGCATCTCACCGCTTCTTGATCGAGTTCTGTCTGCTTTTCTTTGTTGTACTCACTGTCTCACAAGAGTTTTCCTTCAAGCCTTGATTGTCTTCTTGCAAGTTGGAGCGTAGTGACTTAACTCAAATTGGCCACTCTAATTGTTACAATACATTTCAAAGCAAGAATTGGGAGCTAACTTTCTATTCTAAGTTTTACATGGCATTCATCAAAATCTAAACAATAAAATTCCTAACAGTGTGTAAAAGGAATAAACCAATGGGAAGCACTGCACCGTGTCGGAACTACGAAAAGTCAAGAACAATTCATACGAGGAAGTGGCAATTCCAAGGGCTCGCAACAAGACAAGCCAACGACCACAAGTTACTTCAAAAATAAGCCTATCTCTTCAACGGGCGATTTTTGAAAGATCACTATAAAAGGCCGAGGAATGACTGCGAGAGAAGGTTACCCAACTACGAATATTCAAGTATACATTTGAACTATAACCTAAGATATTCTCAAATCATTCAAGATTAATCCTCAAGCCTACATTACGAAGAAAATCAATCCAACACTCACCGTGAAGGAAAGATAACTTCAATCGGTTGAAGAGGAAATTGTTGAAGAATCAAGGGGTCTACATTCCACGAAGGATTGTAGGAAGGTTCAAGGTCGAACCGATCTCGAGCTTTTGGAGGGCTTCGTGATCAAATCCTAAGAGCTTAAGCAAGTGAGCTGTAGTAGCAAGGCGTGCCTGTGAACAAGCGAGTCGGACGAGAAGCCACCGAGTGACCAAGGCATCTCGGCATCGAGTCCCAAAGGATCAAGTCACTGTGTGATCAAGACTTGTATCTCGGATTGTTACCACTCAGCTATCGATCAATACTTAGTGGATTCCTCCAGAGTTGGAGAAGAGAGGAGTAGAAGAATTACCCCATCTTCAACCTCTATAAAAACTTATCGTGTCATTTACATTTTAGCACTTTAATTCTGCATCTTATTTGTTTAATTCTGCGACATATTTGCTATCCAACCGATAAGCTCTAAGTACTAAAACCAAGTATTAAATCATAACTAAACCAAACTTAAGGGTGTTAAGTCTTCCGCTAAAAATAAACCACAGTTGAGCTAATTCGATCTTAACAAATGAGTTATTCTATCAACGGCTCGATCCGAGTCCTGTTGAGTGACTAACTCTCTTGATTAACTAAATTGGTTGTCCACGCAGAGGACAATTTGTATAGTGTCAACTCAAAATTTAAAAAGTGAAAAGTTGGTAAGGTTTATTCAACCCCCCTTCTAAACCTTACACTCACACCCTTGGGACCTACAACTGCTACAAGATTTGAGAATTCAAGACAACCACCGCCCTCATGTATACAAATATATCGATTCTTGTATAGATCACAATCCATGCCTTCACGAAATAACAAAGCACATTAAATTCGACTGTCACTTTGTAAGGGAAAAAGTGGAAGTAAGACTTATTAAACTCATTCATATTCCATCAACACATCAAATTGTTGATATGTTGACAAAGCCGTTGTTACCTCTGTTATTCATACAATTTATGTCCAAGTTGGGATTGAATAAAACTCTCGCACCACTTGCGGGGGGGGAGGGGGTGTCAAGATCAGAAAATAAGTTAGAGTTTTGTTAGTTATGGTAGTTCTGTTAGTTACAACAATTATTATTTCTTCTATATAAACAACCTCAAGCCATCCCTGTAAAACTGACTTTTACTTCTATGAAATACAGATTTTAGATTCTCTCTTCTCTCTTAATCAATAGTTTGTTCTTCATATACAAATATGTCAATACCTGATTGTAACATTGCCAAATCTGTCTAGGCAAACCATTCACCAAAACTCCCATCAAAGATATCAATTGATAATGCAATGGCATCATATAATAAGCCGAGTAGTCAAGACAGACAATCGGTGTGTAGGATAAGATTTACAATATCTCCATTTGCCAAATCAATTTCTGTTTTCAAATACAAAAAGCAACTACCAAAAATAAGCAAATATTCGTAGCTTTTTCTCTTTTTAAAACAAAGAAGGGATTTGGAAGGTCCATTCACTCCAAGCCAAGATACAAGCGAGAATGTGTGCGATGGGCATGGTAGGCCATCCTATTTTGGTTTATACATTTGTTATATCCCTAGAAAACTTTCAAGAATACACAAGGAGAGGGGCTACGAAAACATAAAAACATGGAGATCAAGAAATCTTTGTACATCCATATTTGTAATTAATTGGCTAAACTCCAATGGCTCCAATAGAAGTATGAGCGAGGAAGAGAAACAATAAAAATAAACAAACCAATATGAACCAAAATAATTGTTTCATCCTAAAATTGAAAATTGTGACCACAAATTTCTCTAAGAAACCGCCATTTACACACCAACACCTAAATCCATGTAAACGGAAAAATGTTTCTTGCTTATTTTCCTATGAAAAAAGTGGTATTTTGGATTATGCGTTACAATGAACAAAAATATTGCATGACAATTTACCATTGTAAGGCAAGTGAACGTGGATTGATATGCGACTACATACACAATTGGAGTCTCTGAATTGGAGTTTGGACGATTAAGGCTCTTCTCATTTACCTTATATGTTATATATATGCGAGATCTTATATTATAAAATCCAACAAAAATTATTGGATTTTAATAATTGAACCCTATGGATAGAGTATTGCTTGCATCACTTTTAGAAAGAATGGAAACTTTTTTCCTCTCGCAAAATATCAAACAAATTGCGCATCTATGTGTGCCTCACTCTAACTACTATATCTCCTTAAACTCCTAATCAATAATATCTGTCGGAAATGGCGGAGTTGTCCTATCCAAGTATCCAGAGTGATGGCCAATCATTCAAGATAGTGGATTCTAGAAACCACTTGGCCAATAACTCGGATGCTTCTCAAAGGTATCATGGACTTGCTTTGCTCATTCATAATAAATAGATATTTGCTTACGGTTGGGATTAATGGACCAGCCTTACACATGCATTTGGATGTAATTCAAATAACAAAAGTTATCATGTGCGAAAAGAAATGCTCGAGGACATCACAGAACACACAAGGAAAAAGTCATTAACTATTTTATTATTAACAGGATACCGATATGTAAAGGAATCTATGTAAAATGCGAAACATTTGATAGATTTTTACGCACAATGTTACATATGAGAAGAACCACTATTTCTATAATAATATATGAAGAGATTCCAGGCAAGAAATTATAAGCAATTTGAGGGGGATGGGTTACGACCATAGTGTACTTGTTAGTAAAATCGAGTGAAGGTGGTACTTCTAATCGAGGCCAAATTCATTCGATTAATTCGAAAAGCTTGTTGCCTAACCAAATCCTCCTATTGGCACCGTTCAACATTTTAGTCAATTTCTTCCGTTGAATCCGTTAATTGCTTTGCTTTCCTTGTCGATAAGTTGAGATTTCAAATTCCCTTTAGGTTGGTTAATGTTTAAGGACCCGGTCAATAGGATTATGATTTGTAGTTCCCTCATTTTTTGTGTGTGCGTCTGTTTATGTGGAGATAAACGCAAACCCGAGGGCATACACTTTTGCTTTACGAAATCGTGAATTGCCGAATTGCAATGGTAGCAAATAGGTTTTCGACCGCGAATGATGCCATTTGGAACGAAGAGGGAAACTTTTGTTCCCTATCCATGTTTTAATTTTTCAAAATCAACCCCTAGATCCGAGAAGAAACTATAAAGAAGCGTAAAAGAATACTAAGGACTAAGGAGATGATCGAATTTTAACCGCCATACCCTTGTTTATGTCCCCTAAAATCTTCTTAACATTTATCATTCGGTCCAACCATTATTCATGTGCGCCTTCTGGTAATGGTGCATCAACGGGAAGTCGGATCGGACTCTCCGTTGTAAACTCCCCATGTGAAAGTCATTAGAGTTTTCTACTCCCCATTTAATATTGTATTGTTTTCCATTATATTTGTTGTATTGTATTTCTCAAGAGTTCTATCAATTCATCTTCTTCATTTCTCTATCATATTATGTGTACCAATTAATCTAACATGGTATCAAGAGCAAGGTTTTAAAAGCATCTTCGACTCCCCATGTGAAAGTCATTGGAGTTTTCTCTCCCCGATATTTTTTTTTCCGATGGGTGTACTCGTCGGTTCGCGGATCTGGTGGGTATATCGCGATTACACAGTGGGTATGTTGCAGCTTTGTGTTATTTTCATTCGATTTTCGATCTGTTAGCACTTGTTGGGTTTGGTATCTTTTTGGCCTCAAGAATCAGATTATTTGCTATAGTTTTATTGGTAGAGTTGGCTTGATTTGTTGGATATTTGCATCGATCTATCTAGTTGTTTGGTTGGTATTTTGGTTTGATTTTCTGTCATTATGGCTGGTGAAAGAGATGATTCGTTGCAATCGATTAGTGTACGCTTGAATGGAAAGAATTATTCATATTGGAATTATGTCATGAGAAATTTTTGAGAGGAAAAAAATTGTGGAGTTATATTTCGGAACACAAAAGCAACTTTGTTGAGAAAGATAATACTAAATATGTTGAGGAATTAGAGGTTTGGGAAGTGAACAATTCGAAAATTATCACTTGGGTTAACAATGCATGGAGAACTCTATTGGTATGCAATTGGCTAAATATGATATCTTTGCTAAAGAAGTTTGGGAACATTTGGAACGGTTGTATACTCAATCGAATTTTGCTAAACAAAGATGCAGTTGGAAATAGATATTCGATCTCTTGAAAAAAAAGATATGACCATTCAAGAATTTTATTCTCACTATGATGATCTTTGGGATCAATTAGCCCCTACTCAATCTAGTGAACTTCGTGCATTTGCCCCTATATTGCTCGTAGAGAGGAGCAACGATTGTTCGATTTTTGATGGCTCTTCGGGATGATTTTGAGTCCTTCGTGGGAATATATTGCACCGTCTTCCTCTACCATCGGTTGATTACATTGTAAGTGAATTGTTAGCGGAGGAATTACGCCCGAAGTCTCGGGCGGGAAAGGAGTTCTTCATGTTCCTCCTTCATCCGTTCTTGCTCGCCCCCATCGTCCTTCACCTTCCTTTCTTCCTTTCGGACCTCACCCAAAGGTTCGATAATGAATGTAGCTATCAGTAAACAACCAGGACATTGGAAGGCTCAATGTCCCGAGTTGAATAAAGGAGGACAACAACGCTTTCAACGAAAAAATCCACGACCTCCCCAAAATCAGTTTGTTCACCCAAATCAACGTGGTTTTAGGCCGCCTCCACCGACTCGTCTTCTTTGCCGCACCTGTACCTCATCGATTCTATGACGTCGGCATTCTTACTTCGATCGGCCTTCGATGGATACAATTGCCGAACAGTTTGAAATTCCTTGCCTCGTCTCATGCTTTGTACGCCTCGGGTTTGTCAACTCCGAGCTCGTCGGTATATCCCCATCTCTTTGGGTATTAGATTAGAGCTTTTCATCATATGTCCCCGATATATCATGTTTTACTTCCATTTCACCAACAAATGCTAAACCTGTTGTTACTGCTGATGGTACTTTGTTACCCTTAGCAGGAATTGGATCTGTATCCACACCTCAAGTGTCTCTTCCACATGTCTACCATATTCCCAAACTTGCATTAAATCTTGTTTCTGTTAGCCAATTGTGTGATTCAGGTTACTTAGTATCATTCTCTCCTACTTTTTGTTGTGTGCAGGATCCAAATTCCCGGAAGCTGATTGGGACAGGCCGTAGGCACGGAGAGTTATACATTTTGGATGAGCTCAGAGTACCTTCTATCGCAGCTTCTACTGTTGATTTGTCTTCTTTTCGTTTGAGTCCTTCATCGTCTAGCTTTTATTTGTGGCATTCTCGTTTGGGTCATGTTTCGTCTTCACATTTGAGATTTTTGGTTTCTACGGGTTTATTTGGAAAATTGTCATCTCATGATATTTACGATTGTAGTGGTTGTAAACCGCAAAATTTTCCGCCTTACCTTTTAATCGGAGTGTTTCTTCTTCTCTTGCACCATTTGATTTGGTTCATTCGATGTGTGGGGACTGCTCCCATTTCCACAAAGGGGGTTCTCGATATTATGTCTCTTTTATTGATGATTATTCTCGTTATTGTTGGGTTTATTTTATGAAGCATCGTTCGATTTTCTCAGTATATATACTTCATTTCGAGCTTTTGTAAAAACTCAATTCTCTTGCTATCATAAAATGCTTTAGATGTGACTTGGGTGGGAATACACATCTAATAATTTTCGTGAGTTGCTTGCTTTGGATGGGACTTTACATCAAACTTCTTGCCTGAGATACTCTGAACAAAATGGTATTCTTTGAAAGAAAACACAGGGCATATCATTGAAACGCCGCTCACTTTTACTATCTAGTTCGGTTCAAGTGAATTAAGGGGAAGTCGTTCTTACCGCTGTCCATTGTATAAATAGGATTCCATCATCCATTACATCGATTTATCACCATTTCGAAACTTTATGGTTCCACCCTAGTTATTCGTCTTTACGAGTCTTTGGTTGTTCATGTTTTGTCCTTCGTCCTCATGTTGAACGCAAAGAAATTATCTTCTCGTTCGAAGCTATTTGTGTTTTCTTAGGATATGGAGAAGGTCGGAAGGGATATCGTTGCTTTGATCCTCGTTGCTCAAAAATTATATGTGTCTCGTCATGTATTTTTTCTTGAGCATATTCCATTCTTCTCTATACCTCTAGTCCTCATAGCATCTCCAAAATGATCTTGTTCATATTGATCCATTCTCGGATAACACGAGATAGAGACTCATCGATCTTTGCTTTGCTCGTCTACGCTACGGCACCCCAACCGCTTCCCGAAATTGTGGATCGTTTGCCTCCTCGATATCCCCAACGTACACGTAAGTCCACTCGATTACGACTTTGTTTATTCCTCTTATTCTCCCGCATTTGCTTCATTTTTGTCCTCTATTCACCAAATTTCGAACCACACTCCTATAAAGAGGCGATTCTTGATCCTTTATGGCGATGCTATGACGAGGAACTTTCGCTTTGCATAAAACAAACACTTGGGATTTGGTATCTTTACCACCTGGTAAGCGGGCAATTGGTTCGCGTTGGGTTTATAAAATTAAAACCAAATCGATGGTTCGATTGAGCGATATAAAGCACGATTGGTTGCTAAAGGTTATTCACAACGAAAAGATGGTATGGATTATGAGGAAACATTTGCCCTGTTTGCAAAGATGACTACGATTCGTACTCTTATTGTTGTTTCTTCCGTCCGAAACGCACATATCTCAATTGGATGTCAAAAATGCCTTCTTGAATGGTGATCTTCAAGAAGAAGTTTACATGATCCCACCACCGGAGTTCCTCATAATCGGGGCGAAGTTTGCAAGATTAAGAAAGCATTGTATGGTCTCAAACAGGCTCCACGTGCTTGGTTCGAAAAATTCTCTGTCGTGCTTACTTCACTTGGTTTTAGTTCCAAGAACCATGATTACTCGCCCTTTTCTTCAAGCGTACATGTCTTTGGTATTATTCTTTTTCCTTATATGTTGATGACATGATCATCACCGGTGATGATATTGATGGGATTGCATTGTTGAAATCTGAGTTAGCTTCTCGCTTTGAAATGAAAGATTTGGGATCTTTGCGATATTTACGGGGTATTGAGGTAGCCCGCTCTCCTCGAGATTATCTTCTTTCACACGGTCCAAGTACATTGCGGACATACTTGATCGAGCTGCGTCTTCGATACTCGGACGGTTGATACGCCTCTTGAACTTAATGTTCGCTATTCTCCTTTCCGATGGCACACCATTGTCGATCCTACCTTATATCGCACTATTGTTGGAAGTTTGGTTTATCTAACCATTACGCGTCCCGAGATCTTGCATATCTTGTTCATATTGTGAGTCGGTTTGTCACTTGCCCCACTACATTCATTGGTCATGCGATTACTTGTATCTTGCGATACCTCCGTGGCACTCTTTTTCGAGAGTCTTTTGTTTCCATCTACATCTTCATTAGAGTTGAGGGCATATTCGATGCGGATTGGGCGGTGATCCTCGATCGAAAATCCACTACTCTTTTTTTTGTATTTTTCTTGGAGACTCACTTATTTCTTGGAAGAGTAAGAAACAAAATGTTGTGTCTCGATCCTCCACAGAGCGAGTATCGGGCAATGGCTTCTACTACAACTCGAAATAGTTTGGTTACGTTGGCTTCTTGCGGATATGGGTGTTCATTTGTCCTCACCTACTCCCATGCATTGTGATAACCAAAGTGCTATTGATTTGCTCACAACTCGATTTTCCACGAAAGAACAAAACATATTGAGATTGATTGCCATGTCACTCGTCATCACTTGCAACATGGGACCGCTTGACTTACCATTCATCTCATCATCTTTACAAATTGCGAGATCTTTTCACCAAGTCGCATCCGCTTCCGGGCTTTCGTTTTTGGTTGCCAAACTCTCGATGATTTTTACTACATCATCATGAGTTTGTGGGGGGATGTTAGAGTTTTCTACTCCCCATTTTGTATTGTATTGTTTTCCATTATATTTGTTGTATTGTATTTCTCAAGAGTTCTATCAATTCATCTTCTTCATTTCTCTATCATATTATGTGTACCAATTAATCTAACAAAAGCATGTAAAGCATTGTTTCCAAGAATTGAAAAATGAGGAACGAAAAGGTGAAGAGGAACGAAAAGAAACATCCTATCAAGAAAATAGAATGCTGAGAGAACGGAAAGATTCAATCCCTTGACAAACACATAAAAGTTCATTTCAAGACATTTACATTTTTACCATTTAAACATATATTTCATTCGATCTCTGCCTTGATTCCCTTACGCTTTGAATTTATTTTTGCTTTATTCACTATTGTTGTTTTTGCCTTTTTCGTTGCCAGAATTGAGAATACACCTTTTCAGAAAAGCATTTGTAGGGGAGATGCATTTTAGGATGTAGGGGTATTTTAAGTAGTTCATTTTCTTACAGGGAACAATCGTGAATTTAGGAGTGTATAGATATAGATATAGATATAGATAGATATAGAAGGATATAGATATAGATTACATATATATTATAAAGGTCAACACAAATAATAAATTATTGAAATTGTAACAGTGGTTGAGCTTCTCCTTCAAAATTCAGAGGATTATATATTCGAATTTATGTAATAGCAAAATTGAAGTGATTTTTTCCTATTTTACCTCTTAACTATTGTTTGTTTTTTTTTATAAAAAAAAAAACAAAAGTTAAAAGTGAATTTATGTTGTCTTTGAATGAGGAAATGATCTAACTTTGCAAAATAAAAAGGAAAATCACTTTAACTTTGTATTGACTTTTATTTCAATTGAGAATGAATTTTTAGAAATTTTGATTATGAAAGATTGATTGATGACTTTGTATATAAAAATGCAAGAAGATCAAATTTTCATAGCTTGTTCATTGATAGTTTTGTTCTTATTTTTTGTCTTTTCTCGATGGTAAATTATATTGAACGCAGTCTTTTTCCTAACTCTTTTTAATACTACCGAAATATTAAAGTTGGAGTGTGATATCTTTGTTTATTACATATCTTATTTTATATATGTTGAATAAATGAAATTACATTTGTAACATTATTTTTGTTAAAAAAATTAATGTAAACAAAAGGACCCTTTTTAAGTTTTTACTCTAAGCCCTTAGAAACCTGGATCGGTTCTGTGAATAAGGAATGTTGCTTAATTGAACATATATACACACATACACACATTAATAAAGTCAAAGAAAAGCCATTGTCAAGTTTATGTTCAACGGGAGATGTGGGTCCCACTAGCTAGTGTAGAATGAGGCTAAATTGAATATGCACTCGCAAAAAATATGTTAAGATGCCTGTTAGAGTTGGTGCTTATATCTTAAATCTTATATCACTACAACATAAACGACATTAGGTAAAACAAATTTTATAGCACTTTTTATATAAGATACATATGTAACACATGTTTGTAACACCTTTTACATTACAATATTTATGTAACACTTTCGTAGCACTTTATCAATATGTAACACTTATATGTAATATTTTTATATAAGTAACACTTTTTAAGTATCATCTTTTTTTGTTATTTCTTTTGTAACGTAAATAGGTAACACTTTTATCAATATGTAACACTTTTATATAAGTAACACTTTTTAAGTATCACTTTGTTTTTGTTATTTCTTTTGTAACGCAAATAGGTATCACTTTATTTAAGAAGCACTCTTGGCAACACTATAATTTATTGATTGTAACACTTTTTAAGCTATATTTTAGAAACATAAAATTATATAATTGTCATTAAATCATGTCAAAGATTTATTTAATTAATTTATGTCACCAAACCTAAAAATTGTAGACATCATGTACTCTGTTTTTTTAACTGAATTTTTGTTTTCTTTTTTAAAAAGTATTTTAGTTTTGCTTTTATTTTTTTTACGAAGGCAATTAATTCCGTCTTAATACCGATGAAAAATGCGCATGTATATATTTTATTATTATTATTTATTTATTTTTTAATTTTTACTAACAGAGACCAATTTCATCGTTAAACCTTTTTTTATTTTTTTTACTTTTTAAAAAAATTACCAATGCAAAATTGATGTTGTTGGTAATTACTTACGAATTTTTTCCGTGGTAAATTATTTTTTCGTTATTTTCTATATTATTTAATTTTTTTACTTTTAGAACTTTTTTATTTGTCGGTAAATTAATTTTATATTTTTATATATTTTTTGTTCTTACTGATTGAATATTTATCAGTCGGTAAATTTATTTTATATATTGTTTATATTTTTAATTTGTTGTGTCCTTTAATATATAATATAATATGATTTTCAAACTATATACTATACAATATAAAATTTGATATATAATTTAATACATATCTTATAAAATATAATCGTTATTATATAAAATATATTATATATACATATAATATATATATATATATATATATATATATGTGTGTGTGTATATAAAACAAAGCACAAGTTGTAATAAGAATCAACTTAGCTTAGTGGCAAATTGCCACTTCTATGCATAACAGGTCGTGGGTTCGAATCTACTTGGTGGCCAAAAATAGTATTTCTACGAAGTGCTACAAAAAAAGTTTTACATAAGATTCATATGTAACACTTTAGAAGTATTTTTTTCAAAGTGTTACAAATATAAAAAGTGTTACATAAGATTCATATGTAACACTTTAGAAATATTGATTCAAAGTGTTACCAATAGAAAACTTATTGTAACACTTAGAAAAAGTGTTACTAAAAGCTAATAAAAGTGATACTTTAGACTATAGGTAGCACGGTAGTGCGGCCATAAAAAAGTGCTACCTATTGTCTATAGTAACATTTTATGGCCATTAGGTAACATTTTTTGAGTGTTATCTAATGTCATTTATGTTGTAGTATCTCAAAAACAAAAATAAGTCCATCTATCAGTAAACACGAAATACTAAAAAGGAAAAGGCAAACGTAATAAATAAATAAAAATCACCACAATGTTTTAGTAGTATTAACATTATGATGACAACAACCCGTTTTATTATCGCGTCATTCATTTATTCAAGATCTTATCAATTAGACTCGATTCATTACTATTTTTTTATCATTTCTTATTCTATCCGACCGACGGCACTTCGTAAACACGATTATTCTCATCATATGGAAGATAAACTCGGTTGCAACAGAAATCTTCAATTATTGCGTCACCTTGCTTCAAAGGTTCAACAGTCACAAGGGGATTATCATGAACAATAATGGCAGTGGCTTGTTGAACAGTCATACCAACTACATTGGGCCATGAGGTCTTGTACTTGCCCTTACCACAACATTCAGGAGTCTCGCATGGATAACCACCATCACAAGGAGGATAACGGGTAAACCCACTCATTATTTATCTTTCTTTTTTCTTTTCCGATGGACCTTTGTTTTTTGCTATGTGAGAAGGGTCATTCCATGATACATATATATATACACACACACCATATTAGTATTTTGATTGATTGTTGTAATACTTGATTACATGAACAACTAATATAGATTTTGAGAATGAACCATGAAATCACTTGATAGCATATACTGATTGATTACAATAATCAATTTTGGTTGATTACAATAATCAGTCAATGTTGATTATGGATTGATAATATTTAATTATCAAGTCTTTTTGGAAACCTTCATTTGGTCAACAACAAAAAATATTACATACTATCCAGTAATCCAATTGTCCATTCTCAAAATTAATTTATTAGCTGTACCCATGTAACCAACAAATATTACATTAATCAATCGATATATAGTAATATTGCACATAGAATGACCCTTCCGTTTTCACAGAACAAAGTAAAATGCATCTAAAAATCAAAAAACAAACAAACAAATTAATTATATGTTAATTAATAAATCTCATCCGGAAATAAAACAAATCCATAAGCCAACACAAATGAGAAAATAAAAAGGCTAAATGGAACAAATAAAAAGTCCACCATAATATTTTATAAGATCAACTTTAACAGAAATCTTGATTTCATAAGGTTTTAAAATAAATTTAAAGATATTCTTTGTATATATATGATATTATATATATATATATATATATATATATATACGATTTGGTTCAAATGAGCACCCTCTCTAGGTGAGACAGTGTAGACTCATCTCACCCATTGATCTTAAAAAATGAAGGGATGTGATTAATTCATTTTATTTTTTGGTTTTCCATTTTTCCATGATTTAAGGGTAATTCTGTAATTTTTAATCCAAAGTTGTGGTCCCAGTTTTTCGTAAGTTTGACTTTTTGAAACCATTTTTATGGTGCGAAATTGATCTTCAGGATTTTATGGCGGAATTTAAGTAACTTGTTTTCTTTCCAAATATTTTTATTTTACTGACATAGTTAGGGTTCTCCTCTTGCATAATTAGACATCAAATAATGCATATTTAGTTATTTTGTTGGTACTTTGTTTTACGAAAACAAGACATAATTGAATATAACGTCTTTGCATATGTAGTTATACTACAACTGCATAAATAGGTTCAATATAATGTATATTTAGTTATGAAAATGAGATGTTGCTTTTGGAAATTATAAAAATGTGATGTTACATAATGTCTTTATATTTTGTTATTCCACAATATGAAGTTTATTGTATTTTACGATTTTGAGTTTGTTGGGTTCAAACGTATAGATTGGATGTCTATATAATTTATTATATATTAATAAAAATAGAAAATGTACAAACATTGTCTCGAACAAATTAATAACTACAAATTTTGCAAAACTTCTTTCTACACACATTTTGCGTGCATGATTTTTTGATTCATCTTCGCCACACGACTAATATTTTTAGTCCCTTCCGATTGGTGACTCGGAAACAACAACATATAATTAACCGTGGATGAAAAATAGGATTCTTCAAATATAGACCAACATTTGAGAGATTGGCCTTGACTCTTGTTTATGGTCATTGCATAAGACACGATCAAAGAAAAAACCGTCTACGTTGAAACTTGAATGGAATTCTGAGGTCCGACGGTGTTAGTGTCATTTGCGGTATCAACACCTTATGACCTTCATGTGTTCGAGTGAGAATTTTAGCTTCAAGTACGTGTCTAGAGAGCCTCGCAATCACCAATCTAGTCCCGTTACATAATCCAGTCGATTGGTTAATTTTCCTCAAGAGCATAACTAAAGTCCCAACCTTCAAATGCAGCTCATGATTAGGAACACCGGAATATTTTATACCATTCAAAAATTAAGGCGTATGTAGATCATGCAAGAAATCAACATTAGCATCGATTTACTCGTCTTTACCGAGCTCAAATAAGTATGCCCATCGATAAATTTAAAGACGTCATATATTGATTGATCGACTCAACAACATCAAGAGTCGGTGCGAGTATCGCCCTATCTTTCAAATAAGTAGGATCATCAATTGCGTCTTCAAACATTGATACGTATTCTCTACAATTGTTGCAATCGGATCACCGGATGATTCCAAAAGAATATCTTTAGGTATATCAATAGTGGCACAACCATCATTAGATCCTCCGATTATTCCATCTCCGATACTTGCTATCCATTAAAGAATTTGGCCAAATCCGCATAATCATCTCACCGATTGAGGCTTTGAAGACGCATATTTTTAGTCAATCTAAGTATCTTGTAATCTTTCCACAAGTACGATGCATTTATAGTGGCATTGACTACATCCTCGTCGACTTCCCTTCGGTATATCCGTCTCAAGTCCCCTTAACATAATAGTTTTCCCTCCAAAAGGTTTTGATTCATTCTCGGTTGACTAATTTTAAAAGAGATTTTAAAGTTCCATCCATTGCTCGAAAGAAATACTTGTGCATCATTGGGGCTTCATCCCGGATTATAAGTTTAGAACGAATAATCAACTCAAATAAGCGAGTCCTTTATTTGATATTGCAAGTTGACTCTTGATTTGGATTTAAAGGAATAACAAAGCGGGAATGGACAGTCCACCTTACCAGGTAGCAATAGGGATGTTATTCCACTCGATGCCACGTTCAACACAATTTCTCCTTTCGATCTCAAAGCCGCGGATAAAGCTCTCCACAAGAATGTTTTGCTGTTCTCCCATATTTATATACAAAGAACATACCACCTTTATTTGATTCCACCACTTTGTCATTATATTAGAGTAAACATTTTTTTGTTACGTGTTGAGTCCTGAAATGAGGTTCTTGTGCTCTACCAAAAGAGACTTACGATCATAACGCAACTCGTCATATATCAACTGTTCGGCTATTCCCGATTTATCGGCATCATGAAATGGCATCATATCAAAATCATGTAGACTCGTACCCACGATTTCTCAAAATTCTTTCAATCTCCAACAAAGCAAGATTTTTTATCTCGTTCTCACTCAATACCAGTGCAGTAAGAGAAATGATACGTCATGCGATAAATAATAAGATATATAAAATAATGTTATTAGAAATAAAAATATGATATTTAACATATAATAATAATACCTTGATGTTGGAGAAGACGTCACCGCTATGTAGAATATCATCCGAAAGATATTTGCCAACACTTGTCCCAAACTACTTCTGGTCAGCTCAAAGATTCTCATGATAGCAACGACGCAAAAAGACTTCTGAGACTATTTGTGGAAGCCCAATGACTCGCTTAAGTGATTGCATCAACATATTATTTATCATCTTCTAACAGACCAAGAACATAGTAAGCTTCACGGTACGAAGCGTGTTGAATACTGTTTACCTTCTTGTAGTCATCATGACACGTAGCCCCACGGACAATATTGAGAAGATACCGCAAATAGTACATATCACCAGTACCGGGAGGGATGAAAAACACTCGACCTATTGATTTTTTCCCATTTTTCTTGGCATCCACTTCCTGAGTTCTTTCTTCCATGTTAATTTTGTTGGGGCTGCAGCATAGGTTAGCTCACGGGCTTCGGGATATATTTTGTTTGCTTCCATCCATGCTAAAAACATGCTCTCCTTAATCGAATCTTTACTAAGCACATCGTATAATCGCTTGTTATCATCGAAAATAACGATCGCTCATTCGGAAGATGGAAGTCAGTCATTCGAAGGATATTTGTCTTGAATCTCAAACCCCAATAACCTCCACGCACTTCACATGACAATATATATCTACATTCATAAAACATGCTCACTTCATCAACGGTTTTCCCTAAGTCCTCATCGTTGGTGCTTGTATAAAAGGACGTTGTCACGCGATCATTTCCTTTGTTGACATACTTGAATAGGTACTTAATAGATCTTGCCTGGTTACACCAATCCACGTTTATGTGAGCTCCATATTTGAGTAACAACTGACGATTATGAGGCACCACATATCTGTTGTCCAGCGGGACACCATTTTTTTCAACTACTCTTCCATCATTTCGACTTCTATAACGCGGATAACCTTCTTCATCAATAGTAGTCGCATCCACAAATTTTTTGGGAAAATATTTATTGCAACGACCATCGTCCATACAGGGAGGGTTTTTCCTGACATCATCACATGAACCATGAATCACATGATCCTTTACTACAGCATAATAGCATGGATCAGTTCTCTCGTCAGATATTTCAGCTGATATGATTCGATTTATGTCATCTGGAGTTGGATATCTATCTTCCTTCACCAGAAACAACAATATATGTGCATGAGGCAAGTCACGGTTTTGAAATTCTATCGTATAGATAAGCGCAATATAATAATAAAAAAATAATAAGAATTTGAGACAATAAACTAAGTAAATAAATATTTAATATATTATTAAAAATATTTATATATTATATTTATAAAACAAATACTAACCTGCAATTACTTTCCGATTAGTTTATTTTGCCGAAGATCTTTGATCAAAGAATCTAGCTTAAGTTTAAAGATTCTAAAAATATCCGGTCAATCTTCCGATTTAGATTCTTTTTCGAACAAAACGAATGATCTATGGCCATTTAGGATTACAATAAATGTTATAAAAGATTTGGATAACCCGCCCATCAACATATAGCCATCGCATCTTGATAATTCTCAGATATCATGTATGGAGCACCTCCTCAAAAAAGTTGAAGGCAATATAATGTGTTTGCCCGAGTACTGGATCAATATCACCACACAAAACAACATCCGTCAAGCCTTTATATATATCACAACGAAGTTTTTTACTCGATTCAAACGGATATATTTCAATCGAAAGAGACTCGACCATTATGTATTCATCAACAACAAACTGTTAAAACAATCTCCGAAAGACAAAATAGTCGTTGATCATGGTCTGGTGTAATCTATACGCAAAGTATTCACGCACACTAATTGTTCTTCTAGCAGATCTTATTATTAGTCTTATTTATTGAAAATGGTATATCTTCTCTAAAACCATCTTCACCATAAGGTAATAATAATGGATACTACAAGGCCAAATAAGAAGCATTCAATTCATTTATCCGTTGCAAAACACCATATCTTGTTTCAACAACAATATCCCGATAGCCAAAGCACGATCAAAATCACCAACAATCGTGAGTGGCGACTTCACCGCTCGTTGGCATATTATATCTCCTAGCATCCGTACTCTTTCTACCAATCAAACATAATTTTACGTCTGAATATCCATATTCTCGAATCTTTTCTTTTGCCATTCTAAAAGATTTTACCAATACATTGTTCTCATCCAACATTTTCTTCAATTCGGACCACGATAACTTCGTGCAAATTATTGCTATCACTTCCTTGCCTACAAATTTGAACATGGTTTTTTAAAAATTAAACGAAATTCCATTTAATAATTTAAACAAATGAATAATAAAGATATAAAATATAATAAATAAATTAAACTAACCTGACGGAATTCGACTTATTTCATTCTTCGTATCATATATATATATATATATATATATATATATATATATATATATATCTGAGTGAATTTGGGGGTCCATCCATCCGTGACAACAAACTTCCAATCGGGTGATAATTTTGGCCATACATTCGAAAAATCGGAGGACCTCGCCTTTGTTCACATCTGCGTCAATCTTTCCTCCCAGAGATGTAAAAATGCGAACATAGTGTTATAAGATCTTATATTTTCTTGAAAGTGTTTGCTTTTATTTCCATTTCCAAACAATAGATCTTGAAGAACAGCTTGGTGGTTGTTTGATTGGCGGAAGTTGAATATTTTCGTGCTGACAACACAAAGATTAGCGAGGCTTTAATTTTGGATAGGAGGATAGTCTCTCTTCTAACCAAAATAATGCTCCACAAAATTCCATTTATAACTCGCATCTCCTATATCCCAATACTCTGGAAAAACCAAAAATTACACTAATTCATTGAATTATACTAAATAATATTAATAAACTCATATATGAAATTAACAACACTAAAAAATTGCACTAACCATCATGTGAAGGATTTAATACTTCACTGAGCTTAATCTTATTTATGTTAACAGCAAAATTCTCATACGTTGTCGGCTCATTTGAAGTAACATGGGCTTCATTCGGTTCATCTTCTGTCAGATCAATTATTACAGCTTCTTTCGAACTCATTGAAGAGGGTGTCCCGGAAGTACCATAATTAGATACGCCACGATTAACGATATTTCTTCCAGATAGTAATCGTGCGCCAGAAACTATAATAATATTTTTTAAAATATTATCATAATTAGTATTTAAATATAATAGTATATTAATTTTTTTTATAACAAAAAAAAAACAATAATATACCATTTGTGATATCATTGAGGATCAATTTGTTGGATAATTAATAAACCATTGTACTTGATGAGCTTTTTTCAAAAGACGTCCTTTTAGATATTGTTATATTTCTGAAAAATAAATTTAATATTAAAATATAATAAATATATATATATATATATATATACATATATATATCAAATTAAACAACAATAAAATCTAGTATAAAAAATAATTAATATAATTCGAAATATATTGATTATTCCATAATAAATAAATAAATAAATAAATATATAATAATAATAATTATAGTTATAATATTCATGATAATAAGTATAATAATAATATTAATAATAATAATATAATAAGTAAAATAACTTAATATGAAAGCTTAATAATTATTAAATAATATATATAATACGTATATATATAACCGATTAATTAATGATAATATATAATAATAATAATATTAATAAAAAACAAAATAACAGATTATTATTAACTAAACTTAGTTCAAATTAAATTTAATTATATTTAATAAATTAAATTATTAAAAATGAAATTAAGTAAAGATAAAAGATAAATAACTAAACACTAAAATAAAGCCCCAAAAAAAATACAAAGCCCATTCGAAATGAATTATCTCTTTAAATCAAAGTCAATACATAACCCATCCTCTTAAATTTCGGCCCATAGCCCATATTTTGGAAGATTCCACCAGATTACCCTTAGAAAATTAAGGGTCCGGATTATTACAAGTGTCCAAAATTGTGCGATTGAAAAAAACAAAGGGGTCATTTGTTATCCGATTTACGAGGTTTCATTTTTCCCTTTCTCTCACTTTTCACTCTCTCTCTCTCTCGCTCTCTCTCGAAAATTCTCTCATCTCTCCTCAAAATATGTATGAATTTTTACGATACTTTGTTCTTATCGTCTTCCGATTTCATTATTTTTCATTTTGAAAATATTTTCAATATTTCCATTGAAATGTTTACCGATTTTAAAAAATATATGTGGTTATTTTTGTCGATATTATTTTTTTCACAGGGGTAAGAATTTTTTGTTCTTTTTCAAAACCCGTATACTTGTTCGTCTTCAAATTCATCTGTTTAATCACTTTCTTGTTGTTTTAAAAGTATCGAAAATACAATTTTCTGTAGATCCGAAACCAGAAAATACTAAATATTTTTATATTATTTATATAATTCCAGATTTATGAAATATTCTGTAGATCTAAAAAGGTTTTGTAAATCAAATTTTTTTTATATTATTTATGATGTCTCTCGTGATTTTTGCGAAGAGAAAATCGAAAATATTTCAAAATTTGGATTTTTTCGTCCGTATAATTTCTTCCAATTTTTTGGATTTATTTTAGGATTTGAAAGGATCTCGGTTATATTTCTAGTAGATCCGAAAATTCAAATATTTTTCTTTTTATTATGTATTTGAAGATTTATGTAAGGATCGTGTTTTTTCTTCATATTGGCGATTTGTTTTTCATATTAAAAAAAAGGGAGGAAGTTTATGATTTTAACCCTTAATGACTTATTTTTCCGGAAAAAATTATAGATCTAGTGTTTTGAAAAATTCAAAACCATAGATCTGCGATTCTTATGGTGGAAATGGGGTTTTAAACCCTTCCAATGCTTCATTTTTTGAAGAATTTATATCAGAATTTTTTATAGTAACAATTACAAAAATTTTCGATACTTTTTTTTTTATTTTTCTTACATTTGTTTGGTGTTACAAAATTACGTGTTACTTAGGTTTTAACGGTGAAAAAGAATTTTTCGAAATCAAAAAAAAAAAAAGCGATGTCTAAAACGTGAGTGCCTTAAACGATTTGAGTTTTTGAAAAATGGTTGTCTGAATCGAAACTCTAAATCGGTGTTTGAAATGTTGAAAATGAGTGTCTTAAATGATTTCATTTTTTGAAGAATGAGGGGAGTGCATTTTTTCAATATTAACATATATTAAAAAATAGTTTTCACTATTTTTCTAATTGTTTTTTATATTTCCATTAGTTAAATTGAAAAGGGTGTTTCATAGTTTAATGGTCAAGAAGGGTGTTTTTAAAAATAGGGTTTTCAGTAATCAAAATGCAGATTTTTGTAAAAATAGGGTTTAATAGCAAAAACACCTGTTCTACCATTAATGGTGTTTGTAAAAGTAGGTTTTTTCGAAATTGAATACCCTAAGTTTTCTAATTCAAATTTTCTTATACCAATGAATATTATATGTATGATGCATGTTTGATGCTCAAAACCTTGAGCTTCAGGATAAAAAGTGGATATAATATTGTATATTCGAACAAGTATAAACAAAAACAACTTGATCCTACAATCGTAAGTCCAAGCGCTACGATAATCTGTAGAGGGGGGTGAATAGATTATCTCCATCTTTTCGATTTTACCCTCTTTTTCGAACCGAATGCTCAAAGACAATAATAAAGGTGCGGAATGTAAACAACACACGACGATTTAAAGAGGTTCAACCCACCTAGGGCCTAATCCTCTACCACCCCAAATATCCTGGATGGATTTCAAAGAAAAAGAATTTTATTAATTACCAAAATTAATACAAATTCAACTTACAACACCTTGAAGAGCACCACACTCTTCTTCAACACCACCTTTGAGATTACCACAATCTCTTCTTGAAGATTACCACAATCTTCAAGCGGCACCTTGTGAAGATTACCACAATCTTCACCTTGAAGAGCACCACACTCTTCAACACCTCAACAAGAAGATTACCACAATCTTCTTACACCTAACACCTAGTTCACCCAAGTGTGTTCTTACCACAAGAACACTCACAAGGATATCTTGTGTTGAATGATTACCCAAAAATTCAAGATTACAACTCGATAATGAATTATACAATTGAGTGCAAGTGAAATCAAGAATAGCCTAGACCTCAAGAATGTGAAAGTGAATAGCTAGGCAAATTACAACAAGAAATAAGACAATGTAAGAACAAGTGTATTCTTGAGTGTATCTTGTTGTGTTGTAGTTTTCTCTCTTATGGTTGTGCTTCAAATCTTCCTCTATTTATAGGAGATGATTGATACTTGATAGGCTCCTCTTGGAATCTGATATCTACAAAAATTGCAATTAAAATCAAGATTATAGCTGTTAGAAATCAATCCCACAATTTAGGGAAAAGTCATCTCACTTTGCACAACGGTTAGAATTTTCTTTGTCAAACTTAAGCGACCAGGTGGTCACAAGCAGAGAAATAAGATTTGAAAAGAACGCAAAAATTTACACGGGTGACCGGTCCAAAGGAGGGTCGACCAGGTCGCCCTAGGGTGCGACCGGTCGCCCACCACGGTGATGACCGGTCACCCCGACTATTTTTGAGGTTTCGCGAGTTACTGTTTAAAATGTGTTCCCAGTGCACCGTCGCTCTCTTTGGTCGGTCGACCTCCTCAATGATAAGTTGTCCGATTTTTGTCGAAAATAAACCTCAAGAAATACTCCAAAAAATTCGTAAAAACATTTTAAGCCGATCGGGAGTATTTAGGACAACATTAGAAATAGTTTCAATGTGAGAACCCATTGACATAAAATCTTTGAAAGTGTTGTCCAATATTAATCGAAAATAGACTTGAGCAAATACTCGGAAAATATTAAAACTATTTTAAATCATTTAGGAGTATTTGGACAACCTTTAAAACCATTGTTTTGGTGTAAAAACAAAATCATCAAAATCAAGATAAAACCATTTTTCAAACAATCTCCCCCTTTTTGATGATTACAAACCAAAACAATTTTAACGAGATCGATTTTGAAAACACAACAATTTTACCGGTTAAAGAGAACTATCCGTTGTGAGAGACAACATTCCATGCAATAAAAACACAAGGATGGGAGTAGAGATATTCAAACACATATAGCAAATGCTCCCCCTATCAACATGCACAACAAGAGTTATATAGAAGCAACTTAAACATAAGCTAAAATATTTAGCTTTTCAATATTGAGCTTAAAAGCTCCCCCTGTCAAAGAGACATCATTAAAAACATATATCAGTCCATACTACAACCAATGGACCATGATTCATACATAACCATAATGCACCAAGTGGACTAAATATGATCCACAACTTATGGCTTTATGAAGCCATAACTTATAGCTTCTTTTCGTTAAGCTTATCTTAGCTTTTATGAGCTAATGAGCTTATAACCTGTTTCTCCCCTTTGGAATCATCAAAAGAATGTTAGCACGATAAACACATCATATGTTCTTATCAAAGTGCGCAAGTAAACCGATGTATCGAGCCATTTGAACATTGAAACTTTTAAACCAAATAGAAGAGTCGAATCATACGACTTGTAGAAGCTTATGAAAAATCATTTGATTTGCAAAAACATGATCTCTATAAATATATGAGACTTTTGAAATCGAGAGAGTCATGTAGGTGATGAATTTTTCATTGAAACGTTTTATCGAACACTTGGCGGGCGTAAAAAATAGAAAAAGTTATATATAACCCTTGTAAATGAAATCAAGCCAAGTTTTTTTATCACCAAATACAATTTAACAAATATCATTCATCAACAATCAATAAGCTCATCACAAACATATATGAATTACATCAAGAAAAATACATATAAGTCACAAACTCGAGGTTCAACCCAATTGAGCTAAAGATAGTGAAATTCTTACCATTCAATCGGTAAAGTCGAGCAATGATGATGATAACCGAGCTAGATAATCCCCAAAATATAAAATGTATGCAATAAAACAAATTTGGAGTGAAATTTGTGTGCAATTTGCGAAGGGACGAAAAATGGACAAAATAAGCCAAAATGGCGAAGTCACGGAACGAACTATTTTTAGCCAAAAATCATCCAGCGGACCGGTCCAGGGCATGGGCGACCAGGTCGAACTAGTGGGTGACCGGTCACCGCCCTGGCAGCCCACTGTTATGGTTCTGTTTGAAAAATCCGAAGTTTTATCCAAAAATCCGATTTTTCGCCCCTAAGTTTTAAAAACGTGCAAAATGCAAACGTAGACCTCATTCAATATACATTATGTTATAATCAAGCTCGAAATGAGGTAAAATACTCGGCGGTGGGTGATTTAAAAAGTCCGCGAGTTATCCTTGAGACGGAATTAAACACATCTCAAGTTTTTGTTAAAAATCACAATCCCTTAAAAAAATATATCGAATCTCAATATGTTTAGTTCGATTATGACGAACCAAATTTTGAATACGAATAACCGTATAATAGATATCAAACTTGTTATCCTGAAAAAATAAGAACGTTTTAAAGCTTTGGATACAACAAGTCATAAGAAGAAGCGCCATTCAAATATTTGAAAATTTTCTTTTAATGGCACTTTAATGAGATTCGTTGGGATAGTTTTTGAAGTCGAGCATATAGACATAAGGCATATGGAATGTCGAGTCTATAGGAATAATACAAGAAGACATACCTCGAATTTGTTTGTCAACCGACATGCTTTTCTCAACCTTTGTCAATCTTTAGTCATAGAGGTTGAGATATTTCCTCTTTCTTCAATGCCTAACTCCTTCAAGAGTTCAATATAACCATCTTCTTGGCATTGAATAATTTGAAGTCCAAACAATAAATTGAGCTCCCCCATCATGCTCATTTCAAGTACATCTTGCATCAACTTGGAAAAATATCTTGCACAAAAATATTCTCATAAATATGCACAAGTAAATAATCTTGCCCTTTTTCAAAAATAAAGAGAGTAGTATCAACTTTACCTCTTGTAAAATCATTTAGCAAAAATAGCTAAGTCTATCAACCGTAGAAGGCCTTTTATAAAAAATATTTGGCCTAGAAAAAACAATTTTAAACCCCGATAGACTTCTACTTGAATAAAACCATTTAGAAAATTGGATTCAACATCCATTTGGTAAAGCTTGAAATTTTCTTAAGACAAGAATGGGCAAGTAAAGTGTAAATAGCTACTAAATGTGCTATGAGTGCAAATGTTACATCAAAATCAATTACCTTCTTCTTGAAAATACCTTCGAGCTACTAACCTTGCCTTAGTTCGACCAATGTTGCCTTGGTCATCGAGTTTGTTCCGAATACCATTTTTGCATTTATAATCGTTTGTGATGAAAGACATGGCATCAACTTCCAAGTATCATTTCCTTTTTAGCTCCTCTTGCAATTCTAAAAACCAATCTTCATCTTGAAGCATCAATTTAGGAATTTGTCTTCTTCATCACTATTGGGCATCCAAATGATCTAAGGTGTTCACAATAGAACATTTACATCCAAATATTTGGAGTATTTCCTTTTCTACACAACTCAACAAACTCATTAACGGCATCTCTTATATAATCAAGAGAAAAATAGCCCAAGTGTAAAAACATGCCTCAATCATCAATCACAAAATATCTTTCATAAGAGCATAGTAGAAGTAGACACTACATATATAGACCATGAAGCAAGAAACACATACTATGCATTTAGAAGATCATCAAGAGTCTAATAAATCGTGCAAGTTCAAATAAGCTTAAGAAAGCTACAAAAGGTCTCTTTTGAAATTTGAAAATCCGAAAGCATATAGTTGAGACCTTATTTAAAAGAAGTATTTGAACAAGAGTTGACACGGCAAATATGTGCAATCAAATATCGAATAGTGCCTTTCAAAAAATCTAAAAATCCTCTTAATGGCACTTGTATGAAATACTATGAAAAACAAGCACATAGGCACATGGCAATACATATATCGAGTCTATAAGAGTAAGAATAACACAAGTAAACGTACCTCGATAATTAATGCCTTTCTTGACAAATAATGACGTAAATGGCCATATGTGAAAATATGTAGATCCTACACAATTCTTAAAACAAATCTAGCACAAATCATAATGATAAAAGTGTAGGCTAAAAGATATCACAAGTAAGCTCATGACATAAAAATCCATAAGAGATGATAACACACTTTTAGTCTACAAAAGTGCACAAGAGTTTTAAAAACATCATATAAGGTCTTCTTTTTCAAAAATATTTTAAAAGCACAAATATATATTGAAGACCTTAAAAAAATACTTGAAAACTCATTTTGCACTTAATACACAAATAAGAGCATGCATAATAACAAAATAAAATGCATATTTAACTAGGGAGATACGGGTTACCAATTGCGCCATTTCCATGGGTTTTGTCGTTCCCATTGTTGATAGTATCTTCCCTTTTGAAAATCTTCTTGTTGATGATAGTTTCTCCAATTGCTCCATTTCCAAGCATTGTGACCTTCCCATTTTTGAAATTGTCTTTCTCTTGGAAAATCATCTTGTTGATGATATTTTTGCCATCTCCAAGGATTGTGTTCTTCCCATTTTTGATTATATCCTCTTCTTGAAATTGGCTTTGTCTAAAATAGTTTCTCCTTCTTTGATCAAATGAAATGGTCATTTGATGTCTTCTTTATGTATATCTCTTCTCCAATCATTATTTCTCCGGGTACCTAATACAACATTATTTTGTGGTACCCTCAAGTGATTGGGTCCTTTAGGATTATCTTTGAGACTTTTAGGTCTCCAAAAATGATTAGAGCTATTTCTAGCCCGACAAGTATTAGCCGTATGACCATTTTTACCGCAATAAAAACAAGTAATAATTCTAGGAGCATAATGACCAACGTGCTTAGAGACTTGATTCTTTTTCATGTGATTGACACCCTTAGGCTTATGATCAAGTTCTAGTTTCGAATTATCACAACAATCAACAATATTGGTCATTCTATCGGTACTAAGTTGGATTTAGATAAATCATTTTTCAAGCAATTTATATCCTCAACAAGAGTACTATTTTCTTTCTCAAGGTTTCTAACCTTGTCAAGAGTGGTGGTGTGAGCACATGATAGTGATTCATAGGAAGTAAATAAACTATCCTTATCATTTTTCAAAACAATGAATTCCTTTTTCAAATTTTTGTATTTAACAAGTAAGTTTTGGAATTCATCTTGTAGCTCATCATAATCATTTTGTAAATCACTATATTCATTTTGCAATTCATGGTCATAAAAAGTAGAGGGTTTAGAACTTACCTCGTTTTCTTCTTCGATGCCCATGAGGCATTGTTCAACTTGTTCATCATGGGAGGTTGTAGAAGGCTTATCCCATGTTGTTGGATTTGATGTTGTATCCATTTGTGAAGTAGATGCTTTTGAGTTGCTCCTTTCATTTGCATATACTTCATAGATGGCTTCTAATTTTTGCCATACTTCATGTGCCGATTGAATACCTACAACATGATCAAATTCCAAAGTGGTAAGTGAACAAAGTAAAATATTAAGAGCTTTACCATTTAAGGAGATGATTCTCTTCTTTTCATCATTGAGCTCTTTGTGTGGTGTGTTCTTCATTGGAATGGATTCTCCATTTATGACGGTGTTCCAAATATCGAACCCGCAACTTTGTAAATAGCATTCCATTCTCTCTTTCCAAAATGTGAAATCTTTGGAATCAAACCGTGGTGGCTTTGTGGTGGAGGTGCCGGTAAGATGAGCTTCGTTCGTAGCCGACGATCGTTTCTCTTCACTCGCAATGTGAAACGAGCTTGCCAAAGAGTTTGGCTCTGATACCACTTGTAAGTCCAAGCGGCTACGATAATCTAGAGGGGGGTGAATAGATTATCTCCATCTTTTCGATTTTACCCTCTTTTTCGAACCGAATGCTCAAAGACAATAATAAAGGTGCGGAATGTAAACAACACACGTCGATTTAAAGAGGTTCAACCCACCTGGGGCCTAATCCTCTACCACCCCAAAGATATCCAGGATGGATTTCAAAAAGAAAAAGAATTTTATTAATTACCAAAATTAATACAAATTCAACTTACAACACCTTGAAGAGCACCACACTCTTCTTCAACACCACCTTTGAGATTACCACAATCTCTTCTTGAAGATTACCACAATCTTCAAACGGCACCTTGTGAAGATTACCACAATCTTCACCTTGAAGAGCACCACACTCTTCAACACCTCAACAAGAAGATTACCACAATCTTCTTACACCTAACACATAGTTCACCCAAGTGTGTTCTTACCATAAGAACACTCACAAGGACATCTTGTGTTGAATGATTACCCAAAAATTCAAGATTACAACTCGATAATAAATTATACAATTGAGTGCAAGTGTAATCAAGAATAGCCTAGACCTCAAGAATGTGAAAGTGAATAGCTAGGCAAATTACAACAAGAAATAAGACAATGTAAGAACAAGTGTATTCTTGAGTGTATCTTGTTGTGTTGTAGTTTTCTCTCTTATGGTTGTGCTTCAAATCTTCCTCTATTTATAGGAGATGATTGATACTTGATAGGCTCCTCTTGGAATCGATATCTACAAAAAATTGCAATTAAAATCAAGATTATAGCTGTTAGAAATCAATCCCACAATTTAGGGAAAAGTCATGTCTGCACAACGGTTAGAATTTTCTTTGTCAAACTTAAGGGCGACCAGTCGGCACATGAAAATAAGATTTGAAAAGAACGCAGCAAAATTTACACGGGTGACCGGTCCAAAGGAGGGTCGGCCGGTCGCCTAGGTGCGACCGTCGCCCACCACTGATGATGACCGTCACCCGACCTATTTTGAGGTTTCGCGAGTTACTGCTTTTACAAATGTGTTCCCAGTGTACAGTCGCTCTCTTTGGTCGACCAGGTCGACCTCCTCAATGATAAGTTGTCCGATTTTTGTCGAAAATAAACCTCAAGAAATACTCCGAAAAATTCGTAAAAACATTTTAAGCCGATCGGGAGTATTTAGGACAACATTAGAAATAGTTTCAATGTGAGAACCCATTGACATAAAATCTTTGAAAGTGTTGTCCAATATTAATCGAAAATAGACTTGAGCAAATACTCCTAAAAATATTAAAACTATTTTAAATCATTTAGGAGTATTTGGACAACCTTTAAAACCATTGTTTTGGTGTAAAAACAAAATCATCAAAATCATGATAAAACCATTTTTCAAACAAATACGATTGTAGTGGAATCTATTGTTTGTAAGGAAATCTTCATTCATATAAACTTGTTCTTCCTCGAATCCAAAAGTTGAACATCCGAACAAAATATCTTGAAATGTAGGCAACAAAGTATAAAAAAGATAAATATTTCAATTTTTCTTTATTGTTTTCGTGTTTTTGTTTAATATCTTATTGGATGCTTGATTGATATTTGATTAATATGTTCTTGAAATGCTTCGTTGATATTTATCATGCTTTATGCATTTTAATATAATTACTTCTTACTAATTTATTTTTGAAAAAATTCATTTACAGGTTACCTGATAATGAATGGTGGTTATAACAAACTTCAATAATAGAAATTTTGAAAGATAAGTATTCAACCTTTTTTTTATTGTTAAAATTTTTTTATAAATAATTCTATTAACTATAGATTTTTTTTTGTTGATGCATGTTCTATGTATGTGATTAATCAAACAAAAAACAAACATATGCTCGTGGATTTCAATCACAAGATAAGTTTTTCACATCCAATCTAGACAATAAAAATAAATAAACTTAGGAAACTCTTATATATATATATATATATATATATATATGAAAAGTCGGAATGACATTTATAAAACTAATATGCAAAACAAATAGATATTTATTTATAAATTTAAGAAACACAAAACATATATCACGTTGTTCGTATACGCTTGAAAATTTTCTTTTCTTTGCTAATTGTATTGTGACCCAAAGCTTCCTCATTGTGATGATGGACCAAAGTGTGAAGTTTATAATAATTTTTTATTCAAGTTTTTTTCTAATTTTCGCTAAGATGGATGGTGATATATTATTGTGCTACATTCTCGGAAGTCGAACTACTTATACATTGAAAATTTTTGTGGTTTTGGTATCTCGAGTCGAATTAAATAAATGGATTTCTCTAAGATTATTGAAACTGTTTTCATAAGATCTCAGTATCTTGAAAAATAATTAGACTAAGGTTTGACTTGAGAATTATATTAGGCATGTGAATTATTGGAGATATAATCCTTTTTAAATTGTTAAAATAAAAAAAAACGTATAAAATAAAATATACGATACCTATTTCCATACATACTAAATCTTCCTTCCATCAAATGAATGCATCTTTTTTACTACAATATATTTAGATATTTATAATAATTAGGATTTTTAAAAATAAATAGTAATTTATTATAAGAATAATGCATCAGATGTATGTTATATGTAAAAAATGCAGTCCTATTTTCATATTTTATTTTTATAAATAAACATTCTATATATAAATTTAGTTTATCAAGTAAATTTAAGTGAGTGTTGTATGTTGTAATCTTAAATTTGTTTGTCTGATGCAAAAAACATCAATATTTACATAATCTTATTTCTATTTCTTGAAATATATTATGTTTGTCCAATAATTTTTTACCCTCTTTTTATTCTCGTAACCTGGTTGAAGTTGTTGCTTACTCTATGTACCACATGATTTTTTTACATGATCATGTTTATCTCTGCTATTCTTTGAAATTGATACTGGTCTGTTTGTTCAAATTCTGTTCACCTATATTATGATATTTCCCTCTTTCTGAAGTATGTTTTTCATTTATAGAGTTTTCATATAAGAAAAATATAAAGACAACTCTATAGAAAAAAACCCTTTGACCGTACACTAAAAGTGTATTGGAATCTGTTGGTTAAAACTGTTCATTTTCTATAAGTCGCTAAATTTTTCATTGACAATGAAATAATATATTTGTTTAATTATTGAAAATGAAGCTCATTACTTGTTGTTGTCTTATGGAGGTGTGATTATTCTTTTAGAGTCTTATGCATTGTTCTATATTATACCACTTGACCTGCAACACGATTGTAGTGGAATCTTGTTGGTTAAAATGTTTGAATATTTCATAAGTTAATTTTTCGAGAATGGAACATTATGCAATTATTTGTAGTTAGTTATAAATAGTTCGAGATACTTGAAAGAAAAAATTACAATGTATTTAAATTACATTAATTAATTTTAAGATTTATAATTACAAAGTATTTTACAAACAAAATTTAAAAAAATACAAATACCAAACATTTTATGGACCAATACTTTGGGTAGAAAAAACAGACTAATATTTACAAAAACACTTAAGAATATACTTATTCTCGATGTATTATAATATGAATAACATAAAAATTCGGAAAATGTAAAAATAATAATTCGGACTACTTGATATGAAAAACAATCCAAATTCATAGATGTAAATGCCAAATTAATAGTCATAGTTGGGTAACAAACTCAATAAACAAAACAAAATAGTAGTTCCAAAATCATAAAAAGAAAAACAATCACCTATCTAAAACTCTCCTAATAAACTATTTAGTAAAAACTATTAAAAATTGATAAAAACATTGTCCAAAAACTATTTAAATCACTCCCCATCTCTCTTTTCATCTTCGATTTTTATGACACTTTTTAATTTCATTGACCTTGTTGATAAAGAGAAATCCTCATTCAATCTACGTTTGCAAAGAGGATATTCAGACGTAGATGACCTCTTTTTAAGGTTCTTGATGGATGTATTGACATCGCCATTCGAGGAAGATTCTTCCTACAAAAAAATAATAATTATTAAATAATTGTTCACTTTTGATAATTTCGGAAAAAATAATATTACTTAGATAAGAAATAAACCCTTATCATCACAAACATCATCCGATTGTAGCCTCGGCAGAAAATCGATTCTGTACATCCAAAATAAATTTAAATTTTTTAATTATTCGTCCATAAAAAATATAGAAAAATAAAAAAAAAAATTACCTGGCTCTCAAGATTGATTTTATATGAACTTTGAAAAGATGTTTCTTATTAATGAAGCATGATAGCTCCGGGAGTAACTCCTCGCCTCCACGCTACAATGTTTGATAAAAAAATAAAACATTAATAATTCAAACAAATTTTAAAAAATTTGTGTAAAATATATAAATGATGAAAAAATAATTAAATTATACCTCAAGATGCTCCTTCCTCAAATCTGAACATGACTTTCCGATTAATTTTTCCAAGTCCCTATCCCAACAATGCAAGGTGGCGCTAGCGATTCATCAACAACTTGAACATGTGCCATGTACCTATTCAAGCAAAAAATCGAAAAACAAATTGGGAAAACAAACAATATTAAAATCAAATTTAAACATAAATATAATAAATATAACATAAGTATAACTTAACTAATATTAAAATGTTACCTCAAAATTCCAGTTTCAAACAATGAATCACACTTTCCACAAAAGAAATTATCGGCTGCTCTGTATATGTTGTATTAATAAATTAGAACATAATTAATAAAATAATAAATAATTACTATTTTATTAAATGAAGTGATTAAAGAGATTAAATAAAATATTTACCTTAAAGTTGTCATACAAATAATCGACAGAGGGCAATCTCACGTGGATCGATGGAATATGTAGGATTGTTGCTACTCATAATCCTAATTTAGATAAAAACAAAAGTTGTGAAATAATATAATATATATATATATATATACACAAATCCAAAATCTGAAAATATTAAAACAAATACTACCTTTTCTTCAAGTCTTCAATCTCTTGCACTTTTCATTCAAAAGTAATTTTGTGACATGAAAGCTATTGGATACCTTCACTTGATCTTATCAATAATAAAGTAATAACAAAAATACATACAACAATAAAAATAATACTTACAACCTTTGAAAAACTTTGCACGACCCATTTGTAGAACAATAACTACGGCTCCAAGTGAGACAAAATTTGTTCCGCATAGTTCTCCCAAAGCGTGCATGTGAGTCGATTGTTTCGCAAATATAATTTAATTAGGAATATAAATACTAACATAAATTAATAAAATAAATAGGTTATAATATCATATATATTATCTTACTCAAGATCTTCCAACGTTAAATCCAGAAACCTCGTAAAACGACCGTTTATGTCCTTGTTTTGTGCAAATGCATTGAAATAACTTTACCAATAATATCTAAAAATTATAAAATCAAATCATTTGTACATAAGAAGGAATTTAAAAAATATTTCTAAGAATATAAGAATTTCGAACATACCAATCAACATTGTGCCATCAACTTTCTCCTTGTCGGCCAGTTCAGTAAACTTTGTAAAATTATACATGAACCTTGGGAAAGTATAGTCAAACATTTCAAACACGTGAGTCTTTCCATAGAAAAGAATTTTAACTTTCGTAGTTGATGTTTTGTATCTATCGGTTTCTTTCTCGACAACAAAATCCTTCATGGCATAATAAACATGCCTTTCTTTAAGAGTTCATCTAAAATTTTGAATCTGATATTTCCGAACTTTACCCCGAATTCGATCTCCTCAGAATTTTGAACATTAAAATTATTAAATAATATAAGAAGTTTATATAAATTAAAATTTGAACCGAATCTAAACAACGTTGAAAAAATATATAAAGGTAAAATATACTACTACATTCAAGGCTGGATATTTATTTATTATCGTTGAAAGCGGGGTTTTTCATACAATCGCGGGAGCCTCAACTTAATCGCCCATAGAGTTTTGTTGTTGTTTAGTTCACGTATCAGAATGAAAATTGGGGCCATTGTAACTTGTATGATGATAATGAATGTATGAAGGGAAGAATATATGTTTATGTATTGTATGCTTTTAATTACGCACTAAAGATGCTTGAATGAATGTGAAAATAGTTCAGCATATGCATTTAATATTTATAGGGGAACATCTTTCTTTTTTAAAAGATTTTATTTCTACCGTTTTGTTGTGCAAAAAAATTAAATCAAGTAGTGTAATTTTTGCAAGATATTTCGGTCGATTTTTAGTATGCAAAATTAAAAAAAAGCAATATAATTTTTAAATAGAGGAATATAAAAAACCAATTCAGAAATTTTAGATTCATTCATGATTTAATTAGATTCGATTTTTCAATTGCATTAATTATTCACTCTTTTTACTCGAAAAAAAAATCGGTGCACATCTTTTTACTCGGAAAAAAATCGGTGCACATCTATACTTGCACAAAATTCTAAAACAAAAAAGGCAACAAAAGGTCAAACATTCCATTTATATTTATAAAATCGATAATACATATTTATGTCAACAAAAAAGGGAAAAAAGGTCAAACACTCTAATTATATTTATGGAATCGGTAATTTTGGTATTATGCCAACAAAACCTGCAAACAAAAGGTCAAACATTACTCTTTCGTTAAAAAATATTCCTTTCTAATCGCACAACATCGTAAAATACGTGTATGCCACCAAAAACTTGCAAACAAAAGGCCAAACATTACCATTTCGTAAAAATTCTTCCTTATTAATCGCACACGAGCACTAAATCAGCCAAAAATAGGCACTTTGAAAATTTTTAGCAATAGTGTTTAGACGGGAAAATGAAATAGAAACCATTTTGCTTTTATATATATACATATAGATTGATGCAATGGAAGTTGTTTTTATTTAATAATTAGAGGATTTTTTTCTTTGTCCTCCAAACTATTCGATTTTGTCGAGTTCACTACCTAAACTTTTTATGGGACACATTACCTCCTAAAGGTTACGATTTTTGCACATAGCCTCATAGGACTCGCCACCGGTGGAATATTCCTACCAAAATCTTGTCATGTGCCTTGCACGTGGAGGCACATGACAAGATATATAATGTTGTTCTATAATAATTTTAATGTTGTTCTAATAATTCATTTTATTATTTGCATGTAGTTTTCAATGTGTTAATACAATATTTACCTATTTTTAAACTTTTTTTTATTCATGTGATGTTTTTAATAATTTTTATGTTATTTCTATGTTGTTTCCATTACGATTTTAATGTTGTTAAGATGTTTTTTTTTGTTTCCACTTAGTTTTTGATGTTTAAATACAATTTTCACATTTTCTATAACTCTTTTTTTTCTCATATGGTGTTTTGTATATTGTTTCTCGGTTTGTTTCTATATTGTTTCTTGGTTGTTTCCATGTTTTTTATATTTTCATACATTGGATCAAAAATTGAATTGTGTTTTTTTTTTTCATGTTTCTATATTATTCTCAATTTATTTGGTTTTAATATGTGTTGTTTTATGCTTTGTTAGTTAATACTCATATCATACCCGTATAGTACCGTGCGTACAAATAATTGAAAAATACTTAGTTACCCGTTCACATTCTCAAGGCGTTAAATACTCCGTACTTTTCAAATAAAACATTTAATACTCGTATTATAGTTATTCGTATAATACTTGCCAAATAAAATTTCATTTTAATATTTTTATATTATTTAAATAAATCAAAAAATTATTAAAAAATCATTTTATAAGTAAAACTCACTAACTATTATTATATAATTATTTTCAATTTGTGTTATAACTTAAAGTAAATTAATAAAGTACCTAAAATTAATTTTAATATAATCTAATGATAAGTATGAATTACAATCTATGTAAATATAATGTTAAAATAAGATGTATTATCACTCTCGAACAATTATATTATATTCGCATTAAACTCGTACGTCTACAGATCCATATATTAAATATTTCCGTATTTTTTGCCAATTTTTTTGCCGTTACTTTCCAAAACTATTCCTAACATACTCGTACATACTAAATAACGAAGTTTTCCCGTCCCCTATTTAACTAACAGAGGTTTTAAGTGCATGTTTCTTGATTTTTTTATACGATTTCGAGTATAAAAGGGATTATTTAACGAGTGTAAAATTTATTTTTTCACTAAAATATTATTAGAAGAAACATATTTGAAACATATTCGAAACAATCTTGAAACAACAATGTAAAAAAGTCCAGTAAATTTGGTGGGAGCGTAAAATTGTCCAAAAAGTACCGAGAAGAATAAAAAGCTATCTTTTTTTTTTCTTGAAAGTGGAGCAATACTGTCCTTAATCCATTTATATATTCATGTATTTTGGCTATTTATGATATATGTATAGTTGTTATTTGGACTTAGGACATTTCGAATAATTATATAAAATTATATTTAAATTGATTAAATTCAATTAAAAAATACTTATTTTACTAGAAAATATATCTCAAAATATTTATCCAAATTTTATATATCACATATACACATATATAACATTACATATATTTATGTAAGAAGAAATTAAGATTTATTGAATATGAAATTATATTTATAATAATATATTACATAGATAACATTATTTTTTATATTAAAACGTACTTTTCATGTTAATAGAAATTATTTGTATTAATTATCAACGTATCTTGTTACTCAAGTTCCAAAGTTGTACATTTGGGATTAGATATGAATTTATTTATCGATAATTTCTTGATATATATGTATGTATAAAATAAAATATTTTGTTTTAAATATTTTATTTTTCCTTAATTAAAATTGCGTTGCTAAATATAAAATACGGTTGTTAATTAGTTTTTTAATAATAATTGATTACATGAACAACTAATATAGATTTTGAGAATGAACCATGAAATCACTTGATAGCATATACTGATTGATTACAATAACCAATTTTGGTTGATTACAATAATCAGTCAATGCTGATTATGGATTGATAGTATTTAATTATCAATTCTTTTTGAAACCTTCATTTGGTCATCAACAAAAAATATTACATACTATCCAGTAATCTCATTGTTCATTCTCAAAATTAATTTATTAGCTGTCCATGTAACCAACAAATATTACATTAATCAATCAATATATAGTAATATTGCACATAGAATGACCCTTGTTTTCACATAACAAAGTAAAATGCATCTGAAAAAGAAAAAAAGAAACAAACAAATTAATTATATGTTAGTTAATTAATCTCATCACGGAAATAAACAAATCCATAAGCAAACACAAATGAGAAAATAAAAAGGCTAAATGGAATAAATAAAAAGTCCACCATAATATTTTATAAGATCAACTTTAACAGAAATCTTGATTTCATAAGGTTTAAAATAAATTTAAAGATATTGCCGTAATGTGTATATATGATATTATATATATACACATATATATGTTTAATTGAGAACCATTCCTCACTAGTTATTAGTGAGCTTCTTCTCCACGATAAATATAAACTTTACAATGCCTTGAAGTTTCACCTTTTAATGTATAATTGATGCAATGGAAGTTGTTTTTATTTAATAATTAGAGGAAATTTTTCATTGTCCACCAAAATATTCGATTTTGTCGCGGTTCACTACCTAAACATTTTTATGGGATACTTTACCTCCTAAAGTTTAAGGTTTTTGCACATAGCCTTATGGGACTCACCACCAGTGGAATATTCCTACCAAAATCTTGTCATGTGCCTTGTGTTGGGATTGGTTCTTATGAAATGGGCTTTGATCCGATTTTGGCCAATTATTTAAGTGGATTCATTTATTCGAAGTATGAAATAAATGAGATAAACGTCATCTACGCCGCGGGTAGATGAGTTTAGCATTTCGAATTTCTCAAAACAATTGTTGGGTGAATGAGAAATAAATGCTTTAAGTTGGCCACTTAAAATGCTTTTATATATAGAATATAAAAGGGTGGGAATATGGAAAGTCATATCCAACATAGGAAAAATATTGAATGTTTGACAAGTTAATAAAGAGCTTCACCACTAATAAGGAGTAATCAAGTGGAACTCCTTATGGTACACCCTAGTGGACCAAGTCAATTTTGACTAGCCTTTGGCTAGCTCAAAAGGCATCGAGAATGGTGCGAAGACCGTCAGAGCCGCGAGCCGTAGCCGGTTGGGCCGCGCGACGCCGCACATAGTCGCATTGGGTACTTTAGAGGCTCACTTTGCACGTACGCATCGTCGCGAGGAGCTTTGAGGAGCCTTAAAGTTTTGAAAAATCGAACTAGGGTTCAGTCCAGTGGCTCGGTGACGTGGCAGGGTAGCTCAGGTGGCAGTGACTTGGCATAATTGTCCGTGTGGCGATACATGGCACTGATTGGATGCGTCTGTTCGACGGGTACCGCGGATCGACACGACTATCCAGTGTGCGAGGTGTATGCCAAATGATGTGTCCATTCATCGGATGCGATTAGGACCATCAAATCGCGATTTTTAATCACGGGCGCGATCGACGGTCAAGACTGATCCGGACCGAGGTTGCACCCAAGTATGAAGAGGCACCGGAGCTCTATATAAAGTAGCCCCTAATCATTTCATCGCATCAAAAATTCAAATCCTTATAGCATTATGCATAAAAGTCTTGAGAGTTCAAACACTAAAAAGTTCAAGTATCTTGTGATTTGTAGTATTGCTATAACAAGACGAAAGTCGTTGTATCTTGGGAGGCGATCGCGCCTCCGTTACCACCGTGAGCGGGACAATTTCATCATATAGACAAAGAGTCCAACTCTTGCCTCGATTTTCTGTTACTCTGCTCGATTGTTTCTTCAGCCATTCGGTATACACCATTCAGTTATTTTCCAACAGTTTAAGACAAAATTATTTGTGTATATCAATTGGCTTCGACATCATCAATTCGGCCAGACACGACCGGAGAGAAACCATAGAAGTTTGGTGGTTTAGACTTCAAAATATGGCAACAGAAAATATTGTTCGATTTTACGACTCTGAACCTTGCTCGTTTCCTTATGGAGGATGCCCCAATTGTGGGGGAAGAGGAGACTGATAAGGAAAAGAGAATCACGCTCAATGCTTGGAGTCAAAGCAACTTCCTATGCCGGAACTACATTCTCAACGATTGGACAACACATTGTGTAATGTGTATTGTTCGTAAAGATCGCTAAAGAGCAAAGTGGAATTCTTTAGAGAAAAATATAAAACGGAAGATGATGGCACAAAGAAATTTATTGTCGGCAAATTCCTTGAGTTTAAGATGGTTGACACCAAGACGGTGATCAGCCAAGTTCAAGAAATCCATCTTATTCTCGCATGATATAATTGCGAAGGGATGGTTGTGAGTGAAAACTTTCAAGTAATTGCTATTATCGAAGCCGCCTCTATGGAAGGATTTTAAAAATTACCTGAAGCATAAGCGGAAGGAGATGGGCTTGAAGATTTAATTGTTAGATTGCGATTCGAAGAAGACAATCGCAAGTCTGAAATTAAGTCCGCAAGCTTCCAATGGAGGCAAAGGCAAACTAGTCGAGCCCAATGCTAGCAAGAAGAGAAAGCACCAGGGGAATAGTCGAAACATGGGAAGGCTAAAAAGTTCAAAGGAATTGCTTCAACTATAGAAAGCCGAATCATAAGGCTAAAGATTGTCGTTTTCCTAAGAAAGCCAATCGGAACCAGTGCATGTGACCGAGGACAAATCGGTGCCAATAGATATGTCCGATCTTGATCTCTCGGGTGTTGTGTATGAAGGCAACAAGTGTTACATGGTGGAGAACCCGAGAGAATGGTGGGTGGACACAGGTTCTACACGCCACATATGCTCCGACAAAGACATGTTCTCAACGTATACTCCTATCCATAGAAGGAAGTTATACATGGGGAATCATGCAACGTCTGGAACTGTTTGTCTTGGCAAGGTGGTGCTGAAGATGACCTCGGGCAAGGAGATGACCCTCGTTGATGTCCTTCATGTTCCAGACATTCGAAAGAATTTAGTGTCAGGATCGTTATGGGTTAAGGCAGGGTTAGATTAGTATTTGAGGCTCAAAAATTTGTACTAATGAAAAATGGACAGTTCATAGGGAAGGGGTACTTAGATAATAGACTTTTCAAAATGAATTTAATGAATGTACTCAAACTTTGAAAGCAATAAAATTAATGCTTCTTTTTATTTTCTTGAGTGTTCAAATTTATGGCATGTTAGATTAGGACAAGTGAATTTTAACACTTTGAAAAGGTTAGTAAACTTGGAATTACTAGCTAACTTTAAAATAGATTCACATGACAAATGTGAAATCTGTGTTGAGGCGAAAATGGCCAAGACACCATTCCACTCGGTGGAAAGAGAAACAAAACATCTAGAGTTAATTCACATTGATATATGTGATTTAAAGTTTGTGCAAACTAGAGGTGGGAAAAACTATTTTATTATTTTTACCGATGATTGCACAAAATACGGTTATGTATATCTTTTAAGAAGTAAAGATGAGGCCTTAGAAGCTTTTAAAACCTATAAGAATGAGGTTGAAAATCAACTTAGCAAACGAATTAAGATAATTCGAAGTGATAGAGGTGGAGAATATGGAGCTCCTTTTGATGAATTTTGCTCTGATTCTGGTATTATTCATCAAACGACAGCTCCTTATTTTCCACAATCAAACGCTATTGCTGAACGCAAAAATCGAACTCTAAAAGAGATGATGAATGATTTGTTGATAAATTCTGATTTACCTCAGAATTTGTGGGGGAAAGCAATCGATTGCATTTTCATTGGATATGCAAATAACAATAGTGCATATCAATTTTTAGTGCACAAAATCAAAGAATTCCGGATGTACAAGAAGGTACAATTATTGAGTCAAGGAATATTGTATTTTTTGAAGATGTGTTTCCCTGTCAAGAAAGGAAAGAAGCTAATTCTAGTAAAAGAACACCTGATATTGCCGATGGTGATCATCAAAGTTATGAAGAACCAAGATGCGATAAAAGGGCCAAAATAATAAGTCTTTTGGTCCGTTTTCTAACTTATGTGTTAGAAAATGAGCGAAGGACAATTGTGAAGCATTGTCCAGTCCAGAAGCTCCATTCTGGAAAGAAGCTATTAATAGTGAGATAGATTCCATCATGCAAAATCATACTTGGGAGTTGGTAAATCTCCTACCGGGAAATAAGCCTTTAGGATGCAAGTGGATCCTTAAAAGGAAATATAAAGGTGATGGATCTATTGATAAGTACAAGGCCATGTTAGTAGCTAAGGGATTTAAACAAAGAGAAGGCCTTGATTTCTTTGATACGTATTCACATGTGACAAGAATCACATCTATTAGAGTTCTCATTATTATGGCAAAGATTGCATAACCTTGAGATACACCAAATGGATGTGAAAACAAATTTTCTAAATGGTGAATTAGAAGAGGAAATCTACATGGAATAACCCGAAGGGTTTGTTGCTCCCGGACAGAGAAGAAGGTGTGCAAACTCGTTATATCATTGTATGGTCTTAAGCAAGCTCAAACAATGGCACGAGAAATTTGACAGAACTATGTTGTCGAATGGCTTCAAAATTAACAAGTGTGATAAATGTGTTTACATTAAAGATACACTTAATGCTTATGTGATTGACTGTCTTTATGTGACGACATGTTAATTATGGGTATTAATCATGATATAATCATGAATACTAAGAAAATGTTGACCAAACATTTTGATATGAAAGAATGGGTGTAGTAGATGTTATTCGGGAATTAAGATCTCTAAAACATCCGATGGACTTGTTTTATCACAAGTCTCATTATATTGAGACAAGATTTGAAAGTTCAATGCTTATGACAAATCCTCCACTAAAATGCATGTTGATTTAAGCTTACGCTTAGCTAAAAATTAAAGCGAGCACGTATCTCAACTAGAATATTCTTGGATTGTTGGCGCCTAATGTATGTAACAAACCGCACACGTCCTCGGATATTTCCTACGCAATTATTAAACTAAATAGATTTACGAGTAATCCTGAAATGACCATTGAAAGCATTGATAAGGGTTCTTAGGTATCTAAGACTCACCTTAAATTATGGATTACATTACTCAAGATATCCAGCTGTATTAGAAGGATAGAGTGATGCTAATTGGATATCAGACTCAAAAGATTCCAAGTTCACTAGTGGTTATGTTTTTACCATTGGTGGAGGAGCGGTGTCATGGAAATTCTCTAAAAAACGTGTATAGCTCGATCCACGATGGAATCAGAGTTTATAGCTTTGGATAAAGCTGGTGAAGAAGCGAAATGGCTTCACAACTTGTTAGAGGATATTCCTTGCTGGCCTAAGCCGGTGGCTGCAATAATGACACATTGTGATAGTCAGTGGGCTATAGGAAAGGCTCAAAACAGTATGTACAATGGTAAGTCTCGACATATACGTTGAAAACATAACACCATTAGATAGTTGATCTCAAATGGGGTTATTACAATCGATTACGTGAAATCGAAAGAAAACCTAGCGGATCCATTAACTAAAGGTTTAAATAGAGATTAAGTATACTGATTATCGAAAGGAATGGGCTTAAAATCCATAAAATAAGAGTGTTCATAGCGGTAACCCAACCTTGTGAATTGGAGATCCTAAGACCTTGGTTCAATGGGACAACTAAGTTATGAATATTCAGATAAACACTTGGAGCATGTTACAGCTCATTCTTATCCAAGTGGAGAAACCTGTTGAATGTAGTGAGGTTAAGTTATAAACTTTTAATTATTACTACACTTTAAAGAAGTGGAGTATGGCAGGATACTCATAATAGGAGATCACCTATATAAGTGTGAAGACGGGCAGCTTCAACGAAACACTTATGAATCCAAGATGTTGTCCAGGGTCAAAATGGACACAACCGATATTATTCCACTAAGGAAGGTTCAAAGCCACAAGCTACCTATCCTGATGCAATAACTTTCCGTTTGAACTCTCTTAGTGTCTGCATACTCATATGCATTTATTTTCATTCATGTGGGGGATTGTTGGATTTGCTTTTTATGAATTGGGTTTTGACCCGATTTTGACAATTTATTTAAGTGGGTTCATTTATTAGAAGTGTGAAATAAATGAGATAAACATCATCTATGTCGCGGGTAGATGAGTTTAGTATTTTGAATTTCTCAAAACCAATGTCGGGTGAATGAGAAATAAATGCTTTAAGTTGGCCACTTAAAATGCTTTTATATATGTAACATAAAAGGGTGAGAATATGGAAAGACATATCCCACATAGGAAACATATTGAATATTTGACTAGTTAATAAAGAGCTTCACCACTAATAAAGAGTAATCAAGTGGAACTCCTTATGGTAAATAATCGTGAGACCCTAGAATTGTATTATAATGTAATAGTTTAACTAATAAATATTTTATATATTTGAGTTCATTTTGTGAATTTATTTTCTATTATTCTTTTTATTTTGTTAGATATTCTACAATTTGATTCATTTGATTTATTACCGTAGTTAAACTCGCGTTTATTAGAATTTTCTGACATTAGTATGATTTAAATTAGATTCATATTTATTAAGAAATAAGTTTTGGGATTTTAGGACTTGACAAACCACTAATATTCACCAACTATTTTTTTTTTGTATTTGATCCATAAACCATATCCATTACCCTAAAATGGATCATATACATTATTTACACTATTTTTATTAAATCCAAATATCCGACCAACTTAGTGACCAAATCTCATTTTAACCACACAATTCAACTGACCATTTTGCTTGGCCAATAATTGAACAACATAAGCCCAACTTACAATTGACTTTTCTTTTCTACACACTAGACCAAAACAACAAACAATTTGATGAAGACCCATTTCTGTCGTGAGTTGATGAGAGTGAGGTAGTGCTCTTTTATTCATTTTGTTTCAAGTAGCTTACTTTTGAACCTCATCAAAACCATAGGAAAGTTAGCAAAAGAAATTAGAAGGAAAAACTCATGTTGACCTAGAGCCAGAGGTGAAGTTGGAGGCCACAACTTTGGGGTTTCACACACAATCACATTTTACGGATATATATAGCTTGAGGATCATCAAGGTGGGTTGTTATAAGCTTGGATTAAGGAGATCTGGAATATTTAATTGGAAAAGAAAATTTAGAGCTCTTTAGAGGTGGGTAAAATTCTTAATTTTCACTTAAATAGGTTTGCTTGATTTGTTTGATTTGGGTTGATTTATTCGATTTTTTACTTATAAAATGATTTTAAAGGACGCAAATGCATTTTACATGTTTATAAATGTATTGGATGTGGTTAGTTGTGATTCCATAGAATTATAATGCTTTGGTGAATTTAGTCGGCAAAGTCGGGTTATTTTGTAAAAAACGAAAACTTGAGAGACTCTAACTGGATTTTGATCTTTACTACTGTGGAACATTGAAATAAGACTATGGGGCTGATATGGACTGATTTATTAGCATTAGGTTGATTTTGATTAAACTTTGAACTTACGAATGAGAAATACGAATATTTGGACAAACTAGGGACTAAAAGGCAATTTCTGAAACTTCAGGTTGAGAATGATGAAACTGTTTTAGGCTATGTTTTATGATGATAGAATATGTCTTTTATTAAAATTTGAGAATTTTTGGAGTTCGTTAGACTCTAATCGGATAATTAGCAAAGTTTAGAGGTTTAAATTCGACTTACCGACAAAATGAGGACCAAAAAGCAAACTTTATAAGATAGGGACTAGGAATTGGAATTCTTCGCTAAGGATTATTTGTAATGATATTCATCGCCTTGGGTTAAATTTTGAGATTTTTCTTAGTTCATTTGGACCTCACAATTAATATCATCTAGACAAAACGGTAATTTTGTATTGTTTGGGACTTAATTGTAATATTCATTATCTAGGCGCCATAAATTGAACTTGTCAAGAATTTAGACTTCAAGAATCAGTTTTGTTGCAAATTAGATCAAGTCCATTAATTTCTTCATTCTAATTCAAAACACGAATTTCTTTTGGATTGATTAGACTCTTAGATGGTTTAGGAGTCAAGTACAATTTTATTCTCGTGTATAAGGTTTTAAACATTTTATTTTGAGATTTTTGGGTGGGTAAAATGTCATTTTTCTAAAGAAAATATAAATTCTATAACTCCTTGTTTGAATTTACCATTTTTCTTGCATTATAACTCTTGTAACTGCTTGACTTGCCTTTGTGCAAAATATATATATATATATATATATATAAATAATTTTGATAAAATATTGACTGTTTAAGTCTATTGCGGTGTGGGTAAGTTAGACAACGGATCGAACATGTTGTTTGTGGTCCCCCTGTTTAAATACCCATGTACCTATTCCCATTTTCTGGTCGGGCCGGAGACGGCGGCGGAATTTGGATCGTAGTATAGTATATTCATGAATATGGCGATCTCTGGACATACAGGTCCTAGCTAAAGAGACGTCGAGCCACGTGGGGTAGTTATAAGGTAGCCTGTTACTTCAGTCAATTCTCGCTTGGGGAGACATAAGGTAGAACGACATAATTGTGGCCCGATCAACTCAATTATGACTGTTAACACTTCGGTGTTTCTGCTTGCTTGCTCGCTCTTGTTTGCTCTTTAATGCTTCTACTTGCTTGTCCAGAAAACAGGTAAAGTTTACAATAATTGCTCGTTACTAATACTACTTGTCATTTCTTGTCATCGCTTGATTTTATTAAACTTTATTATTGTCAAACTATCTTTGGAAAACTGTGGTTTAACGAAATGTTATTTCTTTATAATGATGCTTGCTTGTATGTCATTACATGTACACTTATAAAAATTGGTAAATTTTAAAAATGTAAACTCAATTTTTTTTTCAAGACTTGGAAAAATAGTTCAATATTATTTAAAATATCATTATCACCATTCCCCAACCACTGAGCTCGTTTAGCTCAACCCACCAATTTTTAAAATATTTAGAGATAGATGGATTTCACAATGAGGGGTCCGATGAAGGGTTTCTGAATCAAGGTTGAAGTTAGTAGAAGAACTTCTAGGAATTGTTTGGATATATGCTTTTGTATCAATGTTTTGGATATTCTAGCTTATTATATATCTTGTACTTAAGTCTGTTATTTGGAATATTACTACATGTTAGACTTCCATTGTGTCTTTGTAATGTGGTGTATAACATTTTGGATATGGCCTGGCCAAATTTAAGTTTTTATGATTTTCGGGAGTTGTACTCCGATATATATTATATTTAATTTTACTTATCAATATTGGGGCATGACAGTTATGGTATTAGAGCTTGGGTGTAAAAGGAACTACACCTGAGCTAACCCAGGATATGATTCTCTATCTGTGGACTAGGTTACCACTATTGGATGATTTTAAAATCCAAGATTTAAGTTTAGTTTGGAATAGTTGTTTCGTATTGGATTAAATCATTTTTAAGATTTGACCGTCAACTAAAAGGTGACATATTGTTCTTAAAAATAATGACCAATAGGTCACGTTGGAAACCCAGAGAAGTACACTAGTATTGAGTGATAATGCTTAGAACGTAGATGGAATTAATAAATATATCTTTTGGACCTCTAGCAATTATGTTGATTTATATGTTAGATGTATAGATATGGATACTAAGTATAGTCGATGAAAATGGTTCAAAGTCTTTGACCTATGCAGAAAATACTATCTGGGTTGTATTACAATATTACCTTTGACTACAATTTTTAGGACTTATAAATATTGAGGCAGATATATCCTCTTTCAAAATGTATAACACTTTTCCTTTTCTTGTCTTGTGATGTTTTTTTATCATTATTAATTTTATGATTAGCTATTTGAGTTGTCTGTGTTACGAGGTTTAATTGTGTAATACCCGACACTGAATTTTGAATCTCGGAATTTTAGAGTAATTTTTTCGCAAATTTAAGGATCTAGATTGTTAATTTTATTATTTAGGATTTTATAGTTAGTTAAGAAATTATTATCTTGAGAATATAAATCCGGACAGAACACCTAAAACTAAGTTACGGGGCTCTCTATTTATTCAAGCAAAATTAGAATATAATTGATCCTCATTTAGTGTATTTTCGGCCCCAATTGTAAACCCATTTAAAAAGCCCATCAACCCATATTTACTATATATAGTTCATTTCTAAATTTAGAAATTTGCAAAAATAGAAACTTACCTAAGAAGGAAGCCTCTCATCTCTCTCTTTCTCACAACCTACCGCCGGCAACTGCATCGCTGGTCGCCTTCCCGACCACCGCCGGCCACCGACCTCCGGCGGTGGAAACCAACAAACTATATACCATCCTATCCATTTCGTCGCCCTCGTTACAAATCCATTATCGGATTTTCGATATGATGCCGCGATCGCGGCAAATCGTGGTAAAAGTTCAAATTTTGAAACCTTTGACTTTAGATCTACGGAGATCCAACCGTTGGATTTTCACAAACCTTGCACTGTTAGAAAGCCCATTCCATAAGGTTCTACAAATTCCATCGCGAACCCGCGCGACCCCCCAACTTTGACCGCCGATTCCCCAAGATCCACTGGTTCAAAATCGGTGAGCCTTATACCGTTTTGTTCATCTTTTCATGTACTTCAAAACCCCTCAATCAATTTCATGATCGGAGTTATATTCCTTTGTGAATTAAAGATTGAAATTGAGGAATTTTCTTCTAATTTTCTCCCTCAAAATGGTCTCTCTTCTTTTGTTCTCAATTTCTTACCTGCTCTTCTATGCCGATGATGTACGTTTGTAAGTATTTGTTTGTGTACAGGTGTGTGTATGTGTGTGTGCATGTGTGTGTGTGTGCGCGTGCGTGCGTGCGTGTGTGCATGGGTGACTGTGTGTTCGCGTGTGTGTGTGTTGGGTGATGAGGATGGACGGGGTGAGGTTGAGGAAGGTTGCCGGCGAATTATCACCGTTGGTCGAGGGCATAGATGATGGCAGATGGTGACGGGAGATGTGCAGGGGTCAGATGGATTTGGGTTGGAAAGTATTGGGGATTCCACTCAGAATTTGAAATAGTCTTGGGCCTATTTACAAATATTTCTAACTTTCAATTCAGTCCCAGATATTTCCAATTAAATCCCCCCAAATCAGCTTTCAACAAATTTCAAATCGACCCCAACATTTTCAGGTTGACTTTTAGATTTTACAAATTGACCCCCAACTGTTTTTATTAAGAATCCTCTAAGTCCTTAGTTTCTCGTTTTCGTCCCAAACGAGGTCAAACGAACTCTGATGGAGCCCAAATTTGAACCTGTCACGCCCATATCGTGACACGACAACGATCAATCACTTAAACAGAAAATAAATCAACAGTCTAAACCCAGGATACGAAACTTCAAGTGAAAAGAGTCTAATGCAGCGGAATTAAAAAAAAAACACAAGTACAAATTACATCTTAAGGTCCGACGGTATCCGAATACAACCCAATAGATTTTCCGAATTTAACTTACAGTCCAAACAGAAATAAAATGAAGAAGTCCAATCAACAATAAAAGTAAAAGGAATGTCTCTCCACATCAATGGTAGGGATTTAATCTGTGGTAGGTTCGACGTCTTCAACGTACTCTTCATCTAAAGGTTAGAAAACAGGTGGGAGTGAGACATAAATCTCAATGGATGGGGAGATCGTGTGCAAGTGTGCCGATATATATAGTTAACGCGAGAAAACGGTTGTATGAAAATGCGTGAGGTATGATGCATGATTTCACACATAGCCCACAAGCATCGTGATGAATATATATTAAGTAATATATTTATACAGTTTAAGAAATAGTTCGTGGTCACACAGGCACGATGATTCAAGCAAGACATGAGGATTGCGTACTGATGTGTAGCGCCAATCCCATGCAAGACAATTAGTGGTTGTGTACTGATATGTAGCGCCAACCCATGCACTACAAGTAGCGGTTGCGTACTGATGTGTACCGCCAACCAAATGTTCCGATTAACTCCGTGTCACGCCCCAAACGCGACGCGATGGCGATCAATCACTTAAACAGAAATAAACCCAATATTCTAGAAAACGATGCAACAATCCCAAGTGAAACAAGGTCTAAAGCAGTGGAAAACTATAAGTACAACACGATTACAAGTACATCCCAACAACCAAATAGCTTACAGTCCAGAACTAGGAAATAAAGTACACATCATATCACTAGCTTAAGTGTCAAAGGGTCCTACGCCCTTAAATTACAGTCCAGAATGCAAAGAAAATATAAGAGTCCAACAACAGTAAAATAAAGGAAACAGTCCAGCAACATAAATAACGATAGGAAGTAAGTCCAACGGACGGGGCACGAGAATTCAATCCAAAGCAGGTTCAGCTTCTTCGACAAAGTCTTCTTCTAAGATTAAAAAACAGGAGGGGGTGAGACAGAAATCTCAGTGGATGGGGTGATCGTGTGCAAGTGTGGCGATATATATAGTTAATGCGAGAAATTTAGTTGTATGAAAACGCGTGAGAGATGATGCATGATTTCACACACGGTCCACAAGCGTTGTGATAAATATATTTAAGTAATATACTTATACAGTTTAAGAAAATAGTTCGTGGTCACGCAGGCTAGTGGTTCAAGCGATCGGGAGGATTGCGTGCGGATTTGTAACGCCAATCCTATGCAAGACAAGTAGCGGTTTTGCACGGATTTTGTAGCGCCAACCTATGCAATACAAGTAGCGGTTGCGTGCGGAGTTGTAGCGCCAACCAAATGGGTCCGATTAACTCTAGAATCGTGTGGATCGAGGACAACGATTCCTTCGTTTCTTCCTTGTAACTCCCCGAGCAAGATGGTCCAAGACCTGTCACCTTATCGCTCCGTAGGCAAAGACAAAATCTACAGTGGAGTTAGCAAGGCTCGGATTTGTCATAATCATGATTATACCTCAAGTACTACGACCCACTTCCCTTGGACAAACTCCGTCCCTCGTTGGGATTAGGACGATGGGGTCGGAAGAGTGGAATAGCGGCCGAGCTGCCTTCCATCCCCAACGTATCCATTCCAACCGTGAGCTCGACACACCAAGTTTACTCAAGCGAAAATTAAATACACGTCCAGGTAGTTAACTAGCAATCAGTATATTGATTCGGGAAGAAGTTCATAAAATGTTTTCGAAAATTTGCGTAAGGTAATTATGCCGTTGGTGGAGTTATTTGGATGAAGATGATTATCGGGAGGATAAACAATCTTCAATATCTTGAAAGATTAGTTGGAACATAAGTCCTGTTATAGATTCAAATTGCAAGACGATTTAGTCGCCGCGATCGGGTATTAATCGGTCAAGGCGGTCCGATAAGTCAAGGGGTTTTTGAGAAAATAAAATATTTTAATTAAGAATTGAAGTCAGAGGGTCCAGGGCTATTTTAGTAAAAGAAAAATAATTTGAGTTAGGTCCTTGATAAAAAGAAATTTTCAATTTAGCCCCGTTTTGTAAAAACCAATACTTTTGGGGTTAAAAATTGAATAAATAAATATCTCGACCTTGAAAAATTATGAGGTCAGTTCCTAAATTCTCCAAATTGTTCAGAGATTCAGGTTTTGAAGTTTTGAAGTCGAGGTTTTATAACATTCTCATATTGGCCCCAATTTGTTAAAATTGCCATTACGGGCTCTAGGTTTAAAATAATTGGAACTCACAAACCGGAAGGGCTTTTAATGTGATTCCAGTTGTAAAATGTCACTATGGTTAGTGGAATATCGGGACAAAAGCAGTTTTTAAAAGAAATAAGTTTAGGTCCTTTAACTTTTGAAAATTTCATTTTTGTCCCATTTTGAAATAATTGCCTTTAAGGCTTTTAGGGGTCCAATTGTTATGAAATTTGAACCTTGGGTCCAAGATATAATTATGTTATAGTGAAATTGTATTTCCAGGAGCATGGACTGCATAACTCTTGGAAATTGTATTTTGGTCCTCAAGTTTAATCTTTTACAATTTGGTCCTCAATTTTTTAAAATTACTTTCCAAGCTCTAAACACTTGGATTTTTGGAATACACTTAAAATATGTTATTTTGAGTCCCTTAAGAGTTAAAATTTTAAAATTTAAAATTAGGGTCTGGTACAGTTTCGAATTTTGCAAAATAGCCCTTAAACTTCTCAAATTTTACAATCTAGTCCTTGGGCTTTTAAGGGTTGATTTTATTTATCTAAAAACTCTTAAAACTTCATTAAAATGTCAAAACATAATTTTTGAACCTGAGTTCAGTCCCAAAATCGAAAATTATAGAGGGGTCCCTTAAGTTTTATTTTCTTGCAATTAAGTCCACCAACTTTCCAATTTTGCATTTTAAGTCCAAAAGTTGAAATTTAATCAATTATGCTCGACTTGTCCAGGTTATAAATCATTGAAAACATAGATTTCAAGAGTCATACACATACATATCATTCTCATACAAAAATTCATCAAGTATAACAATAAAGTGTGCATATATGCCCTATTTTTTTTCGATAAATCGCATTTTTGAGAAACATTTGAGAATTTTTCCAACTTGATACAAGAAAATAGCATGCAATACATAATATATATCTCAAGTGCTCAATAACAAAATACTACATGCATATTTTCAATTTAAAACACCTAGCAGTTGAAAGGATTTTTCCACCCACCTCGTAGTAGTTTTTTGGGTTGGGTTTAAAATGGAGATCTTCTTTAAGAATCCAAGCTCTTGGCTCTAACTCTCAAAGTTAAGTTCCTAAATGTCAACATATCCATATTTTGGTATTAAAATTGAGGTCTCAAATCCAAGGAAAATGACTTAAAATAAATGGGTTAATTCTTACCTTAATATCCTCAAGTAGTCTAAAAAAAAAAAGAATTTCTCTCTTCAAGCTTCTAACCTCAACTTGAACTTGTATAGGTCATCCCCTAAGCTCAAAATTCCAATCCTTGAGTCAAAAATTAATTCCTCAAGTTGTCAAGAGGAAAAAAAAAATACTAAAACCAAAATTTCTCACCTTAAATATGTGTAGTCTTGAATTTCTTTTTAAAACTTGTAGTCAAGTCTAGTTCTTCCTTAATTCTTCAAACAAAATAGTCTTCTAGGAGAACCTTGTAGGTCCCAAGGGGTGTAAGTGTAAGGTTTAGAAGGGGGGTTGAATAAACCTTACCAAATTTTCAATTTAGTCCTTTTAAATATTCGAGTTGATACTACACACCGTGTCTAGGTGGACATCCAATTTAGTTGATCGAGAGTTAGTCTCTCAAATGGACTCAACTGAGCCGTTGATGGAATAACTCAGCAGTTGGGTCTAAATTAACTCAACTGTGGTTTGTTTTATTGGAAGACTTAACACCCTTAAGTTTGGTTAAGCAAGGATTTAGTGCTTGGTTTAGTACTTAGAAATTATCAAGTGGATAGCAAATTTATCAAAGATTTAAACAATTAAGATGCGAGAATTAAAGTCTTTGAAATGTAAATGACACAATGACATTTTTATAGAGGTTCAAGATGGGGTAATTCTTCTACTCCTCTCTTCTCAAACTCCCCGGAGGAATCCACTAGGTATTGATCGATATAAAGTGGTAATCCCGATACAAGTCTTGATCACACAAATGACTTGATCCTTTGGGACTCGATCCGAGACGCCTTGATCACTCACCAAGCTTCTCGTGCGACTCGAACTTCTTCACAGGCGCCTTGCTTTGCTACTATAGCTCGATTGCTCAAGCTCTTTGGATTTGATCACGAAGCCCTCCAAAAGCTCAAGACTTGGTTCGACCTTGAACCTTCCTACAATCCTTCGTGGAATGTAGACCCTTGATTTTTCGAAGATTTTCCCCTTCAACCGATTGAAGTTATCTTTCCTTCACGGTGAGTGTTGGATTGATGTTCTTCGTAGTGTAGGCTTGAGGATTGAGAATATTTCAGATTTTCTAATAATTGGTTGAACGTTTGTAGTTCAGGTCTCCAGTCTTTCTTCTCCTTATTCTCAAAGTCATTTCTCAGCCTTTTATAGTGATCTTTCAAAAATCTGCCCGTTGAAGAGATAGGCTTATTTTTGAAAGTCACTTGCGATCGTTGGCTTGTCTTGTTGCATCCTTGAATTGCCATTTCCTCGTATGAATTGTTATTCACCTTTTCGTAGTTCGACACGGTGTAGTGCTTCCCATTGGTTTGTTCCTTTTGCATGCTTCGGGACTGAGCACTTAGAGAAAGGTGGTATGGAGATATTACTTGTTTAGTCTCTTGATTTCTGTGCAACGGATCTTTTTCGATTATCTCAACTTGACCGCATTTCTTTGCTTTCCCTAGGTGACTTAGAGTCGACTTCCAATCATTGGATGACTCTTCCGTCACTTCAACTTGAGACTTGGCTTTTCTTGAGTTGACTTGATGCTCCACTCACCGCATCTCACCGCTTCTTGATAGATTTCCGTCTACTCTTCTTTGCCATACTCACCGTCTCGCGGAGTCTTCCTTCTAATCTCCGGATGTCTTCTTGCATGTTAGGGCGTAGTGACTTAACTCAGCTTGGCCATCCCTATTTATTACAATGCATTTTACAACAAAAATGGGGTGCCAACTTCCTATTCTAAGTTTTACATGGCATTCATCAAAATCTAAACAATAAATTTCCTAACAATTTCCCCCTTTTTGATGATGCCAAAACTTAAACCATTCAAAAATGCAAATAGCAAAGATACATACATAGTGTATTCACATAGAATGTATGCGTAGAATCAATCTTTTTATTGATCATAACATTCTTGTTTTTTTACACAATCAAGTTTACAAGGTGTATCAGAGCAAACATTTGTCTACACAGAAAATAAAGAATTTATAGCTTTATTGCAGAAAACTTACATAGTATGTATTTACATCATAAAATACATGAAGGGGTGAACAACAACACTTCATCTCCTTCGCTGTCTCCTTCTTTCATCTTGTTCAGCATCTTCTGCTCTTCTTCTCTTTTTCTCGTCGTCACCGCTTTCTTCTTTCTTTTTTCATATGCCTTCCTGGCAGCTTCATCTCTTCTTAATCTTTCTTGTCTTTCCTCCCATAGCTGAGTTTGTCTCTTGTTTTCTTCTTCTATTCTTTTCGCATACTCAGCATTACTTTTAGCCACTTGCAAATTTGCTATTTGGTCAAGACCGGCCCCGAGAAGATCCCTCCTTTCTTGCCTGGATCTACGTATTCAATGTTTTTGGGTAGAGGCCTGGTCCAAACCTCTTCCTCCACCACTACTTCTTCCTCTACCTGCGGGCGTGTATTGTCTTGGGGTCTTCTTCTTTCGGTGAGTGACCGGCGGAGTGACCAGCAGAGCGTGACCGCCGGTGTCTGCTCGTCGGCCTTCTTCACATAACGTGAGACCCTTTTCCCAAGATAAGTCCCAAGCTTGAGCAATAGACATATTTGCAAAGTATCCTTCGGATGCGGCGTTTTAAATTCATCAACCGACGATCGTGGCTCTGTCCCGACATCCGAGATGGCATAAGTATCTCTATCTACTTTGGAAATGCCTCCATGTTGTTTTAAGATGTTCATAACCTGGGCATCCATTCTTCCTTCCACTTCCTCCATCCCCGCTTCAATTGTCTTTCTCTTTTCACCATAGATATAGCAGTGTTGGAGTGGCGAGTCACGGGAGTTTGTCTGCGATAATGTCACCGTGATGACAAGACCTTGTTGGGGGTTTGTGCAATCATCAAGGTCACATCTTTCGATCCTTCCCCCTCAACAGATTTTCCTTTCTTTTGTTTCGTTCCTCACCGTCTTTCCCTTCGCAATGCATCCTTTTTTCGGCTTCGATCTCTTACAGCTTTAAGGTATTCCTCTTCCCCCTTTTTGGCATCATCAAAGGAGAGAGGAACACTGAAACATATTGGCAAGCGGGAAGTCGAGCATGCTGATAGTCGAGTTCTGTCTCGAGTCTGCTGCGGAGTATGCAAAGACGAAATTCGGATCGAGTAGCGTTGGACTCTGCTGAAATTAGCTTCATCTCAAAATGGCCATGAGAAGGCTGAATTTTCTATTCATGTTTTCTTCCAAACGTCAGATCACTCTTATTTTGCTCACGCAACACTTTATCTCGGCAGTGTGAGCTTCATGCATGTGCTCAATGTGTTCTCTCAACTTCGTTTTTGCATCGGCATTCTCGGCTCTCCATACCAGCTTTGTTGAACAATGTCCTGAAGTATCTAACTTGTTCCACACGCATTGTTTCTTCTTTGTTGCCACCATTCCCGATCTGATCATTATGCCTCTTAGTCGTGATGAAGATTGGCATCTCTGTTGTCCAATCGCATGTCCATAGAGGCCTCGATGCCTCTCCATCCGTTCAATCTCAGCAAATAATGCCTTGAACACTTCGCGGACTTGATTGATTCTTCCGTTGTAGGCCGATGGCCATGCAAAATCAAAGTCATAATCACCGAACAATGGTACCGATGGAATAACAGAGTGGTCTATGGAAGCGTCTTGCGTTCGTTCTCGATTCTTCGGTGAGGTCGGGTACCTCCAGGGAGAAAGGAAAAGATTCTATAAAGGAATCATCACGCCAACCGGTATTTATTCAATGATGAGAGGTGCGCGTGACGTTCCTTTTGGGTCGAACCTCGCTTTGCAACGTGGGGAGCTCGCGCAGGACTCTGTCTCACCGGGTCTCATTGTGAAGTGGACCCACTTTCTTTGAGCCTCACTGTCTCAACAGCAACCGTTGGTCTCATTGGTTTCTCCACCGAGTGGATGGTCCTCGTCCTTATCGAAGCGTCATCGGATGATGATGAGATTTCCATTGGTGGCTCATCATCAAAAATAAAGGTTTGACGAGTAGTCTTGGGATCGAACTTGCTCGTGCTTGGAACATCCGCAATCGAGTCTTTTGGAGTTGTCACGGGGGATGACTCGAACTTCTTCGTCGCCTTCCGATCCCGAAAAGGTTACATCGAGATTATCCTGGGAATCATGAAGCGCACTTATCTCCTTTTTCGGATGGGTCAATGATAGCGGAGGGATGTTCTCTACTTCGCTTTCTTTACCCCGGAAGTCTCAACCTCCCGTGGGCCTTCATTACCTCCCCGCAGTCTTGATTGCAAATGAGGCTGGACCTCCTTTCGACAAAGTCACTGTCTTAGGGTCTTCTCGTGGTGGCATCCATTGGAGTCTCAACCCCATGGATTGCACTTTCATCGCCTGCAGTGTTAACTCCCGTGGTGTTCATCCTTCTCGTGCCTCGATCGCATCGCTAGCGTCATTAGCGCCGGAGCGGTTGCTTGGCACCTCAAAATGAAACAGCCTCAATCGCCTCGAGCTTCGTTGATGACAACTTGCTGTTGTTCGTTCGGTGTTTGTACTTCTTCCACTTCGCCTCCTGGATTCGTTGTTGAGTCATCTGCAGATTCTCCGACCTTGCCGCAGTGGAGGGAGTTTCCCCTCGGTTGGCGCACCGGTGAGTGACTTGAATGGGGTCACTCGTCTCCGGACTCCCTACTTGTTTCTATTGAGTGTTCAACCATTGGGGCGGTGGTAAGACACCTTCAATAGGGGTTGGCTCGACCGGGGTCCCCACTATCCCGCCATCGCCATTTCCCTTATTACCTTCTTCCGAGTGAGTCGGGAAGTGGTGGCAAGAAACAAAGATGCGATTTGTTGAACCACTCCCATTGGATCAATTTCACCGTGTTCGAGGACTCTCCTGGTCCCTCTATCAATCTTTGCTCGTGAAGGATTCTGGATTCGTTTGCAACTCTTACGTGGCGGCGAAGAGTTCGATCCTCATCACCGCGAGATAAGACATCAAGGAGAGGATGTGTGTGTTACGTGGTGCCGGAGATAGGGCGGATGATGGCCCTCTCACGTGCCTCGGCTTCCTCTCGCTGTCTTTCCTTCTCCTTGTCCTTGAAGATCTGCGGATATCATGCGAGCTTGTCTTCATCCATCTTTGGATCACGGTGGTTAGGCCAATGAAGTTTAACAGTTCCTCTTCTTCTTCTACAAACTCGGGCCGTTGGAACTGTTCCCTTGATTTACTCAATTTCCATTTCCTCCACTCACGCAGATTTTTGGATGTCCGGGTAAGGTGGAGATAGGATCATCACATCACTATCGCTCTATCGCCTTCTTCTTCAGTGTCTCAAATTGCGCGGACTACAACTATTTCTTCTTCAGGTTGCCTCTGCTGATCGCGCTTCGACGAGACTTAGTCAAGTTTCATCAATTACATCTGGGGACTCGATTTGTGAGTTTAAGTATTTGTTCCAACAGTGGTGACTCGGCCGGTTTTTCAAGCTCGGAGCGCTTGATGATTCTTCTTCGTCTTCTAGTTTGTACCGGAGGGATTTCCCGGTTCGAGAGAGTTTCTTCGAGTCTTGGGCGGCGGGGGGTCTTGCTAGTGTTTTTTCTTCCGAGGAGCCGGTCGTCTTGGCTTATTAGTTCTCCTCTTTTTGATGATCGGAGAAGGTATTTGAGAGTCCTTCTCGACCGCTAGCTTCTTTGGGCGGGAGACACGCCGCAGGGGCAGTGACTCTGCTGCAGGGCGAGGAGCAGTTTGACTTTCTTTCTTTGCGGGAGAGCAAAGATCTTCATAGCACGGGGGGCAACTTTTTCTTTGGTGGAGAGGAAACAACTATATCTTGAGTGGTCACCGATTCCCCTCACTCGTGTCGCCTCTCTTGGCGTAGGCTCTCTTCTCGTGCGCGCCGAGAGAGGTTTGATCTCGAACATCCTCTTGTTAACATGGAACGCCTTTCCATGTCTAAGAGGGACTCCTTTCACCTCCATCATCCGCCAATCACCAGGCCATATCCTAGGGATCCTCCAAATATGCCATCTTCCTTGAAGGATTTGTTCCCTACATTCGGCATAGTCATAGTCTGTGTGAGACAAACTCAAATTTATTTATTTTCCTTTCTTCAATGATCGCCGCCATCACGATCAACTTTTCTTTTGACAGATGGTCAAAGCCGCCAAATTTGATGTCAATGCATTTGGCAACTATGTCCAACAACTTGTGATAATCCTCCTTCAGATCTCTTGTTTCTTTGTGTAAATTATTTTATCGGTATAGTTGGGCTTGGCTATTTCCTTCCAAGCAAAGCGGCGAGTTTACATCGGCTTCGCTAATTTCGATGCTCCTTCCGTTGGTAGTGAGCGGTGTTCACCAAATCCTTGGCGAGAGATAGTGAGTCGCTTTCCGTGAATGATGACTTTATCCCTTCATCGTGAATCTCAAAGCATTCACGTAGAATCGTGCGACCTCCTCCACATAGGTCATCGGATATTCCAAAGATCGTAAACGATTTCACCCCCAGGCGTTTCCAATTTCTCGGCGATTTTCTTCACTAGGTGTCATCGGACCCCTGTTTCACCATGCCGTCGAAATCCACAAGAGACCGGTGTGGATTTGCTTCCTAACTTGACAAAATCATAGGTTGGTGCCATTTTTCAGATTTTATCAAGAAAACTTAGAGATTGATTTGAAGATAGGTAGGGTTTTGAGAAGATTTTTGCCTTTGCTTCGAGAGAGAGAAAATGAACTGTTTTGGTAGTGTGTGAGAGAAACGAACGAAAATGGTTTAAGTATGGTTTATGAAAGGACGTGCGGGTGGTTTTTGAAATGTGATTGAAATCAACGGTTTAGATTTTGCACGCCTATTTAGCATTTAATGTCTCGTATTTAATGCGGCGGATTTATATCCACTCATAAGCTTGGTGTGCGGCTTTATGTCCGTACACATCATCATTATCTTTGACGTCATTCTTAAAAACATTCCCGCTTAGCAAAAACGATTGCGTTTTTGTCACTTTGCTCATAAGTGACTCGAAACTTATCCCTTAGCCGATTTAACTCTTCTTCTCACAGTTCTCTTAGTGACTCGGCTAACAATCGATTTGATATAATTGTCTTTCCAATACAACATGATTTACTTAGGCGATTTGTGAGTTCACTCTTTTTCCCTTTTAGTGTTTCATTTCTTTTCTTTGATTCTTCCGTGTGTCACCTCAATTAACCCTAACTCATGTTTGAGTTCTTCAAATTTTGACTCACATAATGGTTTTGTGAAGATATCACCAATTGTTTATCGGTTGAGATATATTCCAAGATGATGTCCTTCTTTTCAACATGATCTCTTATGAAGTGATATCGACATCGATATGCTTTGTTCTTGAGTGCAACACAGATTTTGAGTGATTGCAATTGCACTTGTGTTATCACACATGATTGGAATTTCTTTTTCCTCAACTTCATAGTCTCTTAGTCTTTGTCTCATCCATAGGACTTGGGCACAACAGTTTGCCCGCAGCTATGTATTCTCGCTTCACCAGAGAGGTGGCTATTGAATTTTGCTTCTTGCTAAACCAGAAATCACTGTTTCCTAGCATTTGACATGTGCCGAGGTGCTTTTTCTCATTAACTCGCATCCAAAGATAGTCGAGTCGAATATCCAATTAGCTTGAATCCACCTTCCTTTGGATACCATAAGCCAACTTCTTGGCTTCCTTTCAAGTATCTCAATATTCTCTTAGCATTTCTTGTCATATGGCTCTCTTTTGGAGCGATTGAAATCTTGCACATACACCTACAAATGAAATGATGATGTCGGCCTACTTGTTGTAAGATAGAGCAATGATCCAATAAGTGCTCGTATTTTGTTTGATCTACGGCTTGCCATCTGCATCCATGTCCATTTTGATGATGTATTCATTGGTATTTTCACGTAAGACTTCTCCTCCATACCAAATTTCTTCATTAAGTCTCTCGGTGTATTTTGTTTGACTTATGAAGGTTCCATCCTTCGATTGTTTCACTTGGAGTCCAAGGAAGAATGTTAGTTCTCCCATCATGCTCATTTCAAATTTACTTTGAATGAGGTTTGAAAATTTTTCACACAACTCTTTGTTTGTGGATCCAAAATGATGTCATCCACATATATTTGAACAAGCAAGATACTCTTTTTGTCTTGAATTAAAAAGTGTTCTATCTACTTTTCCTTTTGTGAATCCATTTTCGATTAGGAATTGTGACAAAGTATCATACCATGCTGGGGTGCCTGTTCCAATCCATACAAGGCTTTCTTGAGTTTGTATACCTTATCTCCAAGAGTCTTCTCGCTCAAATCCTGGAGGTTGTTCAACATACACTTCTTCTTCCATAAACCATTTAGGAATGCACTTTTTACATCCATCGATATACAATGAAATTCTTGTGAGTGCATAGGCAAGAAACATCCTTATAGCTTCCAATCTTGCTACGGGAGCAAATGTTTCATCAAAATCTATTCCTTCTTCTTGGCAATATCCTTTGGCTACTAGTCTTGCCTTGTTTCTTACCACGAACCTTCCTCGTTCATCTTGTTTCAACACCCATTTAGTACCAATAACATTTTGATGTGTGGGTCTTTGAACTAATTCCCATACTTTATTTCTTTCAAAACTAATTCACTCTTCTTGCATAGCTTGAATCCAATGTGTGTCGTCCAATGCTTGTAACACATCTTTGGGCTCTATTTGCGAGATAAAGCATGTGAACATGGCTTCTTGTTGAGTTCGGATCTTGTTTTGACACCTTCTCTTATATCTCCAATGACAAGTTACGGTGGATGGTCTCTCGGCCATCTTACATCGGGTTGGAGTAAGTTAGCCGGATTGATCGTCTTGCGGTGTGTTGTTGTGTTCAGCTCTCTCGTAATCACTTAGCTGCAAATTTTCCACTGTTTTTGAGATTCACTATCTCATCTTCTTCTCGAGTTTATAATTTCAACTTTCCGACTTCAACATAGGGACTCTTCGTATGGTTGGATGATTCAACTTATCACCGACTCTTCAATGTCTTCTCCATTTACATTTGGCTCATCGAATACCACATGAATGGATTCTTCGCAACCATAGTCCTTTTGTTGAGTACTCTGTAGAGCTTTGTTTTTCAGCCGAGTATCCCAAGAAGATACCTTCATCGGCTTTAGCATCGAAAGCCTTTAGATTGTCTTTGCCATTGTTGTATGAAGCATTTACATCCAAATATTCTCAAATATGCAACATTTGGTTTTCTTCCAGTCCAAATCTCATAGGAGTCTTTGTCACCGTTTGTTTAGCATACATCTGTTTTTTGAGTGTAGCAAGCTGTGTTAATTGCTTGACCCAAAATCTTTTTGGTAACCTGCTTGACTAACATGGTCCTTGCTTCTTTGAGAGTTCTGTTTCCTTCTTTCGCAACTCCATTCTCACTGAGGAGTCCTTGCTGGCGATAGTTCATGACCAATACCATTTTCAATACAATACTTGAGTTATTATTCCATTGACAAACTCGGTTCCTCAATCGATCTTATTTTGATAATGGTTTGGCTCTTCTCGTTTTGAATCCTCTTCATCAGCTGTGGTAGTTTCTGTAGAGTTTCTTTCTTCTTACACATGAATATTGTCCATGTATATCTTGAGTAGTCATCTACTACCACCAATGTGTATTTCTTTCCACTTATGCTGGCTGGTTCCACTGGGCCAAATAGATCCATATGTAGCAGATGCAATATTCTTGTTGAAGATGAACATGTCTTTTCTTTGAATGAAGATTTGATTTGTTTTCCCTTCTGACATGCATCACATATACTCTCCTTCTTGTATACTGAGTCTGGAAGTCCTTCCACAAGACTACTTCTGGCAAGCTTGTTAATCGTTTTGAAATTCAGGTGACTCAGCTTTTTGTGCCACAGCCAACTTGATTCATCTGTGCTCTTTGCTAATAGACAGGTGTTGTGTGTAGCGGTTGACCAATCTACTACATACATGTTCTTTTGTCTGCATCCTTGCAACACAACTTCATTCGATTCAGTATCCTTGATTTGGCATACACCCATGTTGAATCCAACATTATAGCCCTTGTCACAGAGTTGACTTATGCTTAGCAAGTTGAAGTTGAGTCCTTCGACATATGCAACATCTGTGATTTCTAATCCGTTCCTCTTGACGGATCCAATGCCTCTTATTTCACCTGGAGCTTCATTTCCTCCAAATATGACTTTTGCTCCTTTAACTTCCTTGAATTTTGACAGATTTTTCTTATTTCCTGTCATATGTCTGGAACAACCACTATCCATGTACCAGGTTCCTTGGCACTCAGCTGGTCCTTGAACCTGCAATCAAGGAAATTAAGTTTTAGGTACCCATACTTGTCTGGGTCCTGAGGGGTTAGAATTGTAAGATGATCCAACCAACTTATAGCCAAATGATTTGACTCTAAGGGGTTGCCATCTATCAGTGCCATAATCATAATTAATCTTGGCAAATTGCTTGGGGATTTTAGGTTCATACAGCTGTCTCTTTTGTCTGTACGCCTGCATATGTGTTTTGGCAATCGCCTTCTTTGGGTAATTGTGGTGTCTTTGAATGTAGTGCCTAGGTGCATATGTGTAACACCCCATTTATTTATTATCTATTTATTCTAGAATGTGGGCTTTTTACCGATTAAAAATTTATTATATTCATTATTGGAACAATAGGATTTTATTTAATTTAGTATGAGTAATTGAGTATCATAATATGGAGTTAATAATTAGTTATATAAACTAGTAACTATTTATAATGTGTAATTTCTTAATAATAAAATAAATGATATTAGATTTCTTTTATAATTAACTGAGGCGGTAATTGAGAAAAAAAAAAGAGTGGTAAGGCCTTATAAATAGTTCATAGAAGTTATCTAATAACACTACACCTCTACCCTATTAGTCGTACCCTAGCTTTTAAAAAAACAAAACAAAGGTTAGAAAAGCATACGAGAAAGCGGCGGCGAATTGAAAATTTGACTATCAATCGGTAAGCATGTTGTTCTTTAATTTATTAGAATAGTTTTTCATTGTTTATACCAATTTCCAAAACTGCAGTTGGCTTGTGAAGGTGAATTGGAGGTTTTTGTATGTTATATATATATATATATATATATATTTGATTGTATATTCCACTAGTTTGCCCACAGCTTTAGTCATACATCTGATTATTTTATTACAAAGATTGACTACAGATTTCAATTACTTAGTTAAGAATTTTGAATAATTATCCCATGGGTCAGTGGGCTCCAACACTTGATTAAGGATTGATGAATATATTTAACATGATAAAGATCAGTTAACGTTAAAGAATAAATAGTTGTAGATATAGATTTAAACCATTAGTATTAAAATCGACATGTCAAGCTATCGATATAGATCCTTTTAAAACTATTAGACTAATTAATATCTATTCTACTATCCTCGCTAGATTAAGATTCATTTTATCGAAGCATCTTGGAAGTTTCAAGTTTCAGGATATTGATTATCGAGTCCGTAAGTGCATCTCTCACCCGCAATATGAACATCTATTTTATGCTTGTGCCATTTATCTGTATGAGCTATGTTTAGATTATGTGTTTCATAGCAAATTGAGTATACCTTGTGGCATATTGCATAATAGATTACACGAGTAATAATATATATATACATAGTTTTCAAAAGAATTATATTTTAGAGGTTTCATCGGGCTCTAGACCGCCTTGCTTTAGTTTGGGGCACCTAGTCCGCCCCTAAGGGCTCTTAGTCCGCCCTTATTAGTTACTTCGCTCCAGTGAGATTCGGTGGCTAGCTACCCCGGGTACCATTGGAGTTGCGCGCATTGATACCATGCCTGGGCCCTTATCAATTTAATATTTATGTAAGTATATGCATTTAATAGAAAATAGATATATCGTGTGCATGTTCGTATAAACCTTATTAATTGTTTTGTGAGACATGGTGTTACTTACTAAGCCTTTGCTTATAGTTTTATATTCTCATATTGCAGATAAAGGCAAGGGTTTACTATAAACACGGAGGATAGCAGGGTTGTGCAGGGCGATAGTGGCGACGGAATCTCGGAAATTAGTTTCCGCTAGTATTTTCATTATATTGAGTTTAGACTTAATTGAAGTATTTCAGTTGCAGTTAGCGTAGATGTTTCTTCGGATAAGAACTCTTGATGACTTCTTAGTATTTCCTTATTAAAGGTTATGGGATTTCTAGCATTAACTCATTTTAGTTTAAAAAAAAAAGTTATATTATTTTTTTTTCCTTTTTAACTCGAATGCTTTATCAGATGACTTTATAACAATTTAAATAGTCATTAAATAATAAGTTAATTAACATCCTTTAGGGGAGGGTGTTACAATATGTGTCTTTGATAAAAGCTCTTATACTTTTGGAATGGCCTTTCTTTGAGTTCTAGGCCTTTGCCATTTGGGCTTATATTCCATAAGTCTCTTGATGGTTCACATTATTCCAATCGACTTGGCTTGGATATTTTCTACCATTCCCATCATATGTATTTCTTTTATAGATTTTATGGGGTTTTGGTAGCTCTGCTTCTTCTTTACATAGTATTTTCTGTTTGGAGTTTGCTTTGAGGAACTCGGTTCTCTTCTCACTGTTTTTTTTAAAAACGGTTTTTCCTTTTCCTTTATAGCCAAGGCCGCTTTGCTTGTAATTGTGCTTTGGAGTGAATGTGTGTGCAACATTTAGAGTTTTGGATTTTTAGACTCTTCATGGCTTGAAGATCCTTTTTCCAAAATTACTTTTGAGGTTTGACACAACACGAGAGGAATTAAATCCTAAGCCTGTCTTGTCTCCACATTCTCTTTGACTCATAATAAGATCATCCAATGATTTAGATGCCTTAGTGAATGAGGTAATAACATTTTTGAGGTCATTCTCCCTCTTCTCTATGGCAGCAATTTCTGCTTATTAACTTAGCATTTTCGGCCTTTTAAACTTTCATTCTCATCGTATTTGACTTAGAGTACTCGGCTCCTTAGTCGGCTTTGAGTTTTGCTCTTGAGTAGTTTGTTTTCCTCATTTAATAGTGTGTGTGAGGATTTAATGTGTTCAAAATCTTTCATCATTTTGCCTAGTGAATCATAAAGATCAATGGGTGATGAAGTGTGTGTGTCACATCGATCTATCACTAGAGTCCGAGTTTGATGAGTTAGAGTGTACCTCATCTTCTTGGTCGGAGTTGATCTTGTTCCTTGGCCATCAAGCGGTCGTGGCTTCTTCTTCGTCAGTCACTTGAATAGTCAGCTTCACTTTCTCTTCAATCAGCTATGTCTTTTGACTTGGTCTGTTTGTTTTAGCAGATCTCTGCGGCCAACATTGCCTTTCTCTTTTCTTGTCTTCTTTCTTTGAAGATCTTTCTTTCTTCTTCATTCTTTGTATTTGTTGACTACGGGATATGGGCAATCAATGGCATAATGACCTGGTTGTCTATTCCAAAGATAGATATTCAGCCTTTTGATCACTCTTTCCATTCTTGGATTGTCACCTTTGATATTCACTTTTTGATGATCTGTTCTCTTGGTTGGCCTATCTTCCCTTGATTTGGAGGGAGCCGAGTGTCTTCGGAAGATTCGCCTTTCTCTCTTGTAGTTCTTATTGAAGAACTTGTTGAACCTTTTAACCATCGGGCTATTTCTTCGGATCAATGACTTCTTTGACCTCGGCTCTCTTCCCATCTTTAACAATTAGAGCAAAATTTTTGGGTACAAATGTCTCTTCATGGTCTTTTCTTCTCGGCAAACTCGTAGGCATTGAGGTCCGAGAATAGTTCATGGTTGGATGTCTTTGATAGGTCCATGGAATGTCTTAGTGCCATGACCTTCATTTCCCATTCACCGGGAAGACTTTTAGGATTTTCATACACATTTCTTCGTGTATATTCCTTTCCAAGTGCGATAATTCATTGGTGATTTACGTGAATCGAGCATCCGGTTGATCCAGGTTTTCTCCGAGATCATTTTGAAGTTCTCAAATTTAGTACACCCACCGATAATTTGTTTTCTTTGATTTGCTCGAGCCTTCACAAATCAATGTTAGCTTGTCCTGCATTTCTTTAGCCGTTTTGCATGATTTGACTTTATTGAACATGGCTTTATCCAAGGTTTTGTAAAGGATGTCCTTGGCTACATTGTCCAGGTTGTATCTTTTTATGTCATCATTTGTCCATTCATTCTTGGTTTTTCAACCATGATCGTCCGGGAGCAACATCCTCTTCTCCTTCACCGCAGCTCTTTCTTACAACAGTTGTGTTCACCTTTAAGATTTGCAAAAGGCCCACCCTCTATCACTATCCACATCTCATCATGTAATGCTTTAGATGAGTCTCGCATACGAATTTTCCAATCATCAAATTCTTCAATAGTGAACATAGGGATGCGTGTCAAATTTGCTTCCATGATAATAACTTTTAATGATAAAAAGAGTTTTGAAAGTTTAAGTACTAAAGCGGACTTTGAAAAATTTGGAGATCTAGTTTAGTAACCGGTGCGGAAGGCTCAATGAACCAACCGCTCTCGATACCACTTGTAGGTCCCAAGGGGGTGTAAGTGTAAGGTTTAGATAGGGGTTGAATAAACCTTACCAAATTTTCAATTTAGTCCTTTTAAATATTCGAGTTGATACTACACAACCGTGTCCTAGGTGGACACCAATTTAGTTGATCGGTAGAGTTAGTCTCTCAACGGACTCAACTCGAGCCGTTGATGGAATAACTCACCGTTGGTTCTAAATTAACTCAACTCGTGGTTTGTTTTTCATTGGAAGACTTAACACCCTTAAGTTTGGTTAAGCAAGGATTTAGTGCTTGGTTTAGTACTTAGAAATTATCAAGTGGATAGCAAATTTATCAAAGATTTAAACAATTAAGATGCGGAATTAAAGTCTTTGAAATGTAAATGAAACAATGAAATTTTTATAGAGGTTCGAAGATGGGGTAATTCTTCTACTACTCTCTTCTCCAACTCCCGGAGGAATCCACTAGGTATTGATCAAGATACAAAGTGGTAACAGTCCAGTATACAAGTCTTGATCACACAAAATGACTTGATCCTTTGGGACTCGATGAGACGCCTTGATCACTCACCAAGCTTCTCGCTTCTCTGCGACTCGGCTTCTTCACAGGGCAAATGCCTTTGCTACTATAGCTCACTTGCTCAAGCTCTTTGGATTTGATCACGAAGCCCTCCAAAAGCTCAAGACTTGGTTCGACCTTGAACCTTCCTACAATCCTTCGTGGAATGTAGACCCCTTGATTTTTTAGTATTTTCCTCTTCAACTGATTGAAGTTATCTTTCCTTCACAGGTGAGTGTTGGATTGATGTTCTTCGTAGTGTAGGCTTGAGGATTGAGAATATTTCAGATTTTCTAATAATTGGTTTAACGTTTGTAGTTCAGGTCTCCAGTCTTTCTTCTCCTTATTCTCAAAGTCATTTCTCAGCCTTTTATAGTGATCTTTCAAAAATCTGCCCGTTGAAGAGATAGGTTTATTTTTGAAAGTCACTTCCAGTCATTGGCTTGTCTTGTTGCAGTCCTTGGAATTGCCATTTCCTCGTATGAATTGTTATTCACCTTTTCAGAGTTCTGACACGGTGTATTGTTTCCCATTGGTTTGTTCCTTTTGCACGCTTCTGGGACTGAGCACTTCGAGAAAGGTGGTATGGAGATATTACTTGTTTAGGTAATTCTCTTGATTTCTCGTAACGGATCTTTTTCGATTATCTCGACTTGACCGCATTTCTTTGCTTTCCCCAGGTGACTTAGAGTCACTTCAATCATTGGATGACTCTTCCGTCACTTCAACTTGAGACTTGGCTTTTCTTGAGTTGACTTGATGATGCTCCACTTAGTGCATCTCACCGCTTCTTCAAGATAGAGTTCCGTCTACTCTTCTTTGCCATACTCAAATTGTCTCGCAGCGGAGTCTTCCTTCTAATCTCCAGTTGTCTTCTTGCATGTTAGGGCGTAGGCCGACTTAACTCACTTGGCCAACCCTATTTATTACAATGCATTTTACAACAAAAATGGGGTGCCAACTTCCTATTCTAAGTTTTACATGGCATTCATCAAAATATAAACAATAAATTTCCTAACATACCTCAACAAGAAGGATTCATCATATTAGGAATTGGAGGTATATACTTGAAGTTTTAAGAAGAAAAGTAGAGTTGGAAGAGGTAAAATTTACTCACCTTGAGCTTAGTATTTTCGGTCCTTTAGAAAGAATTGAGAGCCAGTTTTGTGTGTTTTTGTTCTAAGTATGAAATGAGGGAGTATTGGAAGAGTTGGGTAAGTAATGTGGTAAGATGAAAAAAATGGTTTGATCCCCTTACAATTGGCCGAAAATATTGCTTGGGGGGGTTATTAATTTTTTTTTCTTTTTGTGTAATAATTGAACTAAAGTGTATGTTGGGAGGTTTTAAAATTGGGATGATTCCCCCTACATTGCTATGGCCGAAAGTTGTTGTTGTAGGGGAATTAGTCTCTCTTTTTTTTTAAATTATTGATGATAATAGGATTAATAGGTGTACTTTCATATGTTGTAGGATAAGAAAAAGCAATTGAGTCCTACCAATACCATATTGACCGAAATTGATGGGTATGATGATTTTTTTTTTTCATTGGGAAAAATAAAATGTGTAAGTATATGTGTAAAAATATTTAGGAGGTAAAAATAATAATAAGGATGTGAAAGAATAAAAAATATGTATCTTTCTCAAAATAAATTGGAAGTTGATTGAGAGTGTATTATAGAATAAGGTGAATATTTGGTTAAAGATTGGAATGTACTCCTAAATTATCGACGGCCCAATATTTCTAAAGTCGTAGTCAATCTATCAAGTGTTAATACTAGAGGAGAATATAAAATTGCTAAGCTCAAAAATGCAAAATGCGTAATTGACGTTGGAAGAATTAAATAGAGGTAGAGTCGCGTTTCATTAATAATAGGTTTGTGATACATAGCCGAATAAATAATCACTACATAACACCGTATCTCACGTTGTTAAAATTCGGGGCCTCACACTCCGGAATCGTGTGGATCAGACAGCGATTTCTTCATTCTTCCTTGTAACTCCCCGTTCATGATGGTCCAAGACCTGTCACCTTATCGCTCCATAGGCAAAGATAAAATCCACGTTGGAGCTAGCAAGGCTCGGATTCGTCATAATCATGATTATACCTCAAGTACTACGACCCGCTTCCATTGGACAAACTCCGTCCCTCAGTTGCAGGATTAGGACGATGGGGCCAGAGAGTGGAATAGCAGCCGAGCTGTCTGGTTCCATCCCCGACGTATCCTTCCGACTGTGAGCTCGACACACCAAGTTGACTCATACAGGAAAGTAAGTACACGTTCAGGTAGTCAACCAGGCATTCGAGTATTATTGATTCAGGGAAGCATTTTAGAAAAGTTTTCGAAAATTTGCGCAAGGCAATTATGGCGTTGGTGGAGTTATTTGGACGAAGATAATTATCGGGAGGATAAGCAATCTTCGATATCTTGAAAGATTAGGTGTAACATAAGTCCCGTTACAGATTCGAAATCGCAAGACGAGGAAGTCGTCCCACGATCGCGTATTAATCGGTCAAGACGATCCAATAATTTAGGGGATTTTTGAGAGAATAAAATATTTTAATCAATAATTAATTTCGAGGGTCCAGGGATGTTTATTTAAAATAAAAATAATTCGAGTTAGGTGCTTGTAAAAAGAAAATTTACAATTAGCCCCGTTTTGTAAAAACCACTACTTTTGGAGTGAAAATTAAATAAATAAATGTCCCGACCTTGAAACATTATGAGGTCAGTTCCTAAATTCTCTAAATTATTCAGAGATTCAGGTTTTAAAAGTTTTGAGGTCGAGTTTTTATAAAATTCTCACATTGGCCCCAAATTAATTAAAATTATCATTTCGGGCCCTAAGTTTAAAATAACTGGAACTCACAAACCGGAAGGGCTTTTAATGTGATTCCAGTTGGAAAATGTCAATAGGGTCAGCGGAATATTTGGACAAAGTCAGTTTTTAAAAGAAATAAGTATAGGTCCCTTAACTTTTGAAAATCTCATTTTTGTCCCATTTTGAAATAATAGCCTTTAAGGCTTTTAGGGGTCCAATTGTTATTAAATTTGAAACTTGGGTCCAAAATATAATTATGTTATATTTAAATTAGTATTTCCAGGTACATGGGCTGTATAATTCCTGGAAATTTAATTTGGCTCCTCAAGTTTAATCTTTTACAATTTGGTCCCTCAATTTTTATAAAATTACTTTCCAAGCTCTAAACTCTTGGATTTTTGGAATACACTTAAAATGTGTTATTTCCAGTCTCTTAAGAGTTAAAATTTCAAATTTTAAAATTAGGGTCTGGTACAGTTTCGAAAATTGCAAAATAGCCCTTAAACTTCTAAAATTTTACAATCTAGTCCTTGGGCTTTTAAGGGTTGATTTTATTTATCTAAAAACTCTTAAAACTTTATTAAAATGTCAAAACATAATTTTTGAACCTGAGTTCAGTCCCAAAAATCGAAAATTATAGAGGGGTCCCTTAAATTTTATTTTCTTGCAATTAAGTCCACCAACTTTCCAATTTTTGCATTTTAAGTCCAAAAGTTGAAATTTAATCAATTATGTTCGACTTGTCCAGGTTATAAATCATTCAAAACATAGATTTCAAGAGTCATAAACATACTTGTCCAACTCATACAAGCATTCATCAAATACAATCGTAAAGTGTACATGTATGCCCTATTTTTTGATAAATAGCCTTTTTGAGCAACACTTGAGAATTTTTAACTTGATACAAGAAAATAGCATGCAATACATAATATATATCTCAAGTGCTCAATAACAAAATACTACATGCATTTTATAATTAAAACACCTAGAAGTTGAAAGGATTTTTCCACCCACCTTGTTTGTTTGGTTGATTGGTGTAAAGTGATATGTCACTAGACCTTGAGGATTTTAATCTTCACTTAAGGCAGCCCCTATGTCAAATAATACAAGGATTTTTGAGTTAGAAAATGAAGAATTGAACTAAGGAGGGAAATAGGCCAAAGGTACCACACTTACCTTGTGTAGTTGAAAGTTGTAGTCAAAAATTGATAGTCTCTTAAAAACTTGATCACCTCTTAACCAAAGTTCCAAAGTCAGCCCCTAATCACCTCAAAATTATAATTTTGATGTTAAAATTCGAAATTAATAGGGAAGGAGAAGAATGTACTAAAAATTCCATTTCTTACCTTATAGTCCAACTTCTTCACAATTTTTCTTCAAGATGACAAGTCTCTTAATATCTTCAAAGGTCTTCTAGGTATACCTCAAAATCAAAAATCAAACTTAAATTAGAAGGTGAAAGAGATGAATTAGGTGATATTAAAAATGGATTGAAAAAGAAATTTTCCTTACCTTGGTATGGTGATGGTTCGAATTTGTTGAAGGAGTAGGGAGATTAATTCTTGAAGTTTTGGTTAAGTGTTTGTGAAGAAGAAGAAGAAATGTGTAGAGAGATGTAGGAGGATTTTTAGAGAAAGAGAAGTGGAAATACAAGACTTAGAAAATTTTTGTGTTGGTGAATGAAGTGATGAATGAACTTGAACAATTTCTTGCCCAATTAGGCCTCTTGGCCGTCCACTTTGAGGGAAGAGGGGACAAAATTTTTGTTTTGTTTTGATTAATGATTTGTGAGGTTAATAATTGGGAAATTATGACATAAAATAGTAATAGGCAACTTTACTAGGGACAATTAGCCAAAATGCTAAGTTTAGGGGGGAATCACCTTTGTTTGGTAATTATTGAGTTGGGGAATTGGTAGATTAATCTAAGATGTAGTTTGAATTAATGGTGTAAAAATACACAAGATGAATACATAAGGTGTACATGTACAAGAGTTGGGAGATATTTCTATACCAAAATATACATCATGGCCATCCAACATGAGGGTAATTGTGGTATTTCCATATATTTCTTTTTGTCCCAAAATTGATGATAATAGATGAATAATATCAATCTCCAAAATAATTAGTGATTTCCTTGATCACTTATAAGTCTCATGATCACTTATTCTAAATCAAATTCTTAATTCTATAAGGTATAAATCTCTAAAATAAATAGTCTCTTAAAATTCTGAGGTGACTAATAGATACACAAATAATAATAATAACGATGATCGATCAAGTGATCATTAATACGAAATAGAATTAATAATGAATTATGACCACATGTAATAAATAAAAGAAAGTAAATGAAAAATATATTTATCATTAATATTTACCCGTCAAAACGACGCGGTTAAATAGTCAAATTAATACAAGGACGATACGTGAAATACATCGTGTATTCCCGCATACTATGCTGGTAACTCGAGTTGGTAGGCCAACTTCCCGATCCTCTGCAAAATCTCGTAAGGTCGAATATATCTCGGACTTAGCTTGCCTCGCTTCTTTGGATTGATCAATCCTTTCCGTGGCAAGAGTCTGAGAAATACTTCATCTCCGGCTTCAAATTCCAAGTCCTTTCTCCTCTTGTCTGCGTAACTCTTTTGGCGGCTCTGAGCTGTGCGGATCCGTACCTTGATCAACTTGACCTTCTCCATGGCCTCCTGAACTAAGTCGACCTTTCGAATCTATGGTGACTTTCGTTTCTCTTTTGGAGTCCATTGGTCATCAATCTCCTAGTGTAGTGGGGATCTACACTTTCGCCCATACAAGGCTTCGTAGGGTGCATTCCCAATTGTGGCCTAATAGCTGTTATTATAGGCGAACTCGGCCAATGGTAAGTGTGAATCCCAACTTCCTTGGAAGTCTAATGTGCATGCTCGCAGCATGTCTTCCAGGGTTTGAATCGTTCGCTCAGACTGGTCATCGGTTTGTGGATGTTCTGTTGTGCTGAAACTTAGGGAGGTACCCAATTCCTCATGTAAGCATTTCCAGAATTTGGAGACAAACCTCGGTCTTTGTCGACACTATGTCGATCCATGCGATGCGAATGATCTCTCGATATAAAATCTGCGCAAGTTTCTCGCAAGTCAGCTCGGTTTTCTTCATGGGTAAGAAGTGTGCAGATTTCGTGAGTCGGTCTATGACTACCCATATGGCGTCATCACCTCGTCTGGTCTTTGGTAGATCCATCACGAAATCTATCATTATGTGTTCCCATTTCCACTCTGGAATTCTCAAAGGTTGTAATAAACCAGATGGTCGTTGGTGTTCTGCTTTTGTTCATGGACAATTAAACATCTCGCAACGAACTCTGCTACCTGGTTCTTCATGTTTACCCACCAGTAATGCCGTTTCAAGTCTTTATACATCTTGTTTCCTCCAGGGTGTATAGTGTATTTTGAACGGTGTGCTTCTGAGAGAATTTTGTTCCTAATCTGCTCGTCACTTGGTACATAGACTCGATTTCGGAATTTGATGATTCCATCTTCATGTACCAAAAATTCTGATCTCTCTCCTTTAAGTATCTTCTCTTTCAGTTTTTGAAGTTGTAGATCCGTCTGTCTTTGCCGCTTTGATCTCGTTCGATGATCGGGTTTAACCAATATGTTAGCACATGAAATGTGAGTGTTGGTTCTCGTCGGATTCCAAGTGCTCAACTCTTCTAATGATTTCCACTCTCGAATCATTAGTCTGGCTAAACTCACCTTTCTGCTCAAGGCGTCAGCTACTACATTAGCTTTCCCGGGATGGTATTGAATATCAAAGTGATAGTCTTCTATTAACTCCATCCATCTCCGTTGCGTCAAATTGAGATCCTTCTGAGAGAATAGATACTTTAGGCTCTTATGATCTGTGTAAACCGTGAATGTTGCTCCGTAGAGATAGTGCCTCCATTTCTTTAATGCGAACACTATTGCTTACAATTCCAAGTCATGCGTTGGGTAATTGGCTTCATACGGCTTGAGTTTCCGTGATGCGTAAGCAATGACCTTTCCTTCCTGCATGAGTCTTGCCGTAGTCCTTCCTTTGATGCATCATCAGAGACGACAAAGATTTATGTTCCCTTTGGAAGGGCTAAGACTGAGTTGTACTAAGTCGTTTCTTGACTCTTGAAACTAGCCTCACACTTGTCATTCCACTCAAACTTGACTTGCTTATGGGTTAGTCGAGTGAGTGGTCCCAACTATCTTAGATAAATCCTAGATAAATCTTCGATAATATCCAAATAGTCCTAAGAAACTTGATCTCCGTTCTGCACTCGGGTTGTTTCCATTCAACCATTGTCTCGTACCTTCAAGGATCTACGGCGATCCCAAAGATCTTATACTATGTGTCCCAAGAATGCGACTTCACTAAGCCAAAATTCGCACTTGCCGAATTTGGCATACGACTTGTGCTCGTAGTGTCTCCAAAATAATTTTGGATGACGTTCATGCTCTTCTCTAGACTTGGAGTATACGAGTATGTCATCAATGAATATCACTACGAATTGATCCAAATAAGGTTGAAAGACTCGATGCATCAGATCCATAAACGATGCTGGTGCGTTTGTCAGACCGAAAGGCATCACTACAAACTCGTAGTGTCCATATTTGGTCTGAAATGCTATTTTGGAAACGTCTTCTTCACGGATTTTTAGCTGATAATATCCTTGTTGTAAATCAAACTTCGAGTACACCATCGCTCCTTGAAGTTGATCAAACAGTTCGTCTATCCTCGGGAGGGGATATTTGTTCTTTATGGTCACGCTGTTAAGTCCGCGATAGTCTATACAGAGTCTTAATGTGCCATCTTTCTTCTTGACAAATAGTACCGGTGCTCCCCAGGGAGACATACTTGGTCGGATAAATCCCACATCCATCAGCTTCTGTAATTGTGTCTTCAACTCTTGTAACTCAATAGGAGCCATTATATACGGCGTTCTGGCGATCGGGGCGGTTCTTGGTAATACCTCGATGGTGAACTTGACTTCCCTATCTGGAGGGATAGTGGTGAGTTTTTGTGGAAATACATCTGTATATTCCGATACTATAGGTATTTGATTAATTTGTGTCTCAACCTTAGGTTTGTTAATTACAAACGCCAAGTACCCTTATGCCCCTCTAGTGATCACCCTCCTCGCTTTCATTGCTGAAATGATTGGGGAAATTTTAACTCGTGATCTTCCCGAAATTTCCACTTCGGGCATACCGGGTTCACATAGTTTAATGGACTTGCGATGGCAGTCCATTTGTGCATGGTGTGTAGACAACCAGTTCATTCCCAATATAATGTCGTATTCGGATATAGGCGGAAAGATCAAATCAAATAGAAAGTTTATCTCATCAATCTTAACTTCGCATGCATTATAGATAATATATGTTATCTGGCTTGCGCCCATAGGAGTGGACACTTCTAAACCTATATGCATATGTTCCATGCATGCATGCAGCTTGTGTACAAAATGTGGTGCGACAAATGAATGCGTTGATCCAGGGTCAAATAGTACTTTAGCGTAGTGGCTAGATTTTAGAAGCGTACCTTTCACCACGTCTGTTGCCTCCGGAGCCTCATGTCCGGCTAGTGCAAATGCTTGAGCGGGCATCCTTGCCCGATTTCCCTGGCCATTACCCGACTTTGGCGGCTGCACTTGTTTCGTGCGATCTACGTACTTCGGGCAATCCTTCAGCCGGTGCTGGTCACTGCCACATAGCAAGCATTTCCCCTGTTTGCGCCAACAATCATTGACAGTATGTCCCGTTTTTTGGCAATGTGCACACACTGGACCTGGTTTTTCCTGTATCGGTCCTTTTCCTTTATCCATCTTATTGACTGGTCCATTCTGAAACTTAGCAGGCTGCTTAGATGGCTGTCCTACAACTGTCCTCTTGAGACTGTTTGATGGCCTACTCTGCTGAATCTGTCAAATATGGTTCAGTCCTGACTCGATGCGGAGAGTTGCCTTTAACGCGGCCGAGTAGGTTGTCATTTCAACATCGGAAAGTCGCTTTTGAAGTTCCAACTTCAGTCCCCGTGTGAACTTATATAATTTGTCCTCTTCTGTACTGACTGTCCCCAAAGCATATTTGGACAACCGATGAAACTCGGACTCATATTGGGCTATGGACATGTTCCCTTGTCTCAACTTACGAAATTCATCCCTATGCCTCTTTCACGACACAGGGAATGTACTTGCTCATGGAATTCAGCCAGAAATTTTCCCATGTTCTATCTACTTGATCCTGTTCCCACTTTCTCTCAATCGCTCTCCACCAATCTCGAAGCGGCTGATCTAGTTGGAACATGCACGAGTGTAACCTTCATTCCTTGGAATATTGGAGAGTATTAAAGATATTCTCTAGTTTCTCGATCTATTCCTCTGCTTTTATGTCATCCGATTCCCTTAAGAAAGTCGGGGGGTCGAATCGTAGGAACCGCTCTAATGTGCGATCATTTACCTCCCGAGCAAGTTTGGAGTTAGGCTGACGAGGCTCTACTTGTTGCCTCATGAACAACGAGATTTGCCGCAGGCCTGGGGCACATGTGCGATTAAGTTATCTCCAAAGTGGCGGAGGAGGTGGTGGCAATTCGGTGGAGGGTACCCGTTTCCTCGGCGCGTCATTATATCTTTGGGGAACACGGCGGGGTCTCCCGCGTCCATGGTGTCCAACCATTTTGTTTCCTCAGGTTTAGCTACAATCCATAAATGAATGATTTCAATAAATACTCGCATATAACAAGTTATATCACAACAACAATACACAAGACACATAATAAGTAGAAAAAGTATATTCATTGATGTGAAAATTTGAATATACCCAAATGAGTTCATACAACAGGAATACAGAATCGAAGATAATCTAGAGTCAGGATACAACTTGATCAAAGTACAACGGGAAGCAAAATACAATAGAATTGAAATAAGCGTCGGCTAAAATCTAACATAGAAGCTATCTACTCGGTGAGGTCGCCGTCATCATCACTAGCGGCCTCGTCCATAATCGGAACCTGATCGGGCTGAGGTACCACCTCAGCATTAGGCCAGTCGGCTAAATCCGGCCACTGCTCCAGTCCCGAAGCGTCATCAAGTGGGGCGGCTTCAAGCGCCTTGGGCTCTCCATCCTCCATTGGATCCTCGTTGGGATCCTCTTCAGGATCTTCTTCAGGATCCTCTTCATTATCGGCCTCGATGTCGGGCATGGGTTCTGTCTTGGGCGGTGGCAACGGTGGTGCATTAGCTGCTAAGGCAACCTCCAAAGCAGCATCCCGCTGAGTTAAGGCATGCGTGAGATCCTCGATCACCTTCATCTGTTTGATGATAGTATCTTCGAGACGTCCGATGGTGGCCCTTGACATGTACGCGTCCATCTCCCACTATGCGCGGCCTTTCCTGCAAGCGTGTTCCATCTTTCTTGCGAGTAATTTCCAAGTGTTCTGGATCGATGAATTTGACCTTCGCGAGCGCGGATGGTATCTTCGTGATCCTTAGCAAGAAGGGTAAGGCTATTCTTCTCCTCTTGGCTCTTTGTCAAGAGGTGTGTTAGTTCTTGGTTACGGCGGCGTTCCTCTGCCAATTCTGAGATAGCCTGAAGGTATTCCTGGTGCCAGTGGTTCATGTATGCCCGGAAGTAATCACGTTTGGCACGGGCCTCCAATAATTCCCACCAGATAGGTGGCGTCGGCTCCATCTTGGTCAAGCCAAACTAAGGAGGATTAGACAAAGTTAAGGAAAAGATAAGGGAGAACAGGGAAAGAATAAATAAAGAAATTCAGTCAAGAGTCAACTAGGCCAAATCAAGTATGATCATGGAACCTCCAAGTATAAATTCTAACTTAGTATAAAAATCAGTAATACGGTTCTATGCCATTTTTGAAATCGACTTCACACTTAATTGGTCAGGTCGCGGTACTACCCAACACAGTCCGAGGGTCCTATGCTGGGTCAGCTCGTTGTAAGTTTCCATCTTACTAGCCGAGATCTGATACCATAACTGTCACGCCCCAATCGTGACGCGACAACGATCAATCACTTAAACAGAAAATAAATCAACAGTCTAAACCCATGATACGAAACTTCAAGTGAAAATAGTCTAATGCAAATGGAATTAAAATAAACACAAGTACATATTATATCTTAAGGTCCGATGGTATCCAAATACAACCTATAGATTTTTGAATTTAACTTACAGTCAAACAAAATAAAATGAAGAAGTCCAATCAACAATAAAAGTAAATGGAATGTCTCTCCACATCAATGGTAGTGATTGACTGGTATTTTGCATGTATTTTGGGCTTAATATTGGCTAGAATGTGTGGATATGCATGCGTTATATGAGTAAATTGGGTATTCTTCTTGTTTTGTGGAATTGGATTACGCTTTGCTCATTTTGTAGGAATTTATCTATATTTGTAGCATGGTGGCAACAATTCGGGCATTACAACCGCCAATACTTGACATGACTCGACGAAGTTTGGAGTCGAATCGAGAAGAAGTTGACGAATCCCAAGGCGAGAAATGGAAGAAAATAGCCCGTGTGCGTATTGTTCCAGTGAGCACGGGCGGGCGTGCTCCTCTCTGCCGCGGCCGTGCACAACCGATATGAAGAATCAAGGTTCGGCTGAAACACGGGCAGCCCGTGCCATATGGGCACGCCTGCTCTTCTCAAGAAAAATTACAAGTTGTTCGGCACCCGGACGGGCAGGCGTGCCAAAGGGCACGATCGTGCCTCGCTGCGGGAAAAAACAGAGATTCATCCAAGTCCAACTAGGTTTCGACCCGAACGGAGTACAAATAGACACGGGGCGGCCACAAACAGGACACACTGATTTTTACCCTAGAAACCAGAGAAAAGATACGTTTAACCTTGGTTTGCTTAATTTAAGCATAAAAGTGGGATATTAATTGAAACCATAACCCAGGAATCCATCCATCCATACTTGATCTTTTAATCACTCTTTACTTTGTTATTTTAGGATTAATTTCTGCTTTAGTAATAATAAAACCAAACCTTCAAATTTCGATAGTTTAGATAAAAATAGGACTATTATAATCCAATACTTGGTACATTAATTTATTAATCCCTGTGGATTCGACCTTGCAAACCCTATTCTATAAACTGATCCGTACACTTGCGGTGAAGCTAAAAAAAATAGGCGAACAAGTTTTTGGCGCCGTTGCCGGGGATTAATCAAATTCTTAGTACTAATATTGTGATAAATAGAACTATTCTTAATCTAGACATTTTTTTCCTTTTCTTTTTAATTTGTTTGATTTTTCTTCTATTGTGGTTAACTTGTTTTCTTTAGTTGGTTCAGGTAGTGCATGATCACTCGCTCAAAGCAAGGAGAATTAGCATTGTTCATACCGGAGGTTGCGGCTTTTGCTAGGCGAAATAGTGCAGCTACTAAACGGGCAGAAAGACAGCAGGACCAAACCATGGCAGAAATTGAAGACAACAACAGAGGCAATAACGGGGGTAACAACCAGGCCAACAGGGTCAATGTTGAGTTACCAATACCAGAGGTTCGGTGGCTCGGCGATCAACAACAGCGAGCGTCTGCGATTACTTTTGCCCAATCAATCGCAACTATGGTGGAATTGCCAACGTCGATCAATACGAATAATTTTGAGCTAAAGCCGGCTCGATCTCGATGGTGCGAGAATCGGTTTGGGGTTTCCGTCGAAGATCCCAACTCCCATCTTGCGAATTTCATACAAATCGCAATACTATCAAGATGAATGGGGTGATGATGATCTTTATACGCCGCCTATTCCCTTTCTCTTTAAGGGATAAGGCTAGGAATCTGCTAGGCACCCTAACTCGGGGGAGTATGAACAATTGGGATGAGCTGAGTCGAGAGGTTCTTATTCAAATACTTCCCACCAAGCAAGACACTACAACTTAAGAGCGAGATCACTCAATTCGGGCGGTTTGATTACGAGCCTTTGTACGAGGCACAGGAGAGATTCCGGGATTTGTTGAGGAGATGCCCGCAAAGACGGTTTCCGAGGATCAACGGCTCTGTTTCTTTTACAATGGGTTGATGGGGCGGACTAGATCGTTCGTGGATCTTTGCGGCGGGCGCGCTACCGCAAGGTTTCGAGAAGATGCATTCAACTTATTGGAAGAGATGGCCATGAATAGCTATCGGTGGCCCTCCAAAAGAACTAATGTGAAAAAGGTGGCGAAGTGTGCGATTCGACCCAATCAAGGAGTTGGCGGCCTGATATGGCGTCTTGACAAATCAACTAAGTGCCTTGACAAAGGCCAGCGAGGGAAGCGCTTGGTACAAGTAATGGTGGAGTTCCTCTAGATCGATGAAGCGAAGCAAATTACGTGAATAACTGGAATTTCAACAATTTCCGGAACAATCAAAACCCCACTCATTATCATTCGAGCCTGCGGAACCACGAGAACTTCTCCTACGCGAACACAAAGAACGTGATGCAACCACCACCAGGGTTTAATGTGACTAATGGAGTTATTACTGCAGATCCTAAACCAACCATGGAAGACATGTTCACCTCGTTTATGAATGAGACGAGGAACATGTTCAACAAGGATGAGGCAAAGATGGATAAAATCGAAAACCATGTCACCCAATTGGGGTCCCAGATGAAGAATCTTGAGACCCAAATTGGTCAAATAGCTACGATTATTGGTGGGCAGCATCAAAAAGGCCAGTTTCCAAGCAACACTGAGGTAAATCCAAAGGAACAGTGTAAAACCATTCGTCTGAGGAGTGGAACGGAATACGAGGGGCCGAAAATACCAGAAAATTTCAAAGAATCGTAGGACGGCACGGCCCATGCGCCACCGCACGGCCAGCCCCTGCGCCACCGCACGGCCAGCCCGTGCGCCCTACTGGAACGACAATCGATGCGCTAGGTGATGCAGAAACTGAGGCAAATGGCGAGGTTGAGGCCGAGGAAGAGGCGAGGAACATCGTCTTTGAGCGAAAAGGCTAAGCTTAAATCCTCCTCTAACCTAATATTTCTAAACTTAATATTCCCTTCCTTTTCCCCAACGTTTTCAAAAGAAAAGTTAGGCGCAATTTGCTAAATTTTTAGATATTTTTAAGAAAACGCATATTAACATTCCGTTTGCAGACGCATTGGAGCAGATGCCCAATTACGCTAAGTTCTTGAAGGATGTTATGTTAAAGGAGAGGAAGATGACTAGTTTCGAGACAGTCGATTTGACAGAGGAGTGCAGTGCCATAATCCAAAGGAAACTACCCGCGAGTTGTTGAAAGATCCGGGGAGTTTCACTATCCCTTGTGCTATTGGTGATGTTTCCTTTAAGAAAGCACTTTGTGACTTAGGAGCGAGTATTAACTTAATGCCCTTGTCCATTTTTAGGCAACTTGGATTGGGAGAGGTGAAGCCATCTATGGTCACCTTACAACTCGAAGACCGATCACTCACGTATCCAAAGGGAATCATCGAGGATATACTGGTCAAAGTTGATAAATTCATATTCCCGGTGGATTTTTTAGTGCTGGACATGGAGGAAGATAAAGACGTTCCTTTGATACTTGGGCGTCTATTCCTAGCGACGGGGAAGGCCTTAATAGATGTGCAAAAGGGATAGCTCACATTACGGGTTAATGATGAGCATGTTCTATTTACTATATATAAGGCACTTCAATTTCATGATGGTGTGGAGACTTGTAATTTCATAGACGTAGTTGAATCCTGTATTGATGAGTATGCGGATCATACATTGTTTAGGGATACTTTGGAGTTTGGTTTGACACATTCGTGTTCAACATCGAACTTGACTATTGATATTGATAACCAAGACTTGTATGATTGTGTTTGTGCTTTGGATAATATGCAGGAACTACCGAGGAGCGCAAGAGGCGCATACACGCTGAAAAACGTACGGGAGTCAGTTCTACAGGGACGCACGGCCCGTGCCCTTGAGCACGCCTAGGTCGTGCGTATGGACGAAGGAAAAATTGAAGAAAACGACGATGGCACGGCCCATTCCAAATGGCACGGGCAGCCCGTGCCTAAGGTCGAAGAGAAAGCTGAAGGAGCTGAAGACGGCACGGCCCGTGCTCCCATCCGAAGAGGCCAAATCGAACCCAGAACTCAAGCCCTTGCCCAAGCATCTCAAATATGCATTCCTTGGAGCGAATAATACGAGTCCGGTAATCGTATCATCTCTTTTAACTTCAGTTCAACTCGATAAATTGCTTAGGGTGTTACGAAAACATAAGTCGGCGATAGGTTGGTCAATTTCTGATTTAAAAGGCATTAGTCCATCGATTGTGATGCATAAGATTAGAATGGAAGATGTCTACAAACCTTCGGTGCCAAATCAAAGAAGATTAAACCTTACAATGCAAGAAGTCGTTAGAAAAGAAGTTTTAAAATGGTTAGATCTTTGAAATTATTTATGCTATTTCGATAGCTCTTGGGTAAGTCCGGTACAAGTGGTGCCGAAGCAGTAGTGAGAAACGAGTGATGAGCTTATAGCGACTAGAGTAAATGGCTGGATGGAGTATTTGTATTGATTATAGGAAGTTAAATGATGCTACTTTAAAGATCACTTTCCCTCCTTTATTGATATGATGCTTGATCGTTTGGCGGGATATGATTATTATTGTTTTCTCGATGGTTATTCCAGTATAATCAAATCATGATTGCCCCGGAAGACCAAGAGAAGACGACCTTTACATGCCCCTATGGTACATTTGCATTTCGTAGGATGCCATTCGGACTTTGTAACGCACCCGCTACTTTTCAAAGATGCATGATGGCTATATTCCATGATTTCATTGAGAAAATAATGGAGGTTTTCATGGATGATTTTTCTGTGTTTGGAGATTCATATGATCATTGTTTGGATAACCTTTCTCTAGTTTTGCAGAGATGCGAGGAGACTAACCTTGTTTTAAATTGGGAAAAGTGCCATTTCATGGTAAGAGATGGCATTGTTTTAGGCCACCGAGTATCCTCTGCAGGTTTGGAAGTTGATAGAGCGAAGGTTGTGGCAATAGAGAAACTCCCACCTCCAACAAACGAGGAAGCCATTCGAAGTTTCTTGGGGCACGCCTTGGATTCTCTGAAAGGTTTATCCGTGACTTTTCTAAAATCACTAAACCTTTAAGTCGATTATTAGAAAAAGATCTGCTTTCAATTTTTCCGATGATTGTTTGCGAGGCTTTTGAAATTAAGAAGGCTTTGGTGACAGCCGGATTCTAGTAGTTCGGATTGGAGTCGACCACTTGAACTAATGTATGATGCCGGCGACTTTGCGGTTGGGGCTATTTTGGGTCAGAAAAGAGACAAGATGTTCAGAGCCATCTACTATGCGAGCAGAACTTTAGATAGTGCCCAGCAAAACTACACCACCATTGAGAAGGAAATGCTGGCTATCGTGTTTGCATTCGACAAGTTTCGCTCTTACTTGATTGGCACTAAGACGATAGTCCACACCGACCACGCGGCAATTAAATATCTATTTGACAAGAAGGATGCCAAACCGAGACTGATTCGGTGGATCCTCTTGCTACAAGAATTCGATGTGGAGATTCGGGATAGAAAGGGCTGCGAGAATGTAGTAGCCGATCACTTATCCAGACTAGAATACAAGAAGGAGGAGAAAGAAATCACGGAGGCAATTAAGGAGGAATTCCCCGATGAGCAACTTCTGATGCTACAAGCTAAATTCCCATGGTATGCGATTTTGTTAATTATTTGGTTGCAGGGGTCTTGCCTCGGTTTATCATCATATCAAAAGAAGAAATTCCTCCATGACGTCAAGTTCTACATGTGGGACGACCCCTTGCTCTTTAAGAGATGCGCGGACACCATCATTCGACGATGTGTGCCTCAAGAAGAGTGGGAGGGAGTTCTACTGCTTGATGTCATTCTTCACCTTAAGGGGACATTTCGGTCCGGCACAAATGCGGCTAAGGTATTACAAAGTGGATTATCTTGGCTTACATTATCTAACGATTGCTATCTATTCGTACAAAGTTGTGATAGGTGCCAGCGGATGGGAAATATCTCGAGACGACATGAGATGCCAATGACCAATGTAACGGAAGTTGAACTCTTTGATGTGTGGGATCGACTTCATGGGCCCCTTCCCATCTTCGTTGGGTTATCAATACATTCTACTTGCGGTAGAATACGTATCTCGATGGGTTAAAGCTATTAAAAGCGCGAGACCAATGATGCGCGAGTAGTGCTTAAATTCCTAAAGAAAATTATATTCACTCGGTTTGGAACCCCGAGAGCTTTGATTAGCGACGGGGGGTCACACTTTGTGAATAAATCAATGAGCACTCTACTTGTGAAGTACGGGGTTAAGCACAAGGTGGCATTAGCGTACTATCCGCAAGCAAATGGGCAAGCAGAGGTAGCCAATCGTGAGATTAAGCAGATTTTAGAGAAAACGGTAAACATAAATCGCAAAGATTGGGCCATGAAGCTAGATGACGCACTATGGGCATATCGGATTTGCCTCTGAAAGACACCCTTGGGCACATCACCATATCGATTAGTATTCTCGGAAATCGTGTCACTTGCCCGTCGAATTGGAGCATAATGCGTTTTGGGCTGTAAAGAAGTTAAATTTTGACTTCCAAGCAGCGGGTGAAAAGAGGCTCTTGCACCTAAATTAGATGGAATAGTTCCGGGATGAAGCCTATGAAAATTCCCGAATTTACAAGGAGCGAACCAAACGATGGCACGATCGAATGATAAAGAAGAGAGAGTTTTGCGGGTGAACAAGTCCTTTTGTTTAACTCACGTCTTAAACTCTTTTCGGGAAAGCTTAAGTCTAGATGGTCGGGGTCGTTTGTGATAAAGAAAGTGTTAAATCCTCCGGGAATAGTGGAGCTATTGAGCTAAGATGGGGAGACATTCATGGTGAATGGCCAGAGAATCAAGCATTACTTGAGCCGGGAGCAAAAGGAGGAGGTGACACGTCTCACATTTCTAGAGCCGTGATCGACTAAACAGACGTCAAGCTATAGACGTTAAATTTAGCGCTTGTTGGGAGGCAACCCAATGGTTTTGTTGTTTTATTTCTTCCCATGTTTCTTAATTTGTTTCTTTTCCCTTTTCTAAGTTAGGATTTAATTGCTTTCATAGGTTAGAAGTTTTCCTTATTTTCTTAAAAAAAAATATTCGAAAAAAAAAATGCGAAAAAAAAAAATCGAAAACAAGGTACGACATATAGCATGGGCAGCCCGTGCGCCATGCGCACGGCCCGTGCTACACCACACCTGAAGAGTTTGGCGTTCGGCCCCTAGCACGGGCCACCCGTGCCATTTGGCACGGCCCGTGCTCTTTTTCGAGAATTTGGGGCTCCAACCTTCGACCCCGACGGGCAGCCCGTGCCAAAAAGCACGCCCGTGCGCCTACTGCTGAGAGTTAAAAACAGATGGGGGGTGCAAAATTTTAACACAAACTCTTCCTCTCTCTCGCGCGCAGCAAGCAAGAACTCACCCCTTCCAAATTTTTCCACAATTCTCCTATAATATCACCACTAATCACCTCCCACATTACTCTAAATTTGATTTGCACTTGTTAAAATTGCTTGAAAGCAAGGAATTGGGGTAGAAAGCACCTAGGGTTACAAAATTTCAACTCTCTTCCTATTTTCGGATTATAAGGTATGAATTTAACTTTTTATGTCCAATTTCTTGTGAGTTAAGGATTAGAGTTGATTTATGATGCTTGTTTGATACTTGTGCCATGATTTTGATTGTACTTTTCTATGGGGCATTATATCGAACACCTTGTGGGTTGATGAATTGTGATGATTTTGATTGATTGCTTGATGGATTATACTTGTGCTACATTGTTTAGGATGTTAGTGGCTAAGATTCTCGGCAATTATATTGGTATGTGAGTTGAAAGCTTAATTATGGATCGAATTGTTGAGATGAGCTACTATACCTCTAGTGTAATTGTTGTATTAATTCACCGTTTGTTTTTACTTGGCACGTATGGATTCTCACGATTATTTTGCAAGGTATATCTCACCAATGGCTGAACCACAAAGAGGTCGGGGTGGACGTTTGAGGAGAAACGCGAGACCGATAGACCCCAACAGCCCGCTTGCCTATGGACTCACATTCACCGAGCATGATATCATGGCGCGTTGGAACCGGCTCATCACTCGTGATTACATTCCCACACGCTATGCCGATGATGAGTGTACCCAAACACTAAGGATACACGAGGAGGTGTGGCAAATGTTTGAACGAGTTGGGTGGACGCGTTCATGCAAGGGCGGTGGCCAACATACAAAACACTCGTATCAATTTCTAAGTACCATCCAAGTTACGGAAATGCGACCAAGAAACGAGCCTAGGCAAATCCACTTCAGAATGGGCAATGTATGGCAGGAAATCACGATCACCGAGCTAAATCGAATTTTTGGGGTACCGTCCGACGCCCCCTACAATGGCTGAAAATTACAATGCGCATGAATTTTGGCGGTTGTTGACAGAAACTCCCGAAACCGGCCTCATGCAATATGCCGCACGCTTTTCCAAAGCATCGTCACTCCGCAACCCCATCTTCCTCTATATTCAAAAAGTGACGACCCATTCGGTATTCGCCCGGTACAACAATGGGGGTATGCAAGCGAGAGAGTTATACTTGCTATGGTGTATGCTCACTCGCACCCCCTATAACATGGCGGCTTATTTTGTGGAACACGCTGTCTACATACAACAACATGATGTGGGGAAGATCTTAATTGGGGGAATGATAACCCCCATTGCGCGCCATTTTGAGGTTGATATAAGCCATATGGAGCCATTAGAGGGCAGCCGAAGCATCAACTTGAGTGCTCTCCATACCATGAAGATCATTAGCAATGAGGAGAATATCCTCTGTTTTCAACAAAAAGTCGGGTCTTCGTTTCCCCTTCCTAACCCACAGCTCACAGCAGTGATTGATAATCAAATCATCTGGCTTATGTACTTTGAGGAGCATATCAGAGTCATGCAGGGTTTGGCTGCACGAAAAAGGCGCAGGGTAGCCGGGTTGCCCGACGAAGAAGACTTGGTCATGGAGGCGCGGGAGTATGATAGGCGGGAGAGGGGTTTGAGCAAGGCTTCCAATAGGGAAGCTTGAGCGGGCAACCCACGGGGACAACCTCGACATTCGAGCTCCGCCAAGGCGAGGCGTGGGGACGATATGATCATGACCCGGGTTCTGTGCATTTGAGGAAAGCTTGCGGCACAAAGATAGGAGTGATTTCGTGCTTACCAAGAAGTACAAGATCAAAGGTACCATACGCGAGCTTGTGGAACCAAGCACACGAGCGGGGAGTTGGAGATATTGCGAGCGATTACTACGGATCGAGAATGGCATATCTCCCGGGGCCACTACTCCGTCGCCACCCCCACAAAGTGATCCAGGTCTTTTCCACACTTTTCATTGAAATTCTACCTTCTCTTGCATGAGCTATAATTTCATTCAAGTTGGGGGGGAGTCGTATTTTTTTTATGGATGTGGCGTTTGCATTCATTTAGTTGCATGTAGAGCATATAGGTTGCATTGCATTAGATGTTTTAATTTCTTTTATGGTTTTAGCACGTTTATCGCTTTAGCACGTTTATTGCTTTCCTAGTTGTTAGGGAGTGAGTTGACCGTTTTTGTGTGTTTGTTGTGTTTTGATTGAGATCTTGACCTTGGGAGCATTTGCGAATTGATTGGTGTTGTTTTGAATTGGATGTTGAGTGTGAGTTGATTGGGTTGAAAATGGTTCACGTGGAGCATGTGATTATTGAATCTTGGTGAACATACGTTGAATTATGCACTTACAAGCCTGTGAGCTTTTGAGCCTTTACTGCTTTCATAATATGCAGCCTTGTTTGTGATTGAGTGCGTCATTCACGTTTGATTTGAATTCTAGAACTTGCTATGGTTTCTCCGTCAAAGTCACATGTTGTATGCATTCATGAAAATGATTTTAGGCCATCTTTGTTAAGCCTTTGAAGCCTTTTGCCTACCCTATGAATTGATTTCCCTAGTTAGCCAATTTGAGCCTATTGCCTGATTTTTGATAGCCACATGTTAAGCCTTCGAATCCTATGTAATATAACTGTTACCCTGAGCTTAAGCGTATAGAATTGAGAAAAAGGGGGATGAATAAAGGATTGAATGAAGGGGTGTCATAAGTCAGAAAATGTGTACATTTTGGGAACTTGGGAATAAAAGTTGAAAAAGGAGAAAAATACTCACAAAAGTCGGAAAAAAAAGGACTGCAAAGTGAGTCGGCCAGAAGTGAAAAATAGGCTGAGAATCGTGATGTAAGGCGAAGGGAATAATGTGTATGAAAAAGAAGGGAGAAATAGAAAAGTGAGAGGATATAAGGCGATTGGAAGCACATAGTCGAGTGGAATTAGAAAAACGGTTAGAGAAGAACAAATGTGTTTTCCAATCTATACGCTAGAGTTGAGTCACTTTATCCATATTTCCCTACCTTAACCAAAGAGCCTTCATTACAACCCTAAATAAAGTCCTTTATGATTTGACTTGAGCGAATACACGTCCCTTATCATTCTAGTGAGCAGAGTATACATTTTATTCTTGAGAGGCGTGATTTGAAGTGTTTTACCTTGATTTGTATAAGCTTGTGCTCCGTGTTAACTCTTTGAAACCTGGTTGATTTGTGCTTGATGACTATGGATAGATGACATGAATTATGATGCGGTGTTCTTGAGTTGCTCTTTTTTTCCCCAATTGTGTTGTCTTGTTTATAAAGTGTTGACCGGGACTGTCAACAGTTTAAGTTTGTGGGTTTGATTGACTGGTATTTTGCATGTATTTTGGGCTTAATATTGGCTAGAATGTGTGGATATGCATGCGTTATATGAGTAAATTGGGTATTATTCTTATTTTGTGGAATTGGATTACGCTTTGCTCGTTTTGTAGGAATTTATCTATATTTGTAGCATGGTGGCAACAATTCGGGCATTACAACCGCCAATACTTGACATGAGTGACGAAGTTTGAAGTCGAATCGAGAAGAAGTTGGACAAACCGGGCGAGAAACGGAAGAAAATAGCCCATGTGCGTATTGTTCCACTAGAGCACGGGCAGCCCGTGCCATATGGGCACGCCCGTGCTCCTCTGAAGAAAAATTACAAGTTGTTCGGCACCCAAGACGGCCAAGGCCAAAGGGCAACGGGCCGTGCCTAGCAGGAAAAACAGAGGTTCATCCAAGTCCAACTAGGTTTCAACCCGAACGGAGTACAAATAGACACGGGGCGGCCACAAATAGGACACGCTGATTTTTACCCTAGAAACCAGAGAAAAGAGCAGTTTTCCACCGGAAACTTTGAGAGATCGATCAAGACCGCAACCACACCTTCGAGGATTGAAGATAGATTGAGAGATCGTCATCATCCCCGAGTCACTCATTCCATCGTATCGTGTTTCAGTTAGTTAGATTTTGTTTATGGATAATTTGTCTATGAATTGTTTATATTCAATGTCTGGCTAAAACACTTGTTATTCCCGGGTTGGGAGTAGATTAATAAACACTTTTATGTGATGATTATGGATAATTGAAGTTAATGTTTTCTTTCTCTATTCAAGTACTTTGCTTTAATTCTTGTTTTATCAAAAGTCCTTTGATCTAAACTTGTTTGATGTATTGATTCATAATTCTAACCGATGAGTTTCAATACTAGATCTTGAGTACTTGACACAAATAGATTGCATGATTGAGAAGTCTGTGAATATTTGTGAGATCTTATAATCTTTTGAACTTTTGGGAGTTGGGTATCTCTTGTTGAGTAGAGATGCTAGCATAGATATTCCAATCAACGCTTTTACATACATCTCGAGAGAGGGGGTAAATTACTTTGGTGATTGGTCTATAGAGAAGAATACGTTTAACCTTGGTTTGCTTAATCTAAGCATAAAAGTGGGATATTAATTGAAACCATAACCTAGGAATCCATCCATCCATACTTGATCTTTTAATCACTCTTTAGTTTGTTATTTTAGGATTAATTTCTGCTTTAGTAATAATAAAACCAAACCTTCAAATTTCGATAGTTTAGATAAAAATAGGACTATTATAATCCAATACTTGGTACATTAATTTATTAATCCCTGTGGATTCGACCTTGCAAACCCTATTCTATAAACTGATCCGTACACTTGCGGTGAAGCTAAAAAAAAATAGGCAAACAGGTAGGGATTCAATATGTGGTAAGTTCGACGTCTTCAACGTACTCTTCATCTAAAGGTTAGAAAACAGGTGGGAGTGAGACAGAAATCCCAGTGGATGGGGTGATCGTGTGCAAGTGTGGCGATATATATAGTTAACGCGAGAAAACGGTTGTATGAAAATGCGTGAGGTATGATGCATGATTTCACACATAGCCCACAAACATCGTGATGAATATATATTAAGTAATATATTTATACAGTTTAAGAAATAGTTCGTGGTCACACAGGCACGATGATTCAAGCAAGACAGGAGGATTGTGTACTGATGTGTAGCGCCAATCCCATACAAGACAATTAATGGTTGCGTACTGATATGTAGCGCCAACCCATGCATTACAAGTAGCGGTTGCGTACTGATGTGTACCGCCAACCAAACGTTAGATTAACTCCTAAATCGTGTGGATCGATGGCAAATGATTCCTTCGTTCTTCCTTGTAACTCCCCATTCATGATGGTCCAAGACCACACCTTATCGCTCCATAGGCAAAGACAAAATCCACGTTGGAGCTAGCAAGGCTTGGATTCGTCATAATCATGATTATACCTCCAAGTACTACGACCCACTTCCTCGGACAAACTCCGTCCCTCGCCATGGGATTAGGGCGATGGGGCCAGAGAGTGGAATAGCGGTCGAGCTGCCGGTTCCATCCCCGACGTATCTATTCCAACTGTGAGCTCGACACACCAAGTTGACTCATACAGGAAAGTAAGTACACATTCAGGTAGTCAACCAAGCAGTCGAGTATTATTGATTCAGGGAAGCATTTTAGGAAAGTTTTCGAAAATTTGCGCAAGGCAATTATGGCGTTGGTTGAGTTATTTGGATGAAGATAATTATCGTGAGGATAAGCAATCTTCGATATCTTGAAAGATTAGGTAAAACATAAGTCCCGTTATAGATTCGAAATAGCAAGACGAGGAAGTCGCCCCACGATCGCGTATTAATCGGTCAAGACGATCCGATGATTCAGGGGATTTTTGAGAAAATAAAATATTTTAATCAATAATTAAAGTCAGAGGGTCCAGGGCTGTTTCTTTAAAATAAAAATTATTCGAGTTAGGTCCTTGTAAAAAGAAAATTTACAATTAGCCCCTTTTTGTAAAAATCACTTCTTTTGGAGTTAAAATTAAATAAATAAATATCCCGACCTTGAAAAATTATGAGGCCAGTTCCTAAATTCTCTAAATTGTTCAAACATTCAGGTTTTAGGGTTTTGAGGTCGAGTTTTTTTATAAAATTCTCACATTGGCCCCAAATTAGTTAAAATTGTCATTTCGGGCCCTAAGTTTAAAATAACTGGAACTCACAAACCGGAAGGGATTTTAATGTGATTCCAGTTGGAAAATGTCACTAAGGTCAGTGGGATATTGGGATAAAAGTAGTTTTTAAAATAAATAAGTATAGGTCCCTTAACTTTTGAAAATCTTATTTTTGTCCCATTTTGAAATAATAGCCTTTAAGGCTTTTAGGGGTCCAATTGTTATGAAATTTGAAACTTGGGTCAAAAATATAATTATGTTATAGTTAAATTAGTATTTCCAGGTACATGGGCTGTATAATTCCTGGAAATTTCATTTGGCTCCTCAAGTTTAATCTTTTACAATTTGATCCCTCAATTTTTATAAAATTACTTTCCAAGCTCTAAACTTTTGGATTTTTGGAATACATTTAAAATATGTTATTTCCAATCCCTTAAGAGTTAAAATTTCAAATTTTAAAATTAGGGTCTGGTACAGTTTCGAAAATTACAAAATAGCCCTTAAACTTCTAAAATTTTACAATCTAGTCCTTGCGCTTTTAAGGGTTAATTTTATTTATCTAAAAACTCTTAAAACTTTATTAAAATGTCAAAACATAATTTTTGAACCTGAGTTCAGTCCCAAAATCGAAAATTACAGAGGGGTCCCTTAAGTTTTATTTTCTTGCAATTAAGTCCACCAACTTTCCATTTTTTCATTTTAAGTCTAAAAGTTGAAATTTAATCAATTATGTTCGACTTGTCCAGGTTATAAATCATTCAAAACACAGATTTCAAGAGTCATAAACATACTTGTCCAACTCATACAAGCATTCATCAAATACAATCGTAAAGTGTACATGTATGCCTATTTTTCGATAAATAGCATTTTTGAGCAACACTTGAGAATTTTCAACTTGATACAAGAAAATAGCATGCAATACATAATATATATCTCAAGTGCTCAATAACACAATACTACATGCATTTTTATAATTAAAACACCTAGAAGTTGAAAGGATTTTTCCACCCACCTTGATTGTTTGGTTGATTGGTGTAAAGTGATATGTCACTAGACCTTGAGGATTTTAATCTTCACTTAAAGCAGCCCCTAAGTCAAATAATACAAGGATTTTTGAGTTAGAAAATGAAGAATTGAACTAAGGAGGGAAATAGAGGAGGAATAGGTCAAAGGTACCACACTTACCTTGTGTAGTTGAAAGTTGTAGTCAAAAATTGATAGTCTCTTAAGAACTTGATCACCTCTTAACCAAAGTTCCAAGGTCAGCCCCTAATCACCTCAAAATTATAATTTTGATGTTACAATTCGAAATTAATAGGGAAGGAGAAGAAGGTACTAAAAATTCCATTTCTTACCTTATAGTCCAACTTCTTCACAATTTTTCTTCAAGATGACAAGTCTCTTAATATCTTCAAAGGTATTCTAGGTATACCTCAAAATCAAAAATCAAACTTAAATTAGAAGGTGAAAGAGATGAGTTAGGTGATATTAAAAATAGATTGAAAAAGAAATTTTCCTTACCTTGGTATGGTGATGGTTCGAATTTGTTGAAGGAGTAGGGAGATGAATTCTTGAAGTTTTGGTTAAGTGTTTGTGAAGAAGAAGAAGAAATGTGTAGAGAGATGTAGGAGGATTTTTAGAGAGAGAGAAGAGGAAATACAAGACTTAGAAAATTTTTGTGTTGGTGAATGAAGTGATGAATGAACTTGAACAATTTCTTGCCCAATTAGGCCTCTTGGCTGTCCACTTTGAGGGAAGAGGGGACAAAATTTTTGTTTTGTTTTGATTAATGATTTGTGAGGTTAATAATTGGGAAATTAAGACATAAAATAGTAATAGGCAACTTTACTAGGGACAATTAGCCAAAATGCTAAGTTTAGGGAGGAATCACCTTTGTTTGGTAATTATTGAGGTGGGGAATTGATAGATTAATCTAAGATGTAGTTTGAATTAATGGTGTAAAAATACACAAGATGAATACATAAGGTGTACATGTACAAGAGTTGGGAGATATTTCTACACCAAAATATACATCATGGCCGTCCAACATGAGGGTAATTGTGGTATTTCCATATATTTTTTTTTGTCCCAAAATTGATGATAATAGATGAATAATATCAATCTCCAAAATAATTAGTGATTTCCTTGATCACTTATAAGTCTCATGATCACTTATTCTAAATCGAATTCTTAATTCTATAAGGTATAAATCTCTAAAATAAATAGTCTCTTAAAATTCTAAGGTGACTAATAGATACACAAATAATAATAATAATGATGATCGATCAGGTGATCATTAATGCGAAATAGAATTAATAATGAATTATGACCACAAGTAATAAATAAAATAAAGTAAATGAAAAATATATTTATCATTAATATATACCCGTAAAAACGATGCGGTAAAATAGTCAAATTAATATAAGGACGATACGTGAAACAAGTACATGTCCGAATAAAAATCGAGTGCTTCACAGAACCATAATTTCATTATGTCATTCTCATACATAAGGTCGATTCGAAATTCTCATATTAACCTTCATCATTCAAATTCAAGAAACGGGTTCCGAACACCCTTTAATATAGGAAAGTACAATAGTACTAAAAAAATACTACTAATTGAAAAGAAAATAAAGGAGCAATAACCCCTCTTGATAGAACAAGAAAGCCCGCTTTGCTCATAACTTCTTCAATTCACATCCAAGTGCCCCAAATTTTAGGGATATCTTTTCCTAGTATATTTAAGTTATGATAAAATATTATATTTCCTAAGATATATTATGCTATTTTTATGTAGGAGTTGAGATCGAGCCTGACAATTAGGATATGCATCATGCACTATCATTCTGCACGTCATTAAGGTGGGGTTACCTTTACACTTAACCGTGTACTATTGTTATTCAATGCAAGTTGACTGTTTAATTAATCATGATTAGTATGTTTTGCATGAATCCCATGTTGCGGTTACCGTACATGTTACATATTTATGTGTTGTGGTGACGCTCACTTCACATTATGAGCTCGCATATTACAAAGTTACGGCTTGTTTGTACAAATGCCACGTATGATGCATCTCTGCTATTTGTAATTAATTACGCAGTCGCTTAAGTGTACCCCACTGAGTGTAGTACCAAACACTCACCCCACTATTTAATATTTTCAGATACAGGGCAAAGTATATGTGATGACCTGGGCTCCACCATTTATTAATAATTCCAAGATCCCCATTTTCTTTTATTTATGATGTAAGAAGTTACTTTTTATGTTTAAATTAAATGTGGGCTTATTTACATTTTGTAAAAGTAATGTGTCGAGTTGTGAGTCAAAACTTGTGTTGAAACTACTTCCGCCGCTTGTATATGATAAAGTTGCGTCTGTGAGCGTGGAGTTTATGTGAATTACTGGTTGTTGGTGTTAAGATGTTAAATGAATTTTAAATACCGGTTTGGAGAAACTTGATTACTATATTATTAGTTTGGATTTCAACTCGTAAAATTTTCTAAAATAGTAACGCCTAAAAGAAAAATAACTTTCATAAATATTTGCAAATCGGGGCGTTACAGAGTGGTGTCAGAGCAAGGTCTCGGGCCTTGTTGTTTACTATCGGTTTAAAACACGAAGTTTGGTCATTTATTCCAAAATCGTAGAGTCAGATTTCTTATTTTTTTCAGATAGTCTTTTGAGTCAAAATTTTTCCGTAAGAATAATTTTAGGTGTGATTCGACTTTTATTATTTAGAGACTTTTAGTATCAAAATTATTTAGCAAAATGTGTACCAAAATAAAATTCCATTTTTTGGAGTTTTGTGCGTTTAAACTTGTTTCGTAATATTTCTGAACATGATAGGAGGTTTTGTTTCCTAAGTGTCTTTCGAGTCTAATATTTTGTACAAAATGGGATTTCGAGTATCGAGACTTCTTCAGATAATAATTTTTTTAAAAAAAATAGGGTGATTTTGGAGCAAACATAGCCCAAAGTCGACATGTTATACTAAGCCTTGAAAGACATGCATTGCATGACTATGATTTCATATGCAAATTCACATGTTCCACAATCTCAAGCCATGTTACATATACAACTTATGATGTAGACTATGTCTCCCATGTTATGCCATGATATGCAATACTTCACAATGAACATGTGATATGTAAAGCTATGTTTCAAATGAGGATTTAATCCTACATTCTTATGATAATCTCAAAATTGCTATATATTTTACATATTCAAAATGTGATGAACGGACATGGTCGGGTCTTTGCAGACTCTCAGACTCTAATTCTGATTGTTTGACATAATTTTGCCTGCGTCTGGCCAACGTGTAAGACATAATTTCGTCGGCAAGGAGTGTGTCTGCTCACACCATGATATATTCAAATATGCTCATGATTGTACAATTATTATTTCATGAATATTTCACACCAAGTACATGGTTTACCTTTCATAAAAAGGTTTTCACATGACATATGCATCATAATTGTTTTTACAAACTTCACTACATGCCATGCCATATTAGCCCTAGAGAACTAGTGCTCTAAGATGTGATCACGATGAACTTTAGTCTAGTCTTTGGATTTTGTACTGTTATTTTGAGGATGTTATTATGTATGTACCATATGAAGTATATACTTTTCACCCCAAATGATACCTTACAAGAGTTATCTTGATAGTGTAACAATACTAGCTATCGTGTGAATATTATGTCATAATATATTATGATAAGATCAGATATTTGATTTACGTACTCTTGTGTAACTTGACTTTTGGAGATATTATAATTAAAATTGATCAGTGTGTTGAATGTAGATGACTTAGATGTTATTTTCAGATCTTGTTGGAACAGGAATTGGATTTATATATTATTGGTATTACTAACGATTAGGGTAGTGACTTGTCTGTACGAGGTTATATGTATTTGAGATATACATGGGTTATTATTTTAACATGATAATTGATGGATGTTTGTACTTGAGTAGAGTAAGATTGGACGCCTGTATTTCTGTTTTGGGTATTGATCACGATATATGTGAGACACGTGTTAACTTATATTGATGAGATTTATAAAAAAATTTGGATTGATCTTATTTGGATTATGCGGATTTTCTGACGTTACTCTGGGACTTGAGTAGTCTAAGATATCTGATCAATGTACATACGACATGCATGTAAGTCCAAGCGCCTACGATAATCTAGAGGGGGGGTGAATAGATTATCTCCATCTTTTCGATTTCGCCCTTTTTTTATAACCGAATGCTCAAACACAATAATAAAGGTGCGGAATGTAAACAACACACGCCGATTTAAAGAGGTTCAACCCACCTAGGGCCTAATCCTCTACCACCCCAAAGATATCCGGGATGGATTTCAAAGAAAAAGAATTTTATTAATTACCAAAATTAATACAAATTCAACTTACAACACCTTGAAGAGCACCACACTCTTCTTCAACACCACCTTTGAGATTACCACAATCTCTTCTTGAAGATTACCACAATCTTCTTACGGCACCTTGTGAAGATCACCACAATCTTCAACCTTGAAGAATACCAAATTCTTCAACACCTCAATAAGAAGATCACCACAATCTTCTTGCACCTATCACCTAGATCATCCAAGTGTGTTCTTACCACAAGAACACTCACAAGGATATCTTGTGTTTGAATGATAACCAAAAATCAAGTTTACAACTCAATAATGAATATTACAATTTGAGTGCAAAGTGTAATCAAGAATAGCCTAGACCTCAAGGATGTGAAAGTGATAAGCTAGGCAAATTTACAACAAGAATAATAACAATGAAAGACCAAGTATTTGCTTGAAGTGTATCTTGTTGTGTTGTATCTCAATTGTTGTATTGGTTGCTCCAAAACTTCCTCTATTTATAGGAGATGATTGATCAAGCATAGGCTCCTCTTGGGGATTGAAAATCTACAGAAAAATACAATTAAAATCAAGAATATAGCTGTTAGAAATCAATCCCACAATTTAAGGAAATGTGTCTCGCCAAACGGTCATATTTTTTTTTAATGCACAGATGACGACGGCCGCAGAAATAAGAGAATTGAAGAACACTTTGGAAATTACAACAGGCGGCCGGTCGACATAGGCTTCGACCGGTCGACCCTGTCTCAACCGGTCCCCTCATTCAAAAATGCAAGGTTTTAGTTCTGTTTCAACACGAACTTGCAGTGCACGTCGACCCCTGGCGGCCGCCGACCGGACGGCCGACGCCCCGATGAACTGCTCGATTTTCCTTCCGTCTCATTTTTCTGTTTCAAAAATCATCTTGATGCACGGGTTGCCCTATAGGGCGGCCGACCACGACGTAAATGTTGTCCAATTTTTGTCGAAAATAAAACTCAAGAAATACTCCGAAAATTTAGTAAAAACATTTTAAACCAATCGGGAGTATTTAGACAACATTTAGAAATCTTGTTTAGGAGTAAAAGCCCATTGACATAAAATCATTAAAAGTGTTGTCCATTATTATCAAAAATAAACTTGAGGAAATACTCCTAAAATATTAAAACCATTTTAAATTATTTAGGAGTATTTGGACAACCTTTAAAAACATTGTTTTGGTGACAAAATAAAATCATCAAAATTAAGATAAAAACATGTATCAAACAATCTCCCCTTTTTGATGATTACAAACCAAAACAATTTTTACACAAATTGGGAGAACACTTTTAGAAATGATTTTCCCAGAAAAACATTTGACCGTTTGGAAGCAACCAAAATTTCCAAAAATATTAAAGCAACCAAGTAGGGAGTTTCAATAAAAAGCACAAGCTCCCCCTATCAACAAGCATATCAAGAATAATGTAAAAGCAATTTTCCATAAGCTAAAAGCTTTAGCTTTTACAATTTGTTCAAGAGCTTATAAGCTCCCCCTGTCACAAAACATCATTAAACACTTGTATAAGTCCATCAAGCAATAATTGGACTAAAAATGAATCATAACTTATGGCTTTTATGAGCCATAGCTTATAGCTTTTATAACAAGCTTTTATTAGCTTCTTTGAGCTAATGCTCCAATTTCCTGTTTCTCCCCCTTTGGAATCATCAAAAAGAGTGTTAGGATGATAGAACCATCATATAATGTCATCAAAGTGCACCAAAGGGACGGTTTATCAACCGTTGAGCAATTTAAGCATAAAAATTCCAAAAAATTGGAGAAATATATCATAAGAAATCCATAAGCTCATTTGTTAGCCAAAAACATGATCTCAAAATGATTTTAAGACATTTGGAAGCAAGAGAATCATGTAAAAGTTGAAAGTATCATTGCAACATTTCATCGAACACCTTGTGTGCGTGAAAGATAAAAGAGGTTGTATATAGACCTTGTAAATGTTTCAAGCCAAGAATCATCAATCATCCTCATTTCAAAGCTCAATAAGATTATATGCAACATATGCAACATTTGTTCATCAAATAAGAGGCTCAACAAGGTAGATTCTCAAGGGTTCAACCCAATTGAGATAATATAAGCTAAGAAGGATCAAGGCATTACAAATGCCAAAAGTTAGAGCACCCATCAAGTAATACAAGTCATGCGTTAAACAATACATGAATGATATATCAAATGTCCCAACATATCCAACTAAGCATAATGATCAAAGCATTAAGAGAAGCACTTTTACCATCAATTACTTCATACCAATTATCAAACCATGCCATATAAGAGTATTTTTACCATCAAATACTCCATCAAAATCATGATCATCCACAAGTCATTATCAACTTGCAATTTTAACCCTTTTAAGAAAACAAGCAAATATCATTAGTACAAAGAAGTTTTACAAAGGTTCATAAAAATACAAAGCAACATTAATAAAAATGCTAGAAAGTAAAGGAAGGGAGGGACATCAATCTTCGTCCGAAGAGAAGCAAGTTCCGGGAATGAGATCTTTGATAAATTTCTTCAATTTGCCGATTGACTTTTTCAAACTAGAATTTTCCTTTTTCACAACCCGGAGCTCTTTTCTAAGAGAGGCCACATCTCTAAATGTTTCTCTTTTCACTTTGGCCATTCTCTTGAGATTTAGATCTTCAACATCCAACTCGTCTTCATCTCCTTCCTCATTTTCTTCCTCCCTAATTTCTTGTTCATTTCCCACATTTTCTTCTTCATTTTCCTCTTCATTCCCCACATCATCTCTTTGTTCGTCAAACTCACCTCTTCCAATATTTTCAACCTCATTGTCATTAAAGAAATCATCCCGAGGTTGTTGTTGATGTCGGGCACGTCCCCTAGCGGCTTTGGTAGGAACCCGTGGTAAATGTCGTCGCATTCTTACCATTTGTAGAATGTTGGCATTATCAAAATCATTGTGACGAATTTCGGTATTCATTTCATTTTTCGGTATCCCGATAAATATAAGAGTCGGCAAATCAAATTACCCAAGGTATATTTTTTCTTGGTAAGCTTTCTAGAATCCCAACAAGCAATACACAAAGATTGCCCGTAATTTACTCTTTCTCCTCGAACAATCTTATAGGTGAGAAAAAGTTCGAGATTACTTGGAAGTTTTACTTCCTTTCCACAAACACAATAGGAGCAAATGATAGATATAATCCGATAATTTGGCGGCATTGTCGAGTATTTCACTTCGGGATATACTCCTAGAAAGGTTTTCACATCATCTAGTGAAACACCTAAAATGTTATCATCCCAATGAGCGCAATCCACATTGACCACTCCATCATTTGGCACGTTAAAGAGATTACAAATATCGGCCAATGTCCATGAAAAATGCCTACCATTAACAAAGGTGTGAAGTTCCAACGGATTATCTACCGTAGCATCAATAATCCACATATTTGCATAAAAAAGTTTTATAAGCTCGTCATCATATGCAAACATGGATTATCCCAAAATGAAACCCATCCTTGAATTTCAAAATAAGCTCTAATATCCGGAAATTCATCATGAAATGCTTGAAAACGAACCATACGAGTGCACGCAATTTTCTTATCATTCAATCCAATATTCTCATAATGTTCCTTCGCAAGTTTATTTAAAAATTGAAATCTATTAGCTCTAGAGGGAGGCTCGTAGAGGAGTGATAACTTACTAGAGTCCCAATGAATGCTCGATTTTGAAACCCTGGCTCTTAATTCGACAATCTCCTCTTCCGTAAGCCGATTTTGATAGTCTCCTTGTAGAATATCATCTTGTTGGGGATTGGAAGAAGATTCTCCCCTTTGCCTCCTTCTCCTCTTTTGAGGATTTCGTTCGGTATAATTTCTTGGAGGTGCCATATATGTGAAGTTCTTGCAAAAAGAAGTGAATTAGCAAGAAAAATGACAAGAATTGATGAAGAATTGAAGATAGTAGAAGAAACGGGGTGATTTTCGCACAACAAGGGTTTTGGGGGTTTTGAGAGTCCGTTTCAAAATGAAGAACAGAACGTTTCAATCGATAAAAATAGCCTGGGCGACCGGTCGAGGTAGGGTGCGACCAGTCGAAGTGCAGGGCGACCGGTCGCCCCTGCTATGACTGTCCCAGTGCTTTTTTCATTCTTCAGGTTTTCTAAAAATTCGATTTTCCACCCCAAAAGTTATAAAACTTTGCAAAAAGATAATTTTGGATCAAGTCCAACAAATACGGGTTTCGGGAAAACATATATTCGAGAAAATCGAGACTTAACAAGTAGTGCCCTTTTAAGAGAATATTTGCAAAATCATTTAAAGGGTACTTAAGGGTTAAAGTGAAATATCTTGAAAGATATGTTCATAAGTATAATATCGAGTTCTAAGAAAAATACGAGTAAACGCGTACCTCGATAGTTTAAGAAACTTGACGACCTAAATAGCCAATGAAAATGAGATATATATCCTACACAATTCTTAAACAAAATTTGCACAAAAGCACGATCAGTAGGCAAGTAATAGGAGACATCAAAAATGCTTATGCTTATGACAATATATAGAAGATAATAAACCACATAGGACTAATAAAATGCACAAGAGTTTTAGAAAATCATGCAAGGTCTTCTTTTAAAAGTTTTGAAACTCACAAATATATAAAAGACCTACATTAAAAATAAATACTTGAAGACTCATTTTGCAATTAAGACACAATTAAAAACATGCATAGAATTAAAATAAAATGCATATATAAATGGGGAGATACGGTTTACCAATTACGCCGTTTCCATGGGTTGTGTCTTTCCCATTGTTGATGATATCTTCCTTTTGAGAAGTCACTTTGTTGATGATGACTTCTTTGATTACTCCATTTCCAAGGTTTGTTACCTTCCCTTTGTTGATAGTCTCTTCTTCTTTGAAAATCATCTTGTTGATGATGTCTTTGCCATTTCCAAGGATTGTGTTCTTCCCATTTTTGATTATATCTTCTTCTTGGAAATTGGCTTTGTCGAAAATAGTTTCTCCTTCTTTGATCAAATGAAACGGTCATTTGATGTCTTCTTGGCGGTATGAATTTTCTTCGATCATTATTTCGCCGGGTACCTAATATGACATTATTTTGTGGTACCCTCATGTGTTTGGGTCCTTTGGGATTAGTCTTGAGACTTTTAGGTCTCCAACAATAATTACAAATATTTCTAGCTCGACAAAAATTAGCCGTATGACCCTTTTTACCACAATAGAAGCATGTAATAATTCTAGGAGCATAATGACCAACATGCTTAGAGACTTGATTCTTATTTATATGATTGACACCATTAAGCTTATGATCAAGTTCTAGTTTCGAATTATCACAACAATCAACAATTTCATCGGTACTCAAGTCGAATTTGGATAAATCCTTTTTCATGCAATTAATATCCTCAACGAGAGTACTATTTTCTTTTTCAAGGTTTCTAACCTTGTCAAGTGTGGTGGTGTGAGCACATGATAGTGATTCATAGGAAGTAAATAAACTATCCTTATCATTTTTCAAAACATTGAATTCCTTTTTCAAATTTTTGTATTTAACAAGTAAGCTTTGGAATTCATTTTGAAGTTCATCATAGTCATTTTGCATATCACTATAATCATTTTGAATAACAATATCATAAGAAGTAGAGGGTTTAAGACATACCTTGTTTTCTTCTTCGATGCCCATAAAACAATATTCAACTTCTTCATAGTTGGAAGTTGTAGGAGGCTTGTTCCTTAAATTTGAATTTGTATCCCTTTGAGAAGTAGATGCTTTTGTTTGATTCCTTTCATTTGCGAATACTCCATAGATGGCCTCTAATTCTTGCCATACTTCATGTGCCGACTTTATTCCTACAATATGTTCATATTCTAAATTAGTAAATGAACAATACAAAATATTGAGAGCTTTACCGTTTAAGGAGATGATTTTCTTCTCTTCATCATTGAGCTTTTTGAAGCCTTTTGAGGTGTGTGGTGTATCTTTCATCGGAATGGATTCTCCGTTTATGACGGTGTTCCAAATGTCGAACCCGCAACCTTGTAAGTAGCATTCCATTCTTTCTTTCCAAAAATAAAATTTTTGGGATCAAATAGTGGTGGCTTGGTGGTGGAGGTGCGGAAAGATGAACTTCGTTAGAGAGCCGACGATCGTTTCTCTTCACTCGCGATGTGAAACGAGCTTGCCAAAGAGTTTGGCTCGATACCACTTGTAAGTCAGCGGCTACGATAATCTATAGGGGGTGAATAGATTATCTCCATTTTTTTCGATTTCGCCCTCTTTTTATAACCGAATGCTCAAACACAATAATAAAGGTGCGGAATGTAAACAACACACGTCGATTTAAAGAGGTTCAACCCACCTAGGTCCTAATCCTCTACCACCCCAAAGATATCCTCAGGGATGGATTTCAAAGAAAAGAATTTTATTAATTACCAAAATTAATACAAATTCAACTTACAACACCTTGAAGAGCATCACACTCTTCTTCAACACCACCTTTGAGATTGCCACAATCTCTTCTTGAAGATTACCACAATCTCCAACGGCACCTTGTGAAGATCACCACAATCTTCAACCTTGAAGAATACCAAATTCTTCAACACCTCAATAAGAAGATCACCACAATCTTCTTGCACCTATCACCTAGATCATCCAAGTGTGTTCTTACCACAAGAACACTCACAAGGATATCTTGTGTTTGAATGATAACCAAAAATCAAGATTACAACTCAATAATGAATATTACAATTTGAGTGCAAAGTGTAATCAAGAATAGCCTAGACCTCAAGGATGTGAAAGTGATAAGCTAGGCAAATTTTCAACAAGAATAATAACAATGAATGACCAAGTATTTGTTTGAAGTGTATCTTGTTGTGTTGTATCTCAATTGTTGTCTTTGTTGCTCCAAAACTTCCTCTATTTATAGGAGATGATTGATCAAGCATAGGCTCCTCTTGGGGATTGAAAATCTACAGAAAAATACAATTAAAATCAAGAATATAGCTGTTAGAAATCAATCCCACAATTTAAGAAAATGTGTCACACAAACGGTCATATTTTTCTTTGTCAATGCACAGCGAGGCGATCGGTCGCACGAAATAAGAGAATTGAAGAACACTTTGGAAATTACAACAAGGCGACCGGCCGACATAATAGCCGACCCGGTCGACCCCTGCCTCAACCGGTCCCCTCATTCAAAATGCAAGGTTTTAGTTCTGTTTCAACATGAACTTGCAGTGTACCGGCCGACCCGGGCGGCCGTCCGACCGCCTCGATTTTCCTTCCGTCTCATTTTCTGTTTCAAAATCATCTTCAGTGCGGGTTGCCCTATGGGGCGGCCAGTCTGTCGACCACGAGACAAAATGTTGTCCAATTTTTTGTCGAAAATAAAACTCAAGAAATACTCCAAAATTTAGTGAAAACATTTTAAACCAATCGGGAGTATTTAGACAACATTTAGAAATCTTGTTTAGGAGTAAAAGCCCATTCACATAAAATCATTAAAAGTGTTGTCCATTATTATCAAAAATAAACTTGAGGAAATACTCCGGAAAATATTAAAACCATTTTAAATCATTTAGGAGTATTTGGACAACCTTTAAAAACATTATTTTGGTGACAAAATAAAATCATCAAAATTAAGATAAAAACATGTATCAAACAATGCATAGTTTGAGAAGTTTATCATTTGTAGAATTTTGAGATAAACATTTGGTTGATATATGATTATAATGATGGTGTGGAGTCGGGATAGTGACTACGAATTACAGTCAAAAATATTGAGATGATACATTATTTGATGTTTGATCTTATTTGTGATCTGAATATTGGATTGTCAATGGAATGTTCTGTGATGGGATTTTAGCGTAAGGATGAGTCTATAAGATTGGACATATACCATGAAAGTGAATGTACTTTTTGGGGCTTATGGAGAAAAAAAAATCGATGACAAGTGTATTGGTTATTAGTATATTTTAATGTATATAATGTTGATGCATTTTTGGGTTTACCTTTGTCTAAGAGAAATGAACACTATTTAAATGTGATGAAATAGTAGTAGTATTTCAAATACTTGATGGGAAAGAGTTTTTCTCCATAAGACGAAATCTAGGCCAGTACCACAAGAAGTATGGTATTTACTGTGAAAGTTATGAGAGTGATGAGCAATGAGGATTTCTGACTTATTTGAATAAGAAGATGAAAGATAAGTCAATGAATATTACCATTGACGACGTATCAATATTATGATATATAAAAATATTTTACACGGATATGACCAGTATACCACAAAATAGACAAGTTGAATTTATAATAGGTCTCATATTGGAAAATAAGTTATTATTAGTGTATCACCATGAACTACAAGGACTAGTTTGATTAGTGGAAAGACGCATGTGTATGTCCGAAGGTTGATCACATGGTGACGATTAAGTACATTGATCCTATAAAAAATAAATTTATTAAGCTAGTATATGTTTGATACATGTTTTTATCTTAATTTTGATGATTTTATTTTGTCACCAAAACAATGTTTTTTTAAAGGTTGTCCAAATACTCCTAAATGATTTAAAATGGTTTCAATATTTTCCGGAGTATTTCCTCAAGTTTATTTTTGTTAATAATGGACAACACTCTTAATGATTTTATGTCAATGGTTTTTTACTTCTAAACAAGATTTCTAAATGTTGTCTAAATACTCCCGATTGGTTTAAAATGTTTTTACTAAATTTTTAGAGTATTTCTTGAGTTTTATTTTCAACAAAAATTGGACAACATTTCTCTCTCGTGTCGACGGCCGCCCTATAGGCAACCCGTACACAAGATGTTTTTAGAAACAGAAAATGAGACGGAAGTAAAACAGAGGCAGGTCGACCCACATCACTGGCGTCGGCAAATTGGTCCGGTCGGCCGCCCATGGTCGACCGTACTGCAAGTTTGCAATTGAAACAGAACTTGTTTTCTTTGGTTTTACACTTAGGGGGACCGGTTGAAGTCAGGGTCGACCAGTCGAGGTACACGTCGACCGGTCGCCCTGTGTAAAATTACTGTGATTCATTTCAAACTTCTATTTATGTGCGACCGGTCGCCCTGTGTATTGACAGCAAAAATATAACCGTTTGACAGCAGACACATTTCCTTAAAATGTGGGATTGATTTCTAACAGCTATATTCTTGATTTTAATTGTATTTTTCTGTAGATTTTCAATCCCCAAGAGGAGCCTATGCTTGATCAATCATCTCCTATAAATAGAGGAAGTTTTGGAGCAACAAAGACAACAATTGATATACAACACAACAAGATACACTTCAAGCATATACTTGGTCTTTCATTGTTATTATTATTGTTGTAAATTTGCCTAGCTTATTACTTTCACATCTTTGAGGTCTAGGCTATTCTTGATTACACTTCGCACTCAAATTGTAATATTCATTATGGAGTTGTAATCTTGATTTTTGGTTATCATTCAAACACAAGATATCCTTGTGAGTGTTCTTATGGTAAGAACACACTTGGATGATCTAGGTGATAGGTGCAAGAAGATTGTGGTGATCTTCTTATTGAGGTGTTGAAGAATTTGGTATTCTTCAAGGTTGAAGATTGTGGTAATCTTCACAAGGTGCCGTTGAAGGAAGATTGTGGTAAACTTCAAAGGGAGATTGTGGTAATCTCTAAAGGTGGTGTTGAAGAAGAGTGTGGTGCTCTTCAAGGTGTTGTAAGTTGAATTTGTATTAATTTTGGTAATTAATAAAATTCTTTTTCTTTTTGAAATCCATCCCGGATATACTGGGGTGGTAGAGGATTAGGCCCTAGGTGGTTGAACCTCTTTAAATCGGCGTGTGTTGTTTACATTCCGCACCTTTATTATTGTGTTTGAGCATTCGATTATAAAAAAGAGGGCGAAATCGAAAAGATGGAGATAATCTATTCACCCCCTCTGCAGATTATCGTGAGCCGCTGACTTACAAGTGGTATCAAAGCCAAACTCTTTGGCAAGCTCGTTTCACATTGCGAGTGAAGAGAAACGATCGACGGCTACGAACGAAGCTCATCTTTCCACCTCCACCACCAAGCCACCACTATTTGATTCCAAAAATTTTAATTTTTGGAAAGAAAGAATGGAATGCTATCTACAAGGTTGCGGGTTCGACATTTGGAACACCGTCATTAATGAAGAATCCATTCCGGACGAAAGATACACCACACACCTCAAAAAGGCTTCAAAAAACTCAATGATGAAGAAAAGAAAATCATCTCCTTAAACGGTAAGTCTTTAAATATTTTGTATTGTTCACTTACTAATATAGAATATGAACATATTGTAGGAATAAAATCGGCACGTGAAGTATGGCAAAAATTAGAAGCCATCTATGGAGTATTTGCAAATGAAAGGAGTCAAACAAAAGCATCTACTTCTCAAGGTCATACAAGTTCATATCTAAGGATCAAGCCTCATACAACTTCCAATTATGAAGAAGTTGAATATTGTTTTATGGGCATCAATGAAGAAAATGAGGTATGTCTTAAACCTCTACTTCCTATGATATTGTTATTCAAAATGATTATAGTGATTTGCAAAATGATTATGATGAACTTCAAAATGAATTCCAAAGCTTACTTGTTAAATACAAAAATTTGAAAAAGGAATTCAATATTTTGAAAAATGATAAGGATAGTTTACTTACTTCCTATGAATCACTATCATGTGCTCACACCACCACACTTGACAAGGTTAGAAACCTTGAAAAATAAAATAGTACTCTTGTTGAGAATATTGATTGCATGAAAAATGATTTATCTAAATCCAACTTGAGTACCGATAAAATGACCAAGATTGTTGATTGTTCGGAACTAGAACTTGATCATAAGCCTAAGGATGTCAATCACATGAAAAAGAATCAAGTCTCTAAGCATGTTGGTCATTATGCTCCTAGAATTATTACATGTTTCTATTGCGGTAAAAAGGGTCATACGACTAATTTTTGTCGAGCTAGAAATAGCTCTAATTATCATTGGAGACCTAAAAGTCTCAAAACTAATCCCAAAGGACCCAAACACATGAGGGTACCACAAAATAATGTCATATTAGGTACACGGTGAAATAATGATCGAAAAAAATTCATACCGCCAAGAAGACATCAAATGACCGTTTCATTTGATCAAAGAAAGAGAAACTATTCTCAACAAAGCAAAATTCCAAGAGGAGGATATAATCAAAATTGGGAAGAACATAGTCCTTGGAAATGGCAAAGACATCATCAAGATAATTTTCAAAAAAGAAGAGATCATCAACAACGGGAAGGTAACAAACCTTGGAAATGGAGTGATCAAAGAAGTCACCATCAACAAAGTGACTTCTCAATGGGAAGATATCATCAACAATGGGAAAGACACAACCCATGTAAACGGCATAATTGGTAAACCGTATCTCCCCATTCATATATGCATTTTATTTTAATTCTATGCATGTTTTTAAATTGTGTCTTAATTGCAAAATGAGTCTTCAAGCATTTATTTTTAATGTAGGTCCTTTATATATTTGTGAGTTTCAAAATATTTAAAAGAAGACCTTGCATGATTTTCTAAAACTTTTGATCATTTAATTAGACTTATTTGGCTTATTATCTCTTATATAATCTTATAGCATAAGCTCTTTTTTGATATCTCCTATTACTTGCCTACACTTGTATTTTGTATGCAAATTTTGTCTAAGAATTGTGTAGGATACATATCTCATACTCATTGGCTATTACGTCATCAAGTTTCTTTAACTATCGAGGTACGTCTACTCGTATTTTTCTTTAAACTCGATATTATGCTTATGCACATATCTTTCAAGATATTTTATTTTAACCCCTTAAGTGCCCCTAAATGATTTTGCAAATATTTTCTTTAAAAATGCACTACTTGTTAAGTCTCGATTTTATCGTATATATGTTTTCCCGAAACCCATATTTGTTGGATATAGTCCAAAATTATCTTTTTGCAAAGTTTTAAAACTTTTGGGGTGAAAAATCGAATTTTGGAAAACTCGGAAAAGAAAAATTGCAGACCGGGCGGTCAAAGGGCGACGTCGCCTTACCTCGGCCGGCCGCCCGGCTATTTTTACGACTTAAAACGTTCTGTCTTGATTCTAAAACAGACGAAGAAAACTCCCAAATCCTTATAACAGCGAATATTCATCCCCTTCCCTCAAAATCTTCAATTCTTCATCATTTTTCACGATTCTTGTTGCTAATCTTCTTATTTTCACAAGAATCTTACATATATGGCACCTCCAAGAAATTCTACCAACGAAATCCTCAAAAGAGGAGAAGGAGGCAAAGGGGAGAATCTTCTTCCAATCCCCAACAAGATGATATTCTACAAGGAGACTATCAAAATCGGGCTACGGAAGAGGAGATTGTCGAATTAAGAGTCGAGGTTTCAAAATCGAGCATTCATAGGACTCTAGTAAGTTATCACTCCTCTACGAGCCTCCTCCAGAGCTAATAGATTTCGATTTTTAAATAAACTTGAGGAACATTATGAGAATATTGGATTGAATGATAAGAAAATTGCATGCACTCGTATGGTTCATTTTCAAGCATTTCATGATGAATTTCCTGATATTAGAGCTTATTTTGAAATTCAAGGATGGGTTTCACTTTGGGATAATCCGTGTTTGCATTA
>CM071928.1:73061307-73198811 GCA_016081115.2 Rehmannia glutinosa
CGCACCACCCGTGCGATGCGCCGAATCCTATAACGCAACATTGGCTCCTAAACTTGAGGGTGGGTATATAAAAGCTTTTGGGGGCGCACATGCGTAGATAGTCGCATTTTTGGGATCTACAACACAAGACAAGTGGTTAACTCTGGAAGGAGACATCAAGGAGACACCCGTTGCAGACGTGATCTTGAAGAATCGGGGAGATATATTTAGAGATTGTCGATGCCTCCTAAGTTTTTCTTGCTTCTCTTTTAGTTTCAATCTTTCATTTTCATTTGTAATGACTTTGAACACTTTGTTTATAAGTTGTTTAATCATGTGTGCTAAAACTCTTGTGATTTCCTAGTTTCAAAGAGATTAACGAACTCTTGTCGATGTTTTAATCTTAGTTGAAGTTATTATCTTGAAGCATATTGAGTATTTTGAGATTATTCTTTTTTATCACTTGATCAATGACTAATTTGCTCCTGGATATATCGATTCATAATCTCGAGAGATGAGTTTCAATATTAGATCTTGAATTTTACACAAATATTTGCATGAATCGAGAGATTTGTAAATATTTCATGAGGATATTTGATCTTTTTGTGCTTTTGGGGAGTTGAATGCCTCATGTCGAGTGTAGATGCTAGTATAAGTATTTCATCTACATTTTATATGCATCCGAGAGTGAGGATAAAATAGTTTTGTGATCGCCTTATAAGAACATTGATAATAACGTGGCTTGATTAAACCTGACAACAAGAGGATTATTAATCAAACCTTAACTCCTGAAATCCATTTCATTATCTTGATACTTCTTTCATTCGGGGTTATCTTAATTTTCAGGTTTTAGTGATTTTAAATTGTTTTAATCTCAATACAACAATCATCAAATTTCAATCGCTTCAAATAAAAAATAAGATTTTATTTCGATCAATACTTAGCATATTAATTTATTAGTCTCCGGATACGACTTGTTACCCTATTCGATAACGTATAACGTATAATGTGTGAAGCTAAAAATATAAAGTAACAATGAGCTCATATAATGCACTTTTCCAATCATCGATTCTTCAATTGTGAACATAGGGATGCGCGTCAAATTTGCTTCCATGATAATAACTTTTATGGTAAAAGGAGTATTGAAAACTTCGCATATAAAACATATTTTAAAAATTCGAGATCTAGTTCAAGAACAGCATGAAGTGCTCAATGAACCAACCGCCCCGATACCACTTGTAGGTCCTGGCAAGTGGGTGTGAGCAAGGTTTAGAAGGGCTGGGGGTCAATAAACATTACCAACTTTTCGATTTAGTCCTTTTAAAAGTTCGCAGTTAGTATTTCATGTACTTTGTCCTCATGGACAGCTAAGTTAGTTATTCAAACAGAGTTAGTCACTCCACTGATCGAGCCGTTGATAAAATAACTCAAACTGCTTTGACTAAAAAGACTTAACTCGATCGTGTGATTTGTTTTCAAAAGGGAAGACTTAACACCTTTGAATTTGGTTAAGTTTGTTTTAATACTTGGTTTTAAAGACTTAGAGATTATTAAGTGATAGCAAATTTATCATTAATTAAAAACAAATAAGATACATTGAATTAAAGTGTCGAAAATGTAAATGACACGATAAGTTTTTATGAGGTTCAAGACGGGTAATTTACTACCTCTCTCTTTCTCCAACTCCCGGAGGAATCCACTAAGTATTGATCAAGATACGCAGTGGTAACACCCGATGATACGCCTCGATCACACAAACCACTTGATCCTTCGACTCACCGAGACGCCTTGGTCACGCAGCCTGGGCTTCTCGCACGACTCACCTTCTTCACAGTGGCACCGCCACATTACAGCCCACTTGCTCAAGCTCCTGGATTTGATCACGAAGCCCTCCAAAACTTGAGAGATCGGTTCGACCTTGAACCTTTCTACAATCCTTCGTCGGAATGACCCCTTCGATTCTTCGTAAATTCCTCTTCAACCGATTCAAGCTATATTTCCTTCACAGTGAAACATTGATTGATTTTCTTCGTAATGCAGGCTTGAGGATTGATCTTCAATGATTTGAGAATATCTTAGGTTACAGCTCAAATCTTTGCTTGAATGTTCGTGGGTTTAGGTAACCTTCTCTCGCAGTTATTCCTCGGCTCTTTTATAGCTGATCTTCAAAAATCGCTGAAGAGATAGCTTATTTTTGAAAGTCACTTGTGGTCGCTGGGCTCGTCTTGTTGGGTACCTTGGAATCGCACTTCCTCGTGATGAATTGTTCTTCACCATCGTGAGTTCGACACGTGCAAGTTCGCTTTCCCATCGTTTATTCTTCAGACGCTTCCTCGGGATCGAAAGCACTTCAAGAAAGAGTAGTATGGAAGTATTACTTGTTTAAGTAATTTTCGATTTCTCGCGGCAATGGATCTCTTTCATTGTCTTGACTTGACGCATTTTCTTCATCCCTCGGTGACTTGAGTCGACTTCCAATCATTTGATGACTCTTCTGTCTACTTCAACCTTAAGACTTAATTTGTCTTGAGTTGACTTTGATCGATACTTTACTCACCGCATCTCACTGCGACCTTCACGAGTTCGTTTCTTTCTTTCTTTGCCATACTCAAATTGCCTTGCAATGTGAGTCTTCCTTCTAGTCTCCGCTTGTCTTCTTGCATGTTTAGTATAGCCGATTTAACTCACTTGACCAGCCCTATCTATTACAATGCAGTTTACAACAAAAATGAGGTGTCAACTTCCTATTCTAAGTTTTACATGGCATTCATCAAAATCTATAAAATGATTTCCCAACACACACGCCCGTATGGGTTCCATACATGGTTCGCCGTGCGGCTTGTTTTTTTGTCCTTTGTTTCTTCTTTTTTCACATGGTGTGTCATTTTTCACAGTTGTGTCACACGGCCACCCCACACGCCCGTGTGGTCTCACACCGTAGATTGAGCGATTGGTATTGACTCTAAAATCACTAAATCACTTTACACAGGCGCGTGTGGTTGTTCACACTGGTCGTGTGACTTGTAAAACTCCCGAATTTTCTCTTGGGGTCTTCATGAAAGTTGTAGCCCTTTCTCTTAGAGAAAATATGGCCAAAATACTAAACACTCGCCAAAGGCTGGAAACTATTAATGCATTTGAACTATTTTGAGGAAAATTTCCTTTTGTTCGACGCGCATGCTTCTTTCTTCACATATTTGCTTGTACCTTAGCTCGACCTATACTTTGCAACGGATATCATTTTTTTATCAATTTAACTCCATTTCTTGTAACAAGTTACAAGAATATGCAGTGATCATGCCCAACAAGGGAAACCAACAAAAACACATCAATATACATGTAAATGTATCAAATATATACCATTTTAAGTCCCTAAAATGCATATATTTTAAGTCATATAACTATATAATGCATTGAAGCCATGTGTGTGTGTAGTTTTTGAAAATAAATTTAAGGCCATCTTTGTTTAGCCTACTTAGCCTAAAAAGCCTACTTATGAACTCATGATTCCCTAGATAGCCAATTATGAGCCAAAACTTTTATTCTTAGCCACATTGATCTTTAAAATTGCAAAATGTTTTTATCCCAAATTTCGAGCTTATAGAAAATAAATAAGTTTGGGGGAGATGTGGTGAAAATTTATAAAAAATGAGAGGAAGTTGGCAAAAGAAAGAGAGATGAGCAAAGATCCTGGATAAATGAAAAAATGGTAATACATGAAGCTCAAAAAAGAAAGAAATAGCTCTGAAAAAGAAGTAAAAATTGAGCAAAACAAAAGAAAATTTCTGAAAATTGAAAAAAATGAGAGTTTGAGACTAAAGAAAAGAAAGAAGGCAAAAAGGCCTAAAAATGAAAAATAAGAAACAAGTGGTGGAATCAAATTGAAAAGAAAATGAGTATTATGCTAAAATGGGGTTGATGAATTGCAAGTTTGTATGCCTAAATTCTATTTGCTCAAGCCAAGTCACTCAATCCAAATTTTTCCTACCCTTACAAAAGAGCCTACATTATAATCAAATAAAAGTCTTTTGATTCTTAAATTGTGCATACATAAGTGATCGAGATGTTAGACGATTTGCAAGCTTTATGTTAGTTCTACTTTCATTGAATTGAATTTGAGCGTAAATACTATCCATACACTTTAAGAGTCAAATGACACACTATCTACTTGTGATTCACGATGTCGAGTACCCAAGAGAGTATTGACTATGTCGAGTTTATGAGAGATGACTTCTTGATTATGAATTACAGAGGTTTCTTGAGTATGGAGTCAAATGAGATTTAATGTTCATAGCGTTGTTGTATGTTCTTTTTACCCCTTGATATTATTTTTCTTAATTTGCTCAAGGATTAGCAATGTTTTAAGTTTGAGGGATTTTGATGAGTGTAAAATATACGTGCATTTCGGGGCTTAAAATGACATATATTTGATGCATTTGCACGCATATTTAGTGTGTTTTCACTTGGTTTCCTTAGAAGCGCGTGATACTGCATATTCTTGTAATGTTTTACCAGAAATAGAGCTTAAAACAAAGAAATATCAGTTGGAAGACCCGGATAGGACTGACAAGTGCGAAGAAAAGATCAAAAAGACGAAAATATTTGACAGAACAAGTCACACGACCGAACCGTGTGGTGTCACATGGCCGTGTGAAAATACCAATGTGAAAATAACACAACCGTGTGAAAAAGGGACGGAACCAAGCCGCACGGCCAGACCATGTGGGCCTACACAGCGTGTGGTATTGGGAAGCACATGACATCACATGGCTTTGGCCGTGTGGGACTCGCAATGCATTTTTTCGGGAGTTCATTTCTATTCCAACTCCACAAGTGATCTCTCCCAAAGATCTATAAATGGGACTCAATGCTTGCACGAAAAATAATCACTTCATACTATAGAAAACACATCAAATTACGTAGGAACACAAGACCCAAGGTCTTCTCGAGAGAGAAGATATAGGTCGCGAAAACACCACAAGGCCTTTTGCATCTACAAGAGCTTGAGAAGGCTTAGGAGGAAATCCATCATGACAAGAAGGAATTTTCTTTCATTGTCAAGATCTATTGTTTGTGCTTAAACGATGTCATAATGTTGATTTAGAATTTGCCTATGAATTTGTTATCAATGTTTGGCAAATCTTTCGGACCTTAGAGGCATAATCAAAACTATGGATTCATATTAAATCTTGATTAACTGCTTTCTTAATTGATTCATGTGTTCTATTTTATGAATTTGAGTGCTTATTCATAATTGTTGATTATCTGATTAATAATTTGCATCTCATACTTGTTAATCCATAATCCGTGAGGTTAGTTTTAACAAGACCAAAATCAAATCCGACATAAACAGGGTAATGTATCGGAGACTACTTCAGTTTGTGTGGAGTATTCCAATTCAAAGATCTTTTGGGAGTTAATGATAGTTATAATGGATTTGAAGAACTCAATTATTATTATTATTAATCTACTGTTTATGCGTCACCCGGAGGGGAAATAAACTATTTTAGGAATTGAACCCATAGAACACATGAATTGGTTATTGAAACTTTAGTTGGATTAATTTAATATTGAAGAAACATGTTGAGATTACGTGCCCAATGTTGCTCCCGTAGTTGTTGAAAATACTTGTGGGCTTCGCAAATTTATTTATTTTTATTTTATTTTCGATTTTTATTATAAACTTGATATTCGGTCGCTTCAATAAAATTGGAATGCGATGTTATTATAGCCTAAGTGTTTCACAAAACAATTCCTAAGGAATACGACCTTGCTTGTCATTATCCTATAATCTACATCGACACTTGCAATTGTATAATTCCAAAATATTTTTGGCGAACAGTCTCTGCTAAAGATCAATTAGCAAATTTGAATTCCAAGGCACTCAATACCATTTTTAGTGTTGTTGATAAGAATAAGTTTAAACTCATCTCAATGTGTGAGAATGCGAAAGAGGCATGGAAAATTCTGCAAGTTACCTATAGAGGAACTGAAGTAGTAAGAATGTCTAAACTTCAAATGCTTACTTCTAAATTTGCTAAGCGTTTGACGATATCACCAACCCCTTACTTGTTATAGCATTAGCCCTTCGTGAAGTCTTGACAGCAGCTTGTACCATGAATATTCACAATATTTGCGTCTTGGGTGATTCCATTTCTGTAATCTTAGCTGCCAAAAAGACTCGGAAATCGATTATTGCTGCCAACCGATTATTGCGGATATTTCTAAACTTTTGTGTGGTATTCGTTTTTTAAAATTTTTGCATTAGCTAGTAGATCCTAGAATTTTATTGCCCATGAGTTGGCCCAATATGCTGAAAGATCCACCGTTGTAACTAGCTCATGGGTATTTCCCCTAAATTTCTCTCTCAATCTATGAAACGGCCAACTATAAATTTTTAGCCCTGCATCCTCAGACTTATACTTGTGGTCTAATGACTCCCACAATTTTTTAAATAGATTCGTTTAGAGATATAAACATTATACAACGGATTCGCTAAACCATTCATTACATAATTCCTACAAAGGAAATCTGCATGATTCCAACCATTCAACGTCTTCAAGTAAAACAAAGTATTTTTGTCGCCAACGTTTGAAATCCAAGCCATTGAATTTCTCCGATTTTTCAGATGATTCACCGCACATTAACAAAGTGGGGTTAGCCACCATCCGAGGCACAATCGGGTTAACCACGGGATTGGGCACAATCGATTAGGCACAATCGGATTAGCGTAGAATTAGTCTCATTTGCGCCAATCGGAACTCCCGAGTTCAAATCATCAAGCCATTTCTTTCGAAAAACAAATCAAAGTTTAGTACTTGATTAATCGGAACAAATCCGACAAGAACAAAATAAATTGTCCAATTTTTTATTATAAGGTCCAATGTAATTTCCTTCCACTCTAAAATAGCACGGGTAATTATTTATTAGTCCAAAACAAAATTTGAACCAATTTAGTCAAATTAAACAATCCTTAAAAAAGTCCACTGTCAACAATATATTAGTCAACAGAAATGAAGATGATACTTTGAATGAATCTGAAAAAATCAACTAATGAATATACTACAAACAGAGGTGATACTTTGAATGAATTGCTAAAACCAAAGCATTTGATATCACTGAGTAATTCAAACTTGATTAACAACAACTACCAATCAGGATTGAATTTCAAAACTTTCTTACACGTCCGCAAGATGCATTCAATTAAACCAATATTAAACTGGTACGAATTACAATTCAGTTTTCAAATACAACATGCTATATAATAGTTGAAACTTGAACAGACCCCAGAAAAGATCTAGTATAATAAACTGTACTGGGAGAATTATAAAAATAATCTGTTTTAAGTTTGTTATTTAATAATCGCAGTACAGTTTATATAATTGAAAAACTGGAAAAATACTGAATCAAATAAAAGAAATGGCCCGAATCGTGTGTTTGACACACTATCCTTAAAATAGATTCATCCCCTATTCTCGACGCCTGCTTTCCCAGGATAAGATGGGAAAACCGGACTACCTTTTTCCGGGCGAACTGAAATTATGCTTGAATTTTATCACCAAAATGCAGGAGGCCAAAAGGAGTATAGAACAATATGCGAGAGTATTAGAATGCAAGTGTAGAGTGTGTTTTGATTCTTGGAAAATTCAGCTATTTATAGATTTGAAAAATTAATCGAGAATTTAAATCTATTTCATTTACACAACAATTACAATTTTGTTACGATAATTTTAATTTTTCGAAAATAAAATCTGTTAAAACAAAGGCTAGACTATGTGGCTCGATTTCGGTCCGACATTCGTGTACGCAGTCGCGCCGCACACAAGTCGGTGGTTCTGAGCTTGAACCAGGACCGTGATTTGCACCCCCTGCGGGCGCGTGTAGAGAAAGCCTCTATGCAACATAATCTTACATCTTACTAAAAGGTGGAATTATATATGCTAGTCTAAAATGCCTTAGTTTTTCCATGTGGGACAACCCCACCTTTCAAAGAAGACAAACACATGTTTTTTCTTCTTTATAAATTAATTCCAATACTACATTTTAAGATTTAATTTCTCCTTCATCCAAACATCATTTTGGACAAACAAATATTCGATTTCAATGTTCTCACGGAGTAGAACAATAATATATTTTTACTTTTGTCGTTAGACAATCGATTCCCAAGAAAATTGCACCCCAAATGTGCAATTTCCTTCACAACTTTTTCAACAGATTCATCTCCGTAAAACTCCATATATTTTTACAACAATTATGGATTTGTTTTATTTCCGAGATGAGATTTAACATATATATAATTAAATTTTTGTTACTTTCTTATGTGAAAACGAAAGGGTCATTATGCACAATATTACTATATATTGATTGATTAATGTAATATTTGTTGATTACATGGACAACTAATAAATTTTGAGAATGAACAATGAGATTACTTGATAGTATGTAATATTTTTTTGTTGATGACCAAATGAAGGTTTGAAAAAACTACTTGATTAATACAGAATACTATCATTTCGTAATCAGTCAAAGTTGATAAATATTATCAATCCATAATCATTGTTCATTCTCAAAATCTATTAGTTGTTCATGTAACCAACAAGTACATGGTGTGTATATATATATGTATCACACAATGACCCTTCCCACATAGCAAAGCAAAGTTCAACAGAAGAGAAAAAAACAGATACTAATAATGAGTTCGCCGTTGACCCGTTATCCCCCTTGTGATCGCTTTTCATCATGCTACTCTTATGAGTGTTGTGGTCAAGGCAAGTACAAAACCTCATGGCCCAATGTAGTTGGTATGACTATTCAACAAGCCACTGCCATTATTGTTCATGATAATCCATGGGTGACCGTTGAACCTTTGCGAAAAAGGTGACGAATAGCAACCGATGATTTCTGCTGCCGCAACCGAGTTTGGCTTCCATTTGATGAGAATAATCGTGTTTACGAGGTCCCTTTGGTCGGATAGAATAAGATATGAAAAAATAATAGTAATGAATCAAGTCTGATCGATAAGATCTGGAATAAATGCATGAAGCGATAATGAAACGGTTTGATGTCATCATAATGTTAATACTACTAAAACATTTCGATGCTTTTCATTAATTTATTACGTTTGCCTTTTTTTTTTAGTATTTTGTGTTTACTAATAGATGGACTTATTTTTCTTCTGAGGTAAGATTTAACATATAAGCACCAACTCTAACACCAACTCTAACAGGCATCTTAATTTCAAAAACTTTGAAATACTCTTTTTAAGAATCAAAATGAATTTCAGTCTTTCATCATAAAAAACTTACAACTGATTATAACGATGAGTGAAAAACAACTGCAATCCCTACATAATCATAAATCTATACAAGTATAAAACAAAATTTTTAAACCTAACTAGATCTAACCGATCCATATAATCGAACTTCGCAACGGAGGTGTTGGACAAAACACGTACCAAAGATAATATCGTTTATCGCCACGCATTATCGGGTAATGGCTTATATGATTTTTGAACAAAATCTCACACATGGGACAAACTTATTAACTAGAAAAAAAGCCATATATTGGGGACAAATAAAGCACTGTTGAGGACAAATAAAAGCCACCCATTGGGGAAAAATTTATTCAGATTAAAAACTATGAAAATTATTTCCCCAATCCTCCAGAGGAGAATGAGGGAAAAAAAGAGGAAAAGGATGGAAATCAAAAGAATTGCTTGACTAATAATAATCTCATATATGTTGTGATATACAAGAAAAATCTGAATTAAATGGGATTAATATCCACTAGGTAATATAAGTTTAAGATCCAAACAATCATCTGGTACATGAAAATTCTAGGTTGTTACGATCATCTAATAAAAGTTTTATTTTCTGGTATATTTATACCATTTTACCGATCAATCAGTTTTTTTTATTGTTATATAATTATGATTACTTGGACACTATATATATTTGGAGAATGAACATAAGAACACTTGATAGTATGCAAAAAGAACTTTTGAAAACATAAGATAAATTGGAAGTTTCAAAGATCAAGTTAGGCGATTTCTCAACTCTGCGATTGTCTTTCACTCATGTGATTCGTTACAAGCTATGAAGGCTCGACAATTATGGCTCGAGGATCCCGAGCCGACATTCCGCATGATACAAAAGACCATCAAGTATGATACACAATCACGTGAAAAAACAACACATGACATTGTCATTCGAAAATCGTTTAGAAATAGATGTCATCATTTAGATTGCGATTTTAAGTTATTTTTGTTGTTTCTTTTATGGGGTACTATTTTTCCCATCAATTTGGGTTTTACTTTGATAAGTTTTAATGAGACCCTATTTTAAAGCTAGCTATTTGGCTTGTAAGTATTGCATTACATCTTTATTTTTAATAATATATCACATTTATTCAAAAACAATTGTTGACCAAATAAAGTCTTGAAGAAAGGTTACCGACTAAGTTAATTAGAAATATAATTCATTTTCGATTTGACTCTTGTAATTTGAAACAATCGATTCTTTTGCGAGTTCACATTCAATTGTTGCGCGAACTAAAAATCGATTCACACAAATGTATTTATTCTCGTGTTAGAAGTAATAAAGTTTAATGTGATATTTTAAAATCATTGAAAGCTATTTTAATAATCCATTAAAATTACAAGAATTTTTTAAAAGAAAATAATTACAAGAATTAATGTAACTAAATTATATTTTTAGCATAATAAGTAACCCATTTTCAAACCATTATTTTATGATGACCAAAAAAATATCACATATATACTATCAAGTAATACCAGTTTATTCTCAAAATGTTTTAATTGTAATCGGCAAATATTACAGTAATCGATCAATCCATAGGGTAATAAGGGTTGTGTGTGTATCTGATACAAGGCAAAAATTTATATAGAACCGTCCTACGGGTCCCTTTCTATCACACGGATCCTATTGACCCGACCATCTGCCTCTACCCGGCCGTTTTTTTTTTTTTTCTTTTTATTTTTGGGTTTTTATGGTTTAAAAATCTCTACTCCATTTTTTCACGTTTTTTTTTGTTTCTTCTCTATGTATCATCTATCATCTCTCTTCTCCGACGAAGTGTTGAATTCATCCTCTCGATTTTTGCCGCTTTTTTTACTATTCTCTCTCGCTACATCTAATTAGGATATATCTTCTATTATCTTTATTTCCTAGTTTATCGGATTTAGTCTTGATAAGGTAAGGACTCTTCTAGATTCCTATTTTAACTAGGATTCTAACTCCTTATTTGTAGGTATTTGTCTTTCTTTATTCTTGCATGACTCAAATGCAGTTTTAAGGTCTATATAAGGGACTTGGACGTTTATTATTCAACACACAAGACTTGAGAGAAATTCAAGAGCAAAAGTGAGAGAGTTTGAGTACTGAAGAGTTCCCAGATTTGAATGTTAGTATAGATGCTGCTATGATGACATATAATAACATCTGAAATCTAAGTATTTTGTCTTGTGAGGTTTTTGATATGTGTAAAATATACGTGCATTGGGGCTTAAATGATATATAATTGATGCACTTGCACGTATATTTACTATGTTTCTATGTGGTTTTCTTTAAAGGGCATGATACTGCGTATTCTTGTAATTCTTGCAGGAAACAGAGCTTAAAATGAAGAAAAGTCAGTTGGGATGCCCGGATAAGATTACCGAATGCGAAAAACGACGGAAAAAGGGAACAAAAGCACTTCACACGGCCGTGTGGAGTGGTGGTGTGAAAATCACACGGTTGTGTGAAGAAGAGAATAAAAACAGAGGACGGAGCAGTCCACACGGCCGACTGTTTTTTAGATTATCTCTTCTCTATTAATCAATAGCTTGTTCTTCATATACAAATATGTCAATGCATGATTGTAACATGGTATTTGTTCTTCATATTACCAGTGCAATGATTGTTTACGAAGCCATTTCATTTCATCGGGATAATTACATATCATGGAGCGGAATCGTATCTATGGCACTTAATGTCAAGAATAAGAGCACGCGCATTCATTGATGGTTCAAAGAAAGTTCCATCTCATTCTTCTTCTACTATTCTTTACGAGTTGTTAGCAACGTGCAAACAACTTTGTTCTTTCTTGGATTCTTAATCAATTTCTAAAGAAATTTGGCAGAGTCTTTCTACTTCACTACAACTAAGGAGGTATGGGATGAATTAAAGACTAGGCATGTCAAAAACGATGGTCCTAGAGTTTTCCATTTTGAAAAATCTTTAACTTCTATTGCACAAGGTAGTCAATCTATAATCGCATATTACAATCGTTTAAAACTCTTTGGGAGGAATACGTCGATCATCGTCCAATCATAAAATGCACTTGTGGCCGTGTTCTTGTAATATTTACGTGACTCTTTCGGATATTCAAAAGAGTGATTCAGGCATAAAGTTCTTGATTGGTCTAAATGAATCTTTTTCTACCATACAAAGTCAGTTGTTACTTAGTTCTCCCTTACCAAATCTTGGTAAAGTTTATGCATTATTGCTACAGGAAGAGACTAAGAGAAGTTTCACTAATATACTGGCTCACATTACATTGGAATCCTCCATGGCAATGCTTGCAAGACAGAATCAAGTGTACAAGAATCAGTATAATAAAGATAAAAATAAGCCAAAATGTTCTCATTGTGGTTATGGTGGACACACAGTGGACAAGTGTTTTCAGTTGATTGGCTATCCTCCAAATTAGAAAGGTCCTAAAGGTCTAGACAAAATCAAAATTTTTGCGACCAATGCTACATCTTCTCCCATAAAATCCGATTCAGTTGTTCCTCAATTTTCAAATGAGATGGTTGAAAAATTCTTGGAATTTACCAGGCTTCATAATTCTTGAAAAGAATATGTCCCTTATTCAGCTGCAAACTCTGCTACATCTAATCTTTACTCAGCTGCAAACTCTGTTGTAGTTAATCTTTACTCAGATTCAAATCCTGCTACAACTGACTCATACTTAGCTGCCAAATATTGTTGCAATTGTATCTTCATCAGGTATTTCACATTATTGTTCTTCTATTTCAAAGTATAATTATAGGTGGATTTTGGATACAGGAGCTACAGATCATATGATCTGTGATTCCTCTTTGTATTCAAGCTCTCCAAGACAAGTCTCCATTCCCATTCATCTTACAAATGGTCAAGTTACTTTTGCTACTCACATTGGTGGTGTGATTATTTCTCCAAATTTAAAGTTATCTAATGTAGTATATGTTCATTCTTTAAACTATAATTTGTTATATATATCTAATCGACAAAATCAAAGAAATTATCTTGTCCATTTTCTATCTTCTCATTGTGTTTTACAGACATGAACACTTTGAACACTTTGAAGATGATTGGTTTTGCTAAGGAATATAATGGTCTCTATCATCTTGTTACTCACTTTTCAAGCCTTCTACTACTACTTCAGTCTCTCCAGATTCTCAGATTTGGCACAATAGATTAGGACATCTATCAGCTTCCAGATTGTCTCTTATTCCTCAAATAAATTCTAAATGTAATAATTTTGATTCTTGTGATGTTTGTCACTATGCAAAGCAGAAGAAACTCTCATTTCCTTTTAATAATAAAAGTTTTGTTAAAGTGTTTGATCTCATACATTGTGACATATGGGGTCCTTTCTCTACAATCTCTCAAAATGGTTTTATGTATTTTCTTACAATTGTTGATGACTACTCTAGATATACATGGGTTTATATGATGAAGAACAAGTCAGACACAAAGAATCATTTAATCAGCTTTTACAACATGATGTTTACTCAGTTTGACATCAAAATAAAGGTTTTAAGGTCAGACAATGGGCCTAAATTTACTCTTTTTGATTTTTATAATGCTAATGGAATATTGCATTAGACTAGTTGCATGGAGACTCCACAACAAAATGGTTTGGTTGGATGCAAACATCAACATCTTTTATAGGTGGTAAGAGCATTAATATTTCATTTTAAATTGCCTCTTTATTTCTTGGATGAATCATTTTCTAACTAAAGCTCATATCATAAATAGGTACCTTTTTGCATTGAGCTTTTGTTTAATAAAATTCAGTATGCTCACCTCAAAGTTTTTGGTTAGCCTCATTTATGCTTGACCCAATTTTATGAAATTAAAGTATTCTAAAAATATTTTTAAGAAAACGTAAATTTATAAATTTAAAGTTATCCCAATAATGATCAAAAAGTTGATTTAGAATTTTAATTCTTAAGAAAAAAAATATATAATAATAATAATAATAATAATAATAATAATAATAATAATAATAATAATAATACATTTTCCAAATTAAAATATCCAACAATTGTTCCAAGCATAAACCAGAAAAATTAAAGACATAAATCTAAAATTTAGTCCGGTCATAATTATTTAAAATATAGCACGATTTATTCTACCATCCACAACATCATATCTTCACCGTAGGATTCCTCAACCTCGAAAGTCATGATAATAATAGGGGTGAGCTTCATCTCGCTCAAGAGGGATATATCTATCAATATTTAATATAACATGAAAAAAACATTCACATAATTACAACAAAATTCATTCATTTCCTCTTTTTCCTCTAATGCCCGTTCTCGTGCATATAGCATTGCGGGTTCACCCCAAGATACGTTTGATCACGAACCCTTTTCATGGCCCCTAGCTTATATGAATTTATTTCCTCTTGACATATATTGCAATCAATGAAGTACAATCATGAAACATTAAATAAAGACAAATACTATAGAAATCCCTACCTTAATAATCGCAGATATTCGATGTAGAAAAATGAAAAGAAAAGTCATAATCCTCGATCCCTTCGTTTTCTACATTAAATAAAATTATATTTAATATGAATTAAACTAATTAATGAAAGAATTTGTGAAAAATATTGAAAGAAGCTTGTGAATTTTGAATATATATATAGATATATATGAAAGTTGAATAATAATTAGAGAGAAAATATCATTACCTTAATAATATACAAATTTGGGTGTAAAATTATGTATGAAATTACACCTATTTATAGTAATTAATATTAACCCATAAATACTCTAAAATAACCCCTAAACTCACCCCCCTAAACTAACCCCTAGCTAACCTCTAAAATAACCCCTATTTATAATATATATTTTTTTTTCATTTATCACATTCTACTCTCCTTAAATAAAATTTCGTCCTCGAAATTTGATATCTTACCCGGAATTGAAAAACTTGGGTACTTGACACGAATTTCCTCTTCACGGTCCCAAGTAGCTTCATTTTCGCCATGACGTCTCCATTGTACTTTGATCAGAGTAATATCTTTATTTCTCAAATGGTGAATCTTGCGTTCCAAAACAGCTTCTGGTGTTTCCTCATAAGTTAAATCATTGTTGATTGTCAGATCCTTATAATTCACGATGTGACTTGGATCGTGAACGTACTTTCTTAGCATAGAGACGTGAAAAACATTGTGCACACTTGATAGACTCGGTGGTAATGCTAGCTGATAAGCTAAATCTCCAACTCGTGTAAGGATTTCAAATGGACCAATATATCTCGGTTTCAACTTTCCCTTTTTGCCAAATCGAATAACACCTTTGATAGAGCTACTTTCGAAATACTTTTTTTCCCTCATCAAATCAGTATAAGTTTTTCGTCTATCAAAGATACAACTTTTGTCTATCTTGAGCCATCTTGATTCGATCTTGTATCATAGCTATATTCTCAATAGTTTGCCGAATTAATTCAGCCCCAAAATTTTTCTTTCACCAACTTCGCTCCAATATAATGGTGATCTACATTTTCTTCCGTACAACGCCTCGTATGGAGCCATCCCAATAGTCGCTTGATAACTATTATTATAAGCGAATTCCACCAAAGATAATAATGTTTCCCAATTACTTTCCTAAGTCGAGCACACATGCTCTCAACATATCTTCCAATATTTGTATAGTCCTTTCAGATCGCCATCCATGCGTGTTTGTGGATGATAAGCCGTACTAAAATTTAGCTTTGTTCCCAAGGCACTTTGTAGACTTTTCCAAAACTTAGAAGTAAAACGCGTATCTCTATCGAAACAATTGACATAGGAACTCCATGAACTCTTACTATTTCTTCAATATAAATTTGTGCATATCGCTCCATATTGAACGTCATCTTAAGCGGTAGGAAATGAGATGACTTTGTTAACCGATCTACTACAACCCAAACAAATTTTTTGTTTCCCTTAATCGATGGTGGAAGCCCTACCACAAAATCCATAGTTATGTGCTCCCATTTCCATTCTCGGAATGTCAAGTGGTTTGAGCAAACCAAATGGTCTTTGGTGTTCGGCTTTAACTTGCGACAAGTCAAATATTTTTCTACAAAAGTTCCAATATCTCTTTTCATACTTCGCCACCAAAATACTACTCTTAAATCTCGATACATTTTGGTACCTCCATGGGGGAGCTGTGTATGGCGTACAGTGAGCTTCTTCGAGAATTTCTTTTCTAAGTCTTTCTTCTTTAGGAACACATAATCTCCCTTCATAAGTCAAAGTACCATTATTTGTTATAACAAATCCTTTTACTATCCCTTCACGAGCTTTTTCTTTCATTTTGCTCAAAAATGTATCTCAAGGTTGAGCTTCTTTTATCTTCTCTCAGAGTAGGTTGCACCACCAAAGATGCTAGTATTATCTCTGTGCTTTTGGGTGGCACTACTACTTCAATTCTCATTCTGGTGAATTCTCTCACAAGATGTTCTTGCTCGGATATCAAACTTGATTTGCCGATAACATTAGCTTTACCCGGATGATAGCCGATAGTACAATCATAGTCATTCACCAATTCCAACCACCTTCTTTACCTCATGTTTAGCTCTTTCGAGTAAACAAATATTTCAAGCTTTTGTGGTCGTGAAGATTTCACATTTCCCTCCATATAGGTAATGGCGCCGGATCTTTAATGCATGCACTATAGCGACTAACTCTAGGTCATGAGTAGGATAATTTAACTCATGTGGCTTTAGTTGTCTTGAGGCGTAGGCAACCACTTTACCATGTTGCATTAGCACTCATCCCAAACTTTGTTTTGATGCATCACTATAGATAACAAAATCTTTAGTGGGGTCGGGAATTGTTAATACCGATGCGTAGTTAGCCTTCGCTTCAACTCGAAAACTTTCTTCGCATTTCTCATTCCATTGAAACTTCTCTCTTTTTCTTGTCGTACGAGTCATAGGTGCAGCTATTTTTGAGAATCCTTCAATAAATCTCCGATAATAGCTTGCCAAACCTAGAAAACTGCGAACTTCATTCGCATTCGTAGGTGCACTCCATTCGTTGATCGCTTCAACTTTAACCAGGTCCACTTCAATTCCTTGAGCGGTGATTACATGTCCAAGAAACACCACTCGATCTAGCCAAAACTCGCATTTCTTGAATTTCGCATATAACTTTTCCTTGCGAAGTGTTTCTAGCACTATTCTTAAGTGGTCAGTGTGTTGCTCTCTATTCTTTGAATATACAAATATATCATCTATAAAGACTATGACGAATTGGTCTAGATACAAATGAAACACTCTATTCATCAAGTCCATGAATACTGCTGGTGCATTACTTAACCCAAATGGCATTACTACAAACTCGTAATGTCCATATCGAGTTCTAAATGCCGTTTTTGGAATATCACTCTCTTTAATTTTTAATCGATGATATCCGATCTCAAGTCAATCTTAGAAAAAGTCTGGCACCTCTCAATTGATCGAACAAGTCTTCAATCCTCGGTAGCGGGTACTTGTTCTTCACTGTGAGTCGATTAAATTCTCTATAATCGATACACATTCTAAGTGACCCGTCTTTTTTCTTTACAAATAGAACTGGTGCTCCCCACAGTGATACACTAGGTCTAATAAATCCCAAATCTAAAAGTTCTTGTATTTGCGCCTTTAACTCTTGTAACTCCTTTGGCGCCATCCTATAGGGTGCCTTAGATATAGGTACTGCCCCAGGTATTAAATATATTCCAAATTCGACCTGGCAATCTGGAGGAATTCCCGGCAAGTCTTTTGGAAATACATCCAAAAATTCTTGCACAATTGGTACGTCATTAGGTGTCACTTCGGTTGTCGAGGTATCTACTAAACTCACTAGATATCCTTGACAATTTTTCTTTTTCAACATCTTTCTTGCCGTCATTGCCGATATCACTCGTGGTACGCTTAAACTTAATCCCATAGAATTTTATCTCATCATTTCTGGCGGTTTGAATATTATCTCTTTCTCGTGACACTTAATGTCTGCCTGATATCTACTAAGCCAATTCATACCTAATATTACATCAAAATTCTTCATCTTAATTATGTATAGATCAGCTTTAAGATATTTTCCCCCAATATTCACTTCAACATCCTTATTTGAGTCGGTTGTTATTGAATCTCCGGATGGCAAGCCAACCTCAAGGGGTTCACTTACTCTAGCACTCTTATGTCCTAATATAGCATGAAATTTGGCGGATAAAAACGAATGTGTGGCACCATGTCGAAAAGTACAAGAGCAGTATTCCAAAATGGTTAGCATACCTGACATTGTACTCGGGTTCTGATCAGCTTCTTCCTGAGTCATAGCATACATTCAAGCTCTACCTTCGGATGTTTGGTCTCTTCTTTCCTGCTCAGCTTTTAAAAGAGGACAATTAGAGACTTCATGTCCAGGCTTCTTACATTTGAAGCATTTTCCTTGTCCAGCTAAACATTCTCCAAAATGATTCTTCTTGCATTTTGGGCAAGTTGGCCTGTCTGCTTGCGTAGTTGGACGTGCATTTCCATCAGTCTTTATCTATTTATTTTGATTTTTATTTTTATTATGTCTTGCCCCGTCCCATTTTCTTTTCTCAGGTAAAACGACCAACTTTTGCTCCTCTTCGTCCCCAGCAAAACTTGCTTCCACCTCATGAGCCCTTCTCACCATCACCGAGTATTCCAAATCTCCTTGAGCAGATAGTATTCCGATAGTTGTGCTCAAGTCCCCTTCGAACCTCGTGAGCCTTTTTCAAATCAAGATCCACTAGGTGTGGAGCAAACCGACTTAGTTGATTGAACTGTCTCTCATACTCTGTAACAGTCATGTTTTTATGTTTAAAGTTAAGGAATTATGTCTCCTTCTTGTCCCGATATGATTGTGGGCAAAACTTTTCCATTCCAATCATTTTGAACTCATCCCATGTTAAAGCATTTCGCTCTTCCTCGTCTTAGTCCTCCAATACCTTTCCCACCAATGATCAGCGTCTTCAGTAAGTTGGAAAGCAGCACATACGACTCTCTGTTCGTATGTGCATCCAATAAGTCAAAAAATCCTCTCTAGCGATCGAAACCATTCTTCTACTGTTGTCGGGCCATCACGTCCATTGAATGTGGGTGGATGATAGTGGTGAAATTGTTCCACAACTCGTGTGTTGTTGTTGTTATTGTCCCCATTGTTACGCACACCTCTCGAGGAACACAACAATTATATCTCCAGCAGAAGAGCTTGTGGTTTGATTTCTTATGTTAGTGGAGTTCTCACCATTGACTTGATTTCCACGACGGGGATCCATATTCCTAAGGTCATACATAATGTATTATTATTATTATTTATCCCAAGTTATTAATGGATTTTGCATGAAATATCTAACTTAAAATTTAAATATCATAATATAATGGTCAAATAAAATAAGATCAATTAAAGGACAACTAAGCTTTATATATAATAAATATTTATTTATCAATTATTGCAATACATAGACTCATCCATCTCTACTGATCCATGTCTTCATCTTCCTCCGGATCTTCTTGGGATCTTCATCTGGATCTTCTTCTCGGATCTTCTTCCAGGTTTCTTTCGGTTTCTCATCTTCGCCATAGCCTCATTGTTCAAAAACTCAATCCATTTACGATATAACCTGGGGTAAATATCCCGTAGTTGATTTTGGGTCGGTCATCATGCCCGTCATACTCCAATAATGAGGCATAAAGCTTTTCGACCTTGCGTTCCAAAAAGAAGGTAAGCAATCAATCACTCTACGGAGAGGCAAGCGTTCGTTTGGAGCCCCGATGACATTCCTCACATTGTACCACAACTGGTGAATTTTAACTATATATTCTCCAATGCTATCCCCCTCCTCAATTTGATATTTGAAATAATGATTGAGTCGGTTAATTGGATGGTTCGGATCGATTATTATTATTATTATTCTTTCTTTGAGTTTGGCGAGTGCGAGTTCCCGCCATCTATATATATGTACATTTGCAACTATAAGTCTATTTTTACAATTTTTTTAAAGAGAAATACAAGATTTCTATTCATCTAACATATAAATTGGTATTATGTTTCTAAAGCGAGAATATAATAATATGAAATATATCATGACATAAATGAGCATCTTTGGTACAATTGTATAATGTAACTTGCACTAATAATTCTTATACCTTGAGGAGACCGACAAGATATGATGGAGGTGGATGTTATTATACTATTTTATCTTATACAAAGTTTGAATTATATTATTTTTTTTAAAGAAAAAGCTGTACATTTTAAATTTTCAATTTTTTTAACAAGCCTACGTAAACGTAGACCGCTTCCGATACCACTTGTAACGACCCAATTTTATGAAATTAAAGTATTCTAAAAATATTTTTAAGAAAACATAAATTTATAAATTTAAAGTGATCCCAATAATGATCAAAAAGTTGATTTAGAATTTTAATTCTTAAGAAAAAAATATATAATGATAATAATAATAATTATAATAATAATAATAATAATAATAATAATAATAATAATAATAAACATCTTCCAAATTAAAATATCCAACAATTGTTCCAAGTATAAACAGGAAAAATTAAAGACATAAATCTAAAATTTAGTCCGCCATAATTATTTAAAATATAGCATGATTTATTCTACCATCAACAACATCATATCTTGATAGGATTCCTCAACTGAAAATCATGATAATAATAGGGGTGAGCTTCATCTCGCTCAAGTAGGGATATATATGTCGGTATTTAATATAACATGAAAAACATTCACATAATTACAACAAGTAAATTCATTCATTTCCTCTTTTTTTCCTCTCGACCGATTCGCATATAGCATTGCGGGTTCACCCGAAGATACGTTTGATCCCGAACCCTTTTCATGGCCCCTAGCTTATATGAATTTATTTCTTCTTGACATATATTGCAATCAATGAAGTACAATCATGAAACATTAAATAAAGACAAATACTATAGAAATCCCTACCTTAATAATCGCAGATATTTGATGTAGAAAAATGAACAGTAAAAGTCCTAATCCTCGATCCCTTCATTTTCTACATTAAATAAAATTATAATTAATATGTGATTTTAATAAATTAAACTAATTAATGAAAGAAATTGTGAAAAATATTGAAAGAAGCTTGTGAATTTTGAATATATATATATAGATATATATGAAAGTTGAATAATAATTAGAGAGAAAATATCATTACCTTAATAATATACAAATTTGGGTGTAAAATTATGTATGAAATTACACCTATTTATAGTAATTAATATTAACCCCTAAATACTCTAAAATAACCCCTAAACTCACCCCTAAACTAACCCCTAGCTAACCTCTAAAATAACCCCTATTTATAATATATATATTTTTTTTTCTGTTATCACACTAGCCTATGCCTATACTTTGACTGCTAACAGGAATATATTTGATCCAAGAGCAGTTAACTGTGTTTTTATTGGATATCCTATAGGATGTAAAGGCTATAAGCACATTGACCAATTAGCGCACGCGGGTAAATGCGTGATGCGCACGGGTCATGCGTGATACGCACGGTGACCGTGTGCATGTCCGTAGGATATGTTCGACTGCAGTGGCGCACGGGTGGTGCGTGCAACGCACGGGCTACCTGTGCACATTGCTGTACCTTCATTTCTGCTTTCCCAGGGGCGTTGGGTGGTGCTTAGGCGCGCGCCCTACCCGTGCGTCATGTATTTTCCATCATTTGTGGTATTTCTTCTTCGCAATGCTCGTATTTGTATCCAAGTTCCATCAAATATCACTAAATTCCTACAAAACGAACAACGCATAATATCTTTCCCACAAAAAGCGAATATGAGTCATTCCGTGTGAGTTTATGCACGTTTAGTCCCCATTTTAGCCATAAATACGCCCCCAAAATACATGCAAAACTCCCACCTATCGATCCCGAGAACTCGCTCATATAAATGCCGATTCGATCGATAACTCACTCACATGAATGATGATTCGATCCTAATATCTCACTCATATGAATGTTGATTCCGATCCTACTAATTTGGCTATTAATATTAGAAGGTCAAATAGAACTAGATCTACTCCTCATCATTTGGAGATTTATGATTGTGCTTTACCATCTTCTTTTAAAACATCTCATTTAGCTAAATGCTCCACACAAGGTAAACAATACAATATTGGGGATTTCTTATTTGTTCATCGGTTTTCGATAAACACAAAGTCTTTCTTCTTTGAACCTAAAACTTCCACTCAAGCTACAAAAGTCACGGAATGGCAATAGGCCATGCAAGTAAATTGCGGCTTTAGAAAAAAACAATACATGGAGCCTCATTGATTTACCCCTCATAAGCATTGTATTGGTTGTAAGTGGGTCTACAAAGTGAAATACAAAGCAAATGGCACGATAGGAAGATATAAAGCTAGATTAGTAGCAAAGGGATACACTCAACAAGAAGGCTTAGACTATTTTGATAATTTCTCTCTGTTAATTGTAAGATTAGTTTTGGCTCTTGCAGCAAGAAAAATTGGTTTTGTCATCGGCTTGATGTCAATAATGTTTTCTTACATGGGGATTCGGATGAGGAAGTCTACATGAAACCACCACCAGGATACTCTCATGCAAATAAAGTCTTCAAGTTCGAAAAGCCTATAAGGTTTAAAACAAGCATCGAGATAGTGGTTTTAAAAGCTTATATCTTGTTTACTTACTTATGGCTTTAATCAGTCAAAATCTGATAGTTCTTTTTTCACTAAAATTTATGATTCTTCACTAACAGTTTTATGTGTTTATATTGATGACATCATATTAGCTGGGAACAATCTTCAGGAACTTGAGGCAATGAAAACACATTTGGATAACACTTTTACCATCAAAGACCTTGGTACACTCAAGTATATTCTAGGCATTGAAGTGGATTGGAGTAAGACATGAATAAATATTTGCCAGAAAAAATATGCTTTGGACATCCTCTCTGAAACAGGTTACACTGGTTGCAAGCCTTGCTCCACACCAATGGATCCTAAACTTGAACTCAAAGCTAAAGATGGTACTCCTTTAGAGAATCTAGCTGAGTACAGAAGATTGATTGGTCGACTGCTTTATTTGACTATCACAAGACCAGACCTCTCATATAATATTTAGACATTGTCTCAGTTTATGTCCAATCCTACTAATATTCACTTGTCTGCAGCTCACAGGATGTTAAGATATCTCGAGACCAATCAAGGAAAAGGTTTATTCTATTTTGAAAATTCATCTACTCAGCTTAAGGGGTACAGTGATGCAGATTGGGGAAGATGCCTAGATACAAGAAGAAGTGTTAGTGGTTATGCTAAATATTTGGGTGACTCCCTTGTATCTTGGAAATCGAAGAAACAACCTATAGTCAATCGGTCATCAACAGAGTGATAGGGAATTTATTAAATATATTCAATGGCTCACCTACGTGTTGGGAAATTTATTGTTTAGATTTTGATGAATGCCATGTAAAACTTAGAATAGGAAGTTGGCACCCCATTTTTTGTTGTAAATCGCATTGTATTAAATAGTCAAGTTGGTTAATTTGAGTTAAGTCGCCTATGCCCAAACATGCAAGAAGACAAGCGGAGACTAGTAGGAAGACTCATTGAGAGCAATTTGAGTTTGACAAAAGAAGAGAAGACGGGAACTCGACTAAAGGTGCGGTGAGATGCGGTGAGTAATGCATCGTCAAGTCAACTCAAGATAGTCAAGTCTCTAGTTGAAGTGTGGAAGAGTCATTTAATGATTGGAAGTCGACTCTAAGTCACCTGGGAAAGCAAGGAAATGCGATCAAGTCAAGATAATCAAAGAGATCCGTTGCCGCGAGAAATCAACGAATTACTTAAACAAGTAATATCTCCATGCTACCTTTCTCAAGTGCTCGATCCCGAGCGCGTGTAAAAGGAATAAACCAATGGAAAGCATCGCACCATGTCGAACGAAAAAGTCAAGAACAATTCATACGAGGAAGTGGCAATTCCAAGGATCGCAACAAGACAAGCCAACGACCACAAGTGACTTTCAAAAATAAGCCTATCTCTTCAACGGGCGGATGTTTGAAAGATCACTATAAAAGGCTGAGGAATGACTCTGAGAGAAGGTTACCTGAACCACAAATATTCAAGTATACATTTGAACTATAACCTAAGATATTCTCAAATCATTCAAGATTAATCCTCAAGCCTACATTACGAAGAAAAACAATCCAACACTCACCTGTTAAGGAAAGATAACTTCAATCAGTTGAAGAGGAAATTGTTGAAGAATCAAGGGGTCTACATTCCACGAAGGATTGTAGGAAGGTTCAAGGTCGAACCAGTCTCGAGCTTTTGGAGGGCTTCGTGATCAAATCCTAAGAGCTTGAGCAAGTGACCTGTAGTAGCAAGCAGCTTTGCCTGTGAAGAAGCGAGTCGGCCGAGAAGCCATCCGAGTTACCAAGGCATCTCCGGTGAGTCCCAAAGGATCAAGTCGGCTATGTGATCAAGACTTGTATCCGGATCACATTACCACTCGTATATCGATCAATACTTAGTGGATTTCTCCGGGAGTTGGAGAAGAGAGAAGTAGAAGAATTACCCCATCTTGAACCTCTATAAAAACTTATCGTGTCATTTACATTTCAAAGACTTTAATTCCCGCATCTTATTTGTTTAATTCTCACGACATATTTGATATCCAAGCGATAAGCTCTAAGTACTAAAACCAAGTATTAAATCATAACTAAACCAAACTTAAGGGTGTTAAGTCTTCAATAAAACAACCACAGTTGAGCTAATTCAGTCTTAACAAATTGAGTTATTCTATCAACAAATTTCGCTCGAGTCCGTTGAGTGACTAACTCTCTTGATTAACTAAATTGGTGTCCACCAGGACACATGACTTTATAGTGTCAACTCGAAATTTAAAAAGTGAAAAGTTGGTAAGGTTTATTCAACCCCCCTTCTAAACCTTACACTCACACCCCTTGGGACCTACAAGTGGTATCGGAGCGGTTGGTTCATTGAGCCTTCCGCACAGTTCTTGAACTAGATCTCCAAACTTTTCAAAGTCTGTTTTAGTACTTAAGTTTTCAAAACTCCTTTTATCATTAAAAGTTATTATCATGGAAGCAAATTTGACACGCATCCCCATGTTCACAATTGAAGAATTTGATGATTGGAAAATTCGTATGCGAGGCTCATCTATCAAAGATTACATGATGAGATGTGGATAGTGATAGAGGATGGGCCACCGCAAATCTTAAAAGTGAACACAATCTGTAAGAAGAGCTACAAATTTGAAGGTGAAGAGGATGTTTCCCTAGACCACTATGGTTGAAAAATCAAGAATCGAATGGACAAATGATGACAAAAAAGATACAACCTGGACAATGTAGCCAAGGACATCCTTTACAAAACCTTGGACAAAGCCATGTTCAATAAAGTCAAATCATGCAAAAAATGACTAAAGAAATCGGGACAAGCTAACATTGATTTGTGAAGGCTCGGAGCAAATCAAGGAAAATAAATTATCGTGGTGTGTACAAAAATTTGAGAATTTCAAAATGGTCGCAGGAGAAAACCTGGATCAACCTGGATGCTCGGTTCATAAATCACCAACGAGCTATCCGCACTTGGAAAGGAATATACATAGAAGGAAATGTGTATGAAGATACTAAAAAGTCTCCCGGTGAATGGGAAATGAAGGTCATGGCACCGAGACATTCCATGGACCTATCGAAGACCTCCAACCATGAACTATTCTCGGATCTCAAAGCCTACGAATTTGCCGAGAAGAAAATATCAGGAAGAGACAGTTGTACCCAAAACAATTTTGCTCTAATTGTTAAGGATGGAAAGAGAGCTGAGGTCAAAGAAGTCATTGATCCGGAAGAAATAGCCCCGATGGTTAAAAGGTTCAACAAGTTCTTCAATAAGAACTACAAGAGAGGCATGGGCGAATCTTCTAGAAGACACTCAAGACCTCCAAGTCAAGGGAAGATAGGCCAACCAAGAGAACAGATCATCAAAAACTGAATATCAAAGGGTGACAATCCAAGAATGGAAAGAGTGATCAAAAGGTTGAATATCTATCTTTGAACTGTAGGCAACCAGGTCATTATGCCATTGATTGTCCATATCCTGTAGTCAACAAATACATGAATGAAGAAGAAGAAAGAAAGGTCTTGAGAGAGAAAGAAGACAAGAAAAGAAAAAGGCAATGTTGGTGCAGAGACTACGAGACAGCCAAGTCAAGAGACACAATTTGAATCGAGAGAGCAGTGAAGCCGACTACTCAAGTGACTACGAAGAAGAAGCCCTGATCCGTTTGATGGCCAAGGAACAATATCAACCGACCAAGAAGATGATGTACACTCTAACTCATCAAACTCGATTCTAGTGATAGTGATTTGTGGCACACACACACTCGTCACCCATCGATCTTTATGATTCATTAGGCAAAATGATGAAAGATTTTGAACACATTAAATCCTCACACACACTACTAAATGAGGAAAAATTGACTACTCAAGAGCAAAACTCACGGTGACTAAGGAGCCGAGTACTCTAAGTCAAATAGCCGATGAGAATAAAAGTTTAAAAAGGCCGGAAATGCCAAGCTAATAAGCGAGAAATAGCTGCCATAGAAAAGAGGGAGAATGACTTCAAAAATGTGATTGCCTCATTCACTAAGGCATCTAAATCATTGGATGATCTTATTATGAGTCAAAGAGAATGTGGAGACAAGACAGGCTTAGGATTTAATTCTTCTCGTGCTATGTCAAACTCCAAAAGTAATTTTGGAAAAAGGATCTTCAAGCAATGAAGTGTCTCAAAATCCAAAACTCCAAATGGTGCACACACATTCACTCCAAAGCACAATTACAAGCAAACCGCCTTGGTTATAAAGGAAAAGGAAAACGGCCATTGGGTGCATTGAGAGGACAGTGAGAAGAAATTCAGCCAAGTTCCTCAAAGCAAACTCCAAACAAGAATTACTCAGTAAAGAAGAAGAAACAGAGCTACCAAAAACCCCAAAAGTTCTATAAAAGAAACACATATGATGGGAATGGTAGAAAATATCCAAGCCAAGCCGATTGGAACGATGTGAACTATCGGCATAGACTTATGGAATATAAGCCCAAATGGCAAAGGCCTAGAACTCAAAGAAAGGCCATTCCAAAAGTATAAGAGCTTTCATCAAAGCACACATATGCACCTAGGCACTACACTCGGAGAGACACCACAACTACCCAAAGAAGGCAATTGCTAAAACACATATACAGCATACATAGACAAAAGAGACAGGTTGTATGAACCTAGAATCCCCAAGCAATTTGCCAAAATTAATTATGATTATGGCAGCGATAGATGGCAACCCCTTAGAGCCGATCATTTGGCTATAGGCTGGTTGGATCATCTTACAATACTAACCCCTCAGACCCGGACAAGTATGGGTACCTAAAACTTAATTTCCTTGATTGCGAGGTTCAAGGAAGTGAGTGCCAAGGAACCTGGTACATGGATAGTGGTTGCATTCCGGACATATGACAGAAACAAGAAAAATCTGTCAAAATTCAAGGAAGTTAAAGGAACAAAAGTCATATTTGGAGGAAATGAAGCTCCGGGGAGAAATAAGAGGCATTGGATCCATCAAGGAGAACGGATTAGAAATCACGGATGTTGCATATGTTGAAGGACTCAACTTCAACTTGCTAAGCATCACCAACTCTGTGACAAGGGCTATAATGTTGGATTTAACATGGGTATATGCCAAATCAAGGATATTGAATCAAATGAAGTTGTGTTGCAAGGATGCCAGACAAAAGAACATGTATGTAGTAGATTGGTCAACCGCTACACCCAAAGACTGTCTATTAGCAAAGGGCACAATGAATCAAGTTGGCTTTGGCACAAAAAGCCGAGTCACCCTGAATTTCAAAACACTTAACAAGCTTGCCAAAAGTAATCTTGTGGTAGGTCTTCAGGACTTAGTATACAAGAAGGAGAGTATATGTGACGCATGCGGAAGGGAAAAGCGATCAAATCATCATTCAAAGAAAATACATGCCCATCTTCAACAAGGATATTGCACCTGCTACATATGGATCTATTTGGTCCAGTTGAACCAGCTAGCATAAGTGGGAAGAAATATACCTTGGTGGTAGTAGATGACTACTCAAGATATACATGGACAATATTCATGTGTAAGAAGAAAGAAACTCTACAGAAACTACCACGGTGATGAAGAAGATTCAAAATGAGAAGAGCCAAACCATTATCAAAATAAGATCAGACATGGAGGAACCGAGTTTGTCAATGGTATAATAACTCAATATTGTATTGAAAATGGCATTGGTCATGAATTATCTGCAGCAAGGACTCCTGTGCCAGAATGGAGTTGCGAGAAAGAAGGAATAGAACACTCAAAGAAGTAGCAAGGACCATGTTAGTCAAGCGGGGTTACCAAAGAGATTTTGGTCAAGCAATCAACACACGACTTGCTACACTCAAAAACAGATGTATGATAAACAGATCACGACAAAGACTCCTATGAAATTTGGACAGGAGAAAACCAAATGTTGCATATTTTAGAATATTTGGATGTAAATGCTTCATCCATAACAATGGCAAAGACAATCTAAAGGCTTTCGATGCTAAAGCGATGAATGTATCTTCTTGGGATACTCGGTGAAAGCAAAGCCTACTGAGTACTCAACAAAAAGACTATGGTTGCGAGAGGAATCCATTCATGTGGTATTCGATGAGCCAAATGTAAATGGAGAAGACATTGAAGAGTCACCGATATTTGAATCATCCGACCATACGAGAAAAGTCCCTATCTTTCAAGCCGAAGCTTGAATTATAAACTCGGATGAAGATGAGATAGCGAGTCTCATAAAATCTTTGGAAAATTTGCGGCTAAGTGATTGCGAGAGAGTGATCAAAGCAAACACTGCTAGACGATGAATCCGGCTAACTTACTTCAACCTCGATGTAAGATGGTGAAAGACCATCCACGTAACTTGTCATTGGAGATATAAGAGAAGGTGTCAAAACAAGATCGAGAACTCAACAAGAAGCTATGTTCACATGCTTTATCTCACAAATAGAGCCTAAAGATGTGTTACAAGCATTGGATGACACACATTGGATTCAAGCTATGCAAGAAGAGTCAATCGGTTTGAGAGAAATAAAGTATGGGAGTTAGTTCAAAGACCCACCCATCAAAATGTTATTGGTACTAAATGGGTGTTCGAAACAAGATGAACGAGGAGGGTTACGTGGTAAGAAACAAAGCAAGACTAGTAGCCAAAGGATATTGCCAAGAAGAAGGAATAGATTTTGGTGAAACATTTGCTCTCGTAGCAAGATTGGAAGCTATAAGGATGTTTCTTGCCTATGCAGCTCACAAGAATTTTATTGTATATCGATGGATGTAAAAAGTGCATTCCTAAATGGTTTATTGGAAGAAGAAGTGTATGTTGAACAACCTCCAGGATTTGAGCGAGAAGACTCTTGGAGATAAGGTATACAAACTCAAGAAAGCTCGTATGGATTGAAACAGCAGAGCATGGTATGATACTTTGTCACAATTCCTAATCGAGAATGGATTCACAAAAGGAAAAGTAGATAGAACACTTTTTAATTCAAGACAAGAAGAGCATACCGCTTGTTCAAATATATGTGGATGACATCATTTTTGGATCCACAAACAAAGAGCTATGTGAAAAATTTTCAAACCTCATGCAAAGCAAATTTGAAATGAGAATGATGGGAGAGTCGACATTCTTCCTTGGACTCCAAGTAAAACAATTTGAAGGATGGAACCTTCATAAGTCAAACAAAATACACCGAGAGATTTAATGAAGAAATTTGCTATGGAGGAGAAGTCTTTTGTGAAAATACCAATGAATACATCGTCAAAATGGGCATGGATGCAGATGGCAAGCCTGTAGATCAAACAAGATCTGAGCACTTATTGGATCATTGCTTTATCTCACGGCAAGCGGGCGGACATCACCTTTCTTTGTAGGTGTATGTGCGAGATTTCAATCTGCTCCAAAAGAGAGCCATATGTGCGAGGATTTTGAGATATTTGAAAGGAAGCCAAGAAGTTGGCTTATGGTATCCAAAGGAAGGTGGATTCAAGCTAATTGGCTATTCGGACTCGACTATCTTTGGATGCGAGTTGATAGGAAGAGCACTTCAGGCACATGTCAAATGCTTGAAATAGGCCAATTTCTGGTTTAGCAAAAAGCAAAATTCAATAGCCACCTGTACAAACAAGAGAATACATAGTTGCGGGCAAACATTTGTTGTGCCCAAATCCTATAGATGAGGCGGTGAGAGACTATGAAGTTGAAGAAAAGGAAATTCCAATCATGTGTGATAACACAAGTGCAATTGCAATCACTCGAGAATCTGTGTTGCACTCAAGAACAAAGCATATCGATGTCGAGATATCACTTCGTAAGAGATCATGTTGAAAAGAAGGACATCATCTTGGAATATATCTCAAGCGATAAAGGTTGGTGACATATTCACAAAACCATTATGTGAGTCAAGATTTGAAGAACTCAAGCATGAGTTAGGGTTAATTGAGCGGAGTGACACTCGAAGACTCAAAGAAAAGAAATGAAACACAAAAAAGAGAAAAAGATGAATTCTCAAAATCGGCTAAATAAATCACCATGTCGGAAAGACTGACTATCGAATTAGTCGACACCGAAAGTAATCGAGAGAAGCGTGACGAGAAGAGTTTAATCGGCTAAGGGATAAGTTTGAGTCATTTATGAGCAAAGTGACAAAAACGCAGTCGTTTTTACTAAGCGGGAATGTTTTTAAATGACGTCAGCATAATGATGATGTGTACAGGCAAAAAGCTGCATACCAAGCTTATGATTGGATATAAATGCTGCCGCATTAAATTCAAGACATTAAATGCTAATCGGCGTGCAAAATCTAAGCCGTTGATTTCGATTACATTTCAAAAACCACCCGCACGTCCTTTCAGAAACCATACTTAAACCATTTTCGTCTGTTTTCTCTCACATATTACCAAAACGTTTCATCTCTATCTCAGAAGCAAAGGCAAAACTCTCTCAAAACCCTATCAATATTCAAATCAACTTCTAAGTTTCTTTTCGTGAAATACTGAAAAATGGCATCAACTTATGATTTCGTCAAGCTAGGGAAGCAAATCCACACTGGGTCTACTGTGGATTTCGAGGGAATGGTCAAACAGGGGTCCGATGACGCCCTCATAAAGAAAATCATTGAAAAGCTCAAAACATCCGGCTGAAACCATTTCTCGACGATGGAGTTCTCGATGACCTATGTGGAAGAGGTTGCATGCGATTCTACGTGAACGCCGAGATTCACGATGAGGGATCAAATCCTGCTGTTCACGGGAAGCGATTCATCATCTCCGCCAAGGATCGGCGAACATCGCCCTACACGGCGGAAGGAGCACCGAGAAATCAATGAAGCTAACGTAGACTTGGCCGCCGCTTGGAGGAAGTAGCAAGACCGACTATCTTTGAAAAAGATAGTCTACATGACCAAAAAGGGGGCTGAAGGAGGACTACCACAAAGCTGTTGGACATAGTTGCCAAATGCATAGACATCAAATTTGGCGGCTTTGACCAATGTCTAAAGCAAAACCGATCGTAATGGCTGCGATCATTGAAGAAAAGCAAGTAAACCGGGTTGAGTTTGTCTACAAAGAGACTGCCCGAGAATGTAGGGAACAAATCCTTCAAGGAGAATGGTGCATTTGGAGGATCCTGGGATATGGCCCTGGTGATTGGCCAACGATGGAGGTGAAAGGAGTCCCTCTTCGACATGGAAAGGCGTTCCATGTAAACAAGAGGATGTTGAGATCAAACCTCTCTCGCGCTGAAGAGAGCCCACGCCAAGAGAGTCGATACAAGTGAGGGGGAATCGGTGACCCTGAAGATACGATTGTTTTCTCTCCACCAAAGAAGAAAGTTGCCCTCGCTTGTTTGCTAAGAAAAACGCTGCCCCAGCCTAAGAAAAACAAATCTACTCCCCGCCCGCAGCCAAAGTGCCGCCCCGCCCGTGATCGTGTCTCTGCCGAGAAAGAGTAGCGGCCGAGAAGGAATCTCAAATACCTTCTCCGGTCATCAAAAAGAGGAGAACGATAAGCAAGACGGCGGCTGCTCTTGAAGAAAACACCAAAGACCCACCCGGGACTCGGAAGACACTCTCTCCGAACTAAATCCTCTAAATACGAACTAAGAGACGAAGAAGAATCATCAAGCAATCCGAACTTGAAACACCGAGTCGATCACCACTCAAAAACAGATATCTGGGAGGTGAGAGCTGGAGAAGTAGAGTCTCGGATATTATTTATGAAACGACGAAAGTCTTTGAAGGCGTCGTGAGAGGCAAACTAAAGACCGATTGTAGTTCGAACAAGCGAGATACAAGAAGAAGTCGAAAGAGATGATGATTTGATGATCCTATCCCCACTTTATCAAGACATCCAAAATCGTCTGCGTGAGTGGAGGAAGTGGAAATTGAGTCGATCCAGGGAAAGTTCCAACGGCTTTGAGTTTATCGAAGAAGAAGAGGAATCGATGAACTTTCTTGGAGTGACCATTGTGGTCCAAGCATTGGATGAAGAAAGCGCATGAGATATCTTGCAGATCTTCAAGGACAAGGAGGAGAGAGACAGGCAGAGGAAGGCGAGGCACGTGAGAAGGCCAAAGATCGCCCCTATCACGGCACCACGAACACACACATCATCTCCTCGACGTCTTATCGGATAGTGATGAGGATCTTGACCTGCGCCGCCGCGACGTAAGAGTTGCAAATGCAGCAAGCAATGCACGAATCCGAATTCTTCATGAGAAAAGAATGATGGAGGGACCAGGAGAGTCCTCCAAAACACACCGAGTTGGATCAATGGGAATCGTGCAAAAAGATATTGCCACGATTATTGCTGCCACCACTTCCCTGACTCACTCGGAAGAAGGAATTAAGGGAATTGGCGATGAAACCGGGTTAGTGGGGACCCCGGTCGAGCCAACCCCTAATGAAGGTGTCTTACCACCGCCCCAATGGTGAACACTCGGAGAAATAGTGGGAGTTTGGAGACGAGTGAACCCATTCAAGTCACTCGGTGGTGCGCCAGTGGGGGAAACTCCCTCCACCTGCGAGCAAGGTCGGAGGATGTGCGAGATGACTCCACAACGAATCTAGGAGGCGAAGTGGAGAAAGTACAAACACAAAATACACAAAGCAAGTTGCCATCAACGAAGCTCGGATAGTTGAGACTGTCTCGGTGAGGTGCCAACCGCTCGAAGGCTAATGACGCGCGATGCGATCGAGGCACGAGGAAGGAATGCCACGGGAGTTAACACTGCAGGGCGATGAAAGTGCAATCCATGGGGTTGAGACTCCAATGGATGCCACCACAGAAGACCCTAAGACAGTGACACTTTGTCGAAAGGGAGGTCCAAGGCCTCTCACTTTGTAGTTGAGGCTGCAGGAGGTAATGAAGGCCAACGGGAGGTTGAGACTTCGGGGTAAAGAAGTTGAAGTAGAGAACATCCCTCCCGCTATCATTGATCCATCCGAAAAAGGAGATTAGCGCACTTCACGACTCCCAGGATAATCGATGTAACCTTCTCGGGATCGAAAGAAGACGATGAAGCCGAGTCATCCCCGTGGATCGATCCAAAAGACTCGGTGAGGATGTTCCAACCACGAGCAAGTCGACCTCAAGACTACTCGTCAAACTTTCAACTTTGATGATGAGCCATCCATGGAAGTCTCATCATCGTCCGATGACGTTTCCGATAAGGCCGAGGACTACAACTCAATTGAAGAAACCAAATTTGAGACCGACGAGGCTATTGAGACACATTGAGGCTCGGCAAGTCGGGTCAACTTCACAACAAACCCCACCGCAACAGAGTCTCTCGCACGGGCTCCCCAGCCGCAACAAGTTCGAATCCACAGGGGAACTTCACGCGCACCACTCATCATTGAACAAATCCCGGTTGCCCGTGATGATTCCTTTGTAGAAACATTTCCCTCTCTCTCGGAGGTACCCGACCTCCCCGAAGAGTCGAAAAACAATCTCGCGCTTCCCACGACGGATCTGTCATTCCATCGATACCATCGTTCGGTGACTATGATTTTGACGCCGCTTGGCCATCACCGCAACAGAGGAACAATGAAGTTCGGGAGGTGTTCAAAGCATTATTTGCGTAAATTGAACGGATGGAGAGGCACCAGGCCTCGATGGACATGAGATCGATAATGAGAGATGCCAACCTTACTGGCGACTTGAGAGGCATAATAGTCGAATCCGGGAGTGGTGGCAATGTGAAAGCAAACAATGCGCGTGGAACAAGCTAGATATTTGAACATTGTTCAACAAGTCTTTGAGTCCGGAGAGCCGAGAACGCTAATGCAAAGACGAAATTGAGAGAACACATTGAGCACATGCATGAATCTCACACTTTGAGATAAAGGCTGCTGCGTGAGCAAAATAAGAATGAGCTCTGCGCACGGAAGAAAACATGGATAGAAAATTCACCTTCTTATGGTGAGATGAAGTTGCTTAAAGCTGAATCCAACGCTACTCGTTCGAGTTTCGTGCAAAGACACACCACAGCCAGACTCGAAGCGAACTCGGCTATCGCAGACTCGACTTCTGCTTGCTAGTATGTTTCAGGGGTTCCTCTCTCTTTTGATGACGCCAAAAAGGGGGAAGAGGAATACCTTGAAGCGCTAAAGAGATCTGAAGGTGAAAAGGAGGGAGCATTTGTGAAGGAAAGACAGTGAGGAAGTTTCAAGGGGGAAAAGAAAGGAAAGTCTGTTGAGGGGGAAGGATCGAGAGATGTGGCCTTAATGATTGCACAACCCCCCAACAAGGTCTTGTCACGGTGATATTATCAGAACAAACTCCAGTGACTCGCCACTCCAACACTGCTTTGCATCTATGGCCGAAAAGAGAAAGACGATTGAAGCGGGGATGGAGGAAGTGGAAGGAAGGTTGAATGCCCGAGTTGTGGACATCTTGAAACAACATGGAGGCATTCCAAGAGAGACAGAGACACTTATGCCATCTCGGATGTCGGACGGAGCCAAGATCGGTTGATGAATTTAAAACGCTCGCATCCGAAGGATACTTCGCAAACATGTCTATGGCTCAAGCCACGGGACTTGTATCTTGGGAAAAGGGTCTCACGTTATGTGAAGAAGGCGACATGCGGCGGACTCACGGCGATCACTCTGTTGGTCACTCCGCTAGTCACTCAATTTGGAAAGAAGAAGACCCCAAAGACAATACATGCCCAGAGGTAGAGGAAGAAGCGGTGGTGGAGGAAGAGGTTTTAGACCTAGGCCTCGCGCCAAAAACATTGAGTACATAGATCCGGCAAGAAAGGAGGGATCTCTTGGGGTGGTCTTGACCAAGTAGCCAACTGCAAGTGGCTAAAAACAATCTTGAGTATGTGAAAAGAATCGAAGAAGAAAATAAAAGACAAACTCAGCTATGGGAGGAGAGACAAGAGAGATTAAGAAGAGATGAAGCTGCCCGGAAGGCATATGAAAAGAAGAAGAAGGCGGCTAAAGATGAGAAAAAGAGAAGAAGACCAGAAGATGACAGAACTGAAGAAGATGAAAGAAGGAGGCAGCGAAGGAGATGAAGTGTTGTTGTCCACCCCTTCATGTATTTTACTATGTAAATACATACTATGTAAGTCTTCTCGTAATAAATCAGTAAATTCTCTATTTTTTTCGTAGACATAAATGTTTGCTTTGATACACCGTGTAAACAGTTGTGTAAAAGAACAAGAATGTTATGATCAATAAAAGGATTGATTCTACGCATACATTCTCTGTGAATGCACTATTTGTATGTATCTTTGCTATTTAGATCTTGAATATTTTAAATTTTGGCATCATCAAAAAGGGGAAAATTGTTGGGAAATTTATTGTTTAGATTTTGATGAATGCCATGTAAAACTTAGAATAGGAAGTTGGCACCCCATTTTTTGTTGTAAAGCGCATTGTAATAAATAGGGCTGGTCAAGTGAGTTAAGTCACTATGCCCAAACATGCAAGAAGACAATGGAGACTAGTAGGAAGACTCCGCGATCTGGTGAGTTTGGCAAAAGAAGAGAAGACGGGAACTCGACCGAAGGTGCAAGCGAGATGCGGTGAGTAAAGCATCGTCAAGTCAACTCAAGATAGTCAAGTCTCTAGTTAAAAGTGACGGAAGAGTCATTTAATGATTGGAAAGTCGACTCACTAAGTCACCTGGGGAAAGCAAGGAAATGCGGTCAAGTCAAGATAATCGAAAGAGATCCGTTGCACATAAATCAAGAGAATTACTTAAACAAGTAATATCTCCGTGCTACCTTTCTCGAAGTGCTCATCCCGAAGCGTGTAAAAGGAATAAACCAATGGAAAGCACGCACCATGTCGAACTCGAAAAAGTCAAGAACAATTCATACGAGGAAGTGGCAATTCCAAGGATCGCAACAAGACAAGCCAACGACCACAAGTGACTTTCAAAAATAAGCCTATCTCTTCAACGCGATTTTTGAAAGATCACTATAAAAGGCCGAGGAATGACTGCGAGAGAAGGTTACGAACCACGAATATTCAAGTATACATTTGAACTATAACCTAAGATATTCTCAAATCATTCAAGATTAATCCTCAAGCCTACATTACGAAGAAAATCAATCCAACACTCAATTGTGAAGGAAAGATAACTTCAATCGGTTGAAGAGGAAATTGTTGAAAAATCAAGGGGTCTACATTCCACGAAGGATTGTAGGAAGGTTCAAGGTCGAACCAGTCTCGAGCTTTTGGAGGGCTTCGTGATCAAATCCTAAGAGCTTGAGCAAGTGAGTCTGTAGTAGCAAGCAAGCTGCGCCTGTGAAGAAGCCGAGTCGGACGAGAAGCCATCGGTGAGTGACCAAGGCATCTCGATCGAGTCCCAAAGGATCAAGTCGTTTGTGTGATCAAGACTTGTATTTGGACTGTTACCACTCGTATATTGATCAATACTTAGTGGATTCCTCCGGGAGTTGGAGAAGAGAGGAGTAGAAGAATTACCCCATCTTGAACCTCTATAAAAACTTATCGTGTCATTTACATTTTAGCACTTTAATTCTTGCATCTTATTTGTTTAATTCTCACGACATATTTGCTATCCAACCGATAATCTCTAAGTACTAAAACCAAGTATTAAATCATAACTAAACCAAACTTAAGGGTGTTAAGTCTTCCAAAAAACAAACCACAGTTGAGCTAATTCGGTCTTAACAATTTGAGTTATTCTATCAACAGCTCATCGAGTCTGTTGAGTCACTAACTCTCGATTAACTAAATTGGTTGTCCACCCAGACACATACCAGTGTATAGTGTCAACTCGAAATTTAAAAAGTGAAAAGTTGGTAAGGTTTATTCAACCCCCCTTCTAAACCTTACACTCACACCCCTTGGGACCTACAACCTGCTACAAGATTTGAGAATTCAAAGACAACCACCGCCCTCATGTATACAAACAAGATATCGATTATTGTATAGATCACAATCCATGCCTTCACGAAATAACAAAGCACATTAAATTCGATTGTCACTTTGTAAGGGAAAAAGTGGAAGTAAGACTTATTAAACTCATTTATATTTCATCAACACATCAAATTGTTGATATGTTGACAAAGTCGTTGTTACCTCGTTATTCATACAATTTATGTCCAAGTTGGGATTGAATAAAACTCTCGCACCACTTGCGTGGGGGGGGGGGTGTCAAGATCGAGAAAATAAGTTAGAGTTTTGTTAGTTATGGTAGTTCTCGTTAGTTACAACAATTATTATTTCTTCTATATAAAAACCTCAAGCCATCCCCAGTAAAACTGACTTTTACTTCTATGAAATACTGATTTTAGATTCTCTCTTCTCTCTTAATCAATAGTTTGTTCTTCATATACAAATATGTCAATGCACGATTGTAACATTGCCAAATGTCCTAGGCAAACCATTCACCAAAACTCCCATCAAAGATATCAATTGATAATGCAATGGCATGATATAATAAGCCGAGTAGTCAAGACAGGACAATCGGTGTGTAGGATAAGATTTACAATATCTCCATTTGCCAAATCAATTTCTGTTTTCAAATACAAAAAAGCAACTACCAAAAATAAGCAAATATTCGTAAGCTTTTTCTCTTTTTAAAACAAAGAAGGGATTTGGAAGGTCCAATTCACTCCAAGCCAGTACAAGCAGAATGTGTGCGATGGGCTGGTAGGCCATCCTATTTTGGTTTATACATTTGTTATATCCCCTAGAAAACTTTCAAGAATACACAAGGAGAGGGGCCTACGAAAACATAAAAACATGGAGATCAAGAAATCTTTGTACATCCATATTTGTAATTAATTGGCTAAACTCCAATGGCTCCAATAGAAGTATGAGCGAGGAAGAGAAACAATAAAAATAAACAAACCAATATGAACCAAAATAATTGTTTCATCCCTAAAATTGAAAACTGTGACCACAATTTCCTCTAAGAAACTGCCAGTTTACACACCAACACCTAAATCCATGTAAACGGAAAAATGTTTCTTGCTTATTTTCCTATGAAAAAAGTGGTATTTTGGATTATGCGTTACAATGAACAAAAATATTGCATGACAATTTACCATTGTAAGGCAAGTGAATGTGGATTGATATGCTGACTACATACACAATTGGAGTCTCTGAATTGGAGTTTGGACAGTTAAGGCTCTTCTCATTTACCTTATATATTATATATATGCAGATCTTATATTATAAAATCCAACAAAAAATTATTGGATTTTAATAATTGAACCCCTATGGATAGAGTATTGCTTGCATCACTTTTAGAAAGAATGGAAACTTTTTTTCCTCTGCAAAATATCAAACAAATTGCGCATCTATGTGTGCCTCAGCTCTAACTACTATATCTCCTTAAACTCCTAATCAATAATATCTGTCGGAAATGGCGGAGTTGTCCTATCCAAGTATCAGAGTGATGGCCAATCATTCAGTATAGTGGATTCTAGAAACCACTTGGCCAATAACTCAGATGCTTCTCAAAGGTATCATGGACTTGCTTTGCTCATTCATAATAAATAGATATTTGCTTACGGATTGGGATTAATGGACCAGCCTTACACATGCATTTGGATGTAATTCAAATAACAAAAGTTATCATGTGCAGAAAAGAAATGCTCAGGACATCACAGAACACACAAGGAAAAAGTCATTAACTATTTTATTATTAACAGGATACTGATATGTAAAGGAATCTATGTAAAATGCAGAAACATTTGATAGATTTTTACGCACAATGTTAAATACAGAGAAGAACCACTATTTCTATAATAATATATGAAGAGATTCCAGGCAAGAAATTATAAGCAATTTGAGGGGGATGGGTTACGACCATAGTGTACTTGTTAGTAAAATCAGTGAAGGTGGTACTTCTAATCTGAGGCCAAATTCATTCAGATTAATTCGAGAAAGCTTGTTGCCTAACCAGTCCTCCTATTGGCACCGTTCAACATTTTAGTCAATTTCTTCCGTTGAATCCCGTTAATTGCTTTGCTTTCCTTGTCTGATAAGTTGAGATTTCAAATTCCCTTTAGGTTGGTTAATGTTTCTGGGACCCAGTCAATAGGATTATGATTTGTAGTTCCCTCATTTTTTTGTGTGCGTCTGTTTATGTGGAGATAAACGCAAACCTGAGGGCATACACTTTTGCTTTCTGAAACTGTGAATTGCCGAATTGCAATGGTAGCAAATAGGTTTTCGACGCGAATGATGCCATTTGGAACGAAGAGGGAAACTTTTGTTCCCTATCCATGTTTTAATTTTTCAAAATCTGAACCCCTAGATCCAGAAGAAACTATAAAGAAGCGTAAACAGAATACTAAGGACTAAGGAGATGATCGAATTTTAACTGCCATACCCTTGTTTATGTCCCCTAAAATCTTCTTAACATTTATCATTCGGTCCAGCCATTGTTCATGTGCGCCTTCTGGTAATGGTGCATCAACGGGAAGCTAGATCAGACTCTCCGTTGTAAACTCCCCATGTGAAAGCATGTAAAGCATTGTTTCCAAGAATTGAAAAATGAGGGAACGAAAAGGTGAAGAGGAAAACATCCTATCAAGAAAATAGAATCCTGATCAAGAACGGAAAGATTCAATCCCTTGACAAACACATAAAAGTTCATTTGAAGACATTTACATTTTTACCATTTAAACATATATTTCATTCGATCTCTGCCTTCGATTCCCTTACGCTTTGAATTTATTTTTGCTTTATTCACTATTGTTGTTTTTGCCTTTTTCGTTGCCAGAATTGAGAATACACCTTTTCAGAAAAGCATTTGTGGGAGATGCATTTTTAGGATGTAGGGGTATTTTAAGTAGTTCATTTTTTCCAGGAACAATCGTGAATTTAGGAGTGTATAGATATAGATATAGATATAAAGATATAAAGATATAGATATAGATATAGATAGATATAGAAGGATATAGATATAGATTACATATATATTATAAAGGTCAACACAAATAATAAATTATTGAAATTGTAACAGTGGTTGAGCTTCTCCTTCAAAATTCAGAGGATTATATATTCGAATTTATGTAATAGCAAAATTGAAGTGATTTTTTTCCTATTTTACCTCTTAACTATTGTTTGTTTTTTTTTTATAAAAAAAAAAAACAAAAGTTAAAAGTGAATTTATGTTGTCTTTGAATGAGGAAATGATCTAACTTTGCAAAATAAAAAGGAAAATCACTTTAACTTTGTATTGACTTTTATTTCAATTGAGAATGAATTTTTAGAAATTTTGATTATGAAAGATTGATTGATGACTTTGTATATAAAAATGCAAGAAGATCAAATTTTCATAGCTTGTTCATTGATAGTTTTGTTCTTCTTTTTGTCTTTTCTCTATGGTAAATTATATTGAGCAGTCTTTTTCCTAACTCTTTTTAATACTACCGAAATATTAAAGTTGGAGTGTGATATCTTTGTTTATTACATATCTTATTTTATATATGTTGAATAAATGAAATTACATTTGTAACATTATTTTTGTTAAAAAAATTAATGTAAACAAAAGGACCCTTTTTAAGTTTTTGCTCTAAGCCCTTAGAAACCTAGGACCGGTTTTGCGTGAATAAGGAATGTTGCTTAATTGAACATATATACACACATACACACATTAATAAAGTCATAGAAAAAGCCATTGTCAAGTTTATGTTCAACGAGAGATGTGGGTCCCACTAGCTAGTGTAGAATGAGGCTAAATTGAATATGCACTCGCTTAAAAAATATGTTAAGATGCTGTTAGAGTTGGTGCTTATATCTTAAATCTTATATCTACTACAACATAAACGACATTAGGTAAAACAAATTTTATAGCACTTTTTATATAAGATACATATGTAACACATGTTTGTAACACCTTTTACATTACAATATTTATGTAACACTTTCGTAGCACTTTATCAATATGTAACACTTATATGTAATATTTTTATATAAGTAACACTTTTTAAGTATCATCTTTTTTTGTTATTTCTTTTGTAACGTAAATAGGTAACACTTTTATCAATATGTAACACTTTTATATAAGTAACACTTTTTAAGTATCACTTTGTTTTTGTTATTTCTTTTGTAACGCAAATAGGTATCACTTTATTTAAGAAGCACTCTTGGCAACACTATAATTTATTGATTGTAACACTTTTTAAGCTATATTTTAGAAACATAAAATTATATAATTGTCATTAAATCATGTCAAAGATTTATTTAATTAATTTATGTCACCAAACCTAAAAATTGTAGACATCATGTACTCTGGTTTTTTAACTGAATTTTTGTTTTCTTTTTTAAAAAGTATTTTAGTTTTGCTTTTATTTTTTTTACGAAGGCAATTAATTCCGTCTTAATACCGATGAAAAATGCGCATGTATATATTTTATTATTATTATTTATTTATTTTTTAATTTTTACTAACGGAGACCAATTTCATCGTTAAACCTTTTTTATTTTTTTACTTTTTAAAAAATTACCAATGCAAATTTGATGTTGTTGGTAATTACTTACGAATTTTTTCCGTGGTAAATTATTTTTCGTTATTTTCTATATTATTTAATTTTTTACTTTTAGAACTTTTTTATTTGTCGGTAAATTAATTTTATATTTTTATATATTTTTGTTCTTACTTGATTGAATATTTATCATCGGTAAATTTATTTTATATATTTTTATATTTTTAATTTGTTGTGTCCTTTAATATATAATATAATATGATTTTCAAACTATATACTATACAATATAAAATTTGATATATAATTTAATACATATCTTATAAAATATAATCGTTATTATATAAAATATATTATATATACATATAATATATATATATATATATATATATGTGTGTGTGTGTATATAAAACAAAGCACAAGTTGTAATAAGAATCAACTTAGCTTAGTGGCAAATTGCCACTTCTATGCATAACAGTCGTGGGTTGGAATCTACTTGGTGGCCAAAAAATAGTATTTCTACGAAGTCTTGCTACAAAAAAGTTTTACATAAGATTCATATGTAACAATTTAGAAGTATTTTTTTTCAAAGTGTTACAAATATAAAAAGTGTTACAAAAAAAGTGTTACATAAGATTCATATGTAACACTTTAGAAATATTGATTCAAAGTGTTACCAATAGAAAACTTATTGTAACACTTAGAAAAAGTGTTACTAAAAGCTAATAAAAGTGATACTTTAGACTATAGGTAGCACGGCCAAGTGCAGCGCCATAAAAGTGCTACCTATTGTCTATAGTAACATTTTATGGCCATTAGGTAACATTTTTTGAGTGTTATCTAATGTCATTTATGTTGTAGTATCTCAAAAACAAAAATAAGTCCATCTATCAGTAAACACGAAATACTAAAAAGGAAAAGGCAAATGTAATAAATAAATAAAAATCACCACAATGTTTTAGTAGTATTAACATTATGATGACAACAAACCCGTTTTATTATCGCGTCATTCATTTATTCAAGATCTTATCAATTAGACTCGATTCATTACTATTTTTTTATCATTTCTTATTCTATCCGACCGACGGCACTTCGTAAACACGATTATTCTCATCATATGGAAGATAAACTCGGTTGCAACAGAAATCTTCAATTATTGCGTCACCTTGCTTCAAAGGTTCAACAGTCACAAGGGGATTATCATGAACAATAATGGCAGTGGCTTGTTGAACAGTCATACCAACTACATTGGGCCATGAGGTCTTGTACTTGCCCTTACCACAACATTCAGGAGTCTCGCATGGATAACCACCATCACAAGGAGGATAACGGGTAAACCCACTCATTATTTATCTTTCTTTTTTTCTTTTCCGATGGACCTTGTTTTTTGCTATGTGAGAAGGGTCATTCCATGATACATATATATATACACACACACCAGATTAGTATTTTGATTGATTGTTGTAATACTTGATTACATGAACAACTAATATAGATTTTGAGAATGAACCATGAAATCACTTGATAGCATATACTGATTGATTACAATAATCAATTTTGGTTGATTACAATAATCAGTCAATGTTGATTATGGATTGATAATATTTAATTATCAAGTCTTTTTGGAAACCTTCATTTGGTCAACAACAAAAAATATTACATACTATCCAGTAATCCAATTGTCCATTCTCAAAATTAATTTATTAGCTGTACCCATGTAACCAACAAATATTACATTAATCAATCGATATATAGTAATATTGCACATAGAATGACCCTTCCGTTTTCACAGAACAAAGTAAAATGCATCTAAAAAATCAAAAAACAAACAAACAAATTAATTATATGTTAATTAATAAATCTCATCCCGGAAATAAAACAAATCCATAAGCAAACACAAATGAGAAAATAAAAAGGCTAAATGGAACAAATAAAAAGTCCACCATAATATTTTATAAGATCAACTTTAATAGAAATCTTGATTTCATAAGGTTTAAAATAAATTTAAAGATATTACTGTATATATATGATATTATATATATATATATATATATATATATATATATACGATTTGGTTCAAATGAGCACCCTCTCTAGGTGAGACAGTGTAGACTCATCTCACCCATTGATCTTAAAAAATGAAGGGATGTGATTAATTCATTTTATTTTTTGGTTTTCCATTTTTTCCGCTGATTTAAGGGTAATTCTGTAATTTTTTAATCCAAAGTTGTGGTCCCAGCGGGTTTTCTGGTAAGTTTGACTTTTTGAAACCATTTTTATGGGCTGAAATTGATACTGCCGGATTTTATGGCGGAATTTAAGTAACTTGTTTTCTTTCCAAATATTTTTATTTTACAGATAGTTAGGGTTCTTTCTTTGCATAATTAGACATCTAATAATGCATATTTAGTTATTTTGTTGGCACTTTGTTTTACGAAAACAAGACATAATTGAATATAACGTCTTTGCATATGTAGTTATACTACACTGCATAAATAGGTTCAATATAATGTATATTTAGTTATGAAAATGGGATGTTGCTTTTGGAAATTAGAAAAATGTGATGTTACATAATGTACTGCATATTTTGTTATTCCACAATATGAAGTTTATTGTATTTTACGATTTTGAGTTTGTTGGGTTCAAACGTATAGATTGGATGTCTATATAATTTATTATATATTAATAAAAATAGAAAATGTACAAACATTGTCTCGAACAAATTAATAACTACAAATTTTGCAAAACTTCTTTCTACACCACATTTTGCGTCTGTTGATTTTTTGATTCATCTTCGCCACAGACTAATATTTTTAGTCCCTTCCGACTGGTGACTCGGGAAACAGCAACATATAATTAACCGTGACTGAAAACTGGATTCTTCAAATATAGACCAACATTTGAGAGAGATTGGCCTTGACTCTTGTTCATGGTCATTGCATAAGACACGATCAAAGAAAACTGTCTACGTTGAAACTTGAATGGAATTCTGAGGTCCGACGGTGTTAGTGTCATTTGCGGTATCAACACCTTATGACCTTCATGTGTTCCAGTGAGAATTTTAGCTTCAAGTACGTGTCTAGAGAGCCTCGCAATCACCAATCTAGTCCCGTTACATAATCCAGTCGATTGGTTAATTTTCCTCAAGAGCATAACTAAAGTCCCAACCTTCAAATGCAGCTCATGATTAGGAACACCGGAATATTTTATACCATTCAAAAATTCTGGCGTATGCAGATCATGCAAGAAATCAACATTAGCATCAGATTTACTCGTGCTACCTGAGCTCAAATAAGTATGCCCATCTGATAAATTTAAAGACGTCATATATTGATTGATCGACTCAACAACATCAAGAGTCGGTGCGAGTATCTCCCTATCTTTCAAATAAGTATGATCATCAATTGCGTCTTCAAACATTGGATACGTATTCTCTACAATTGTTGCAATCGGATCACCAGATGATTCCAAAAGAATATCTTTAGGTATATCAATAGTGGCACAACCATCATTAGATCCTCCGATTGTTCCATCTCCGATACTTGCTATCCATTCTGAGAATTTGGCCAAATCCGCATAATCATCTGCCTGATTGAGGCTTTGAAGACGCATATTTTTAGTCAATCTAAGTACTGTACAATCTTTCCACAAGTACGATGCATTTATAGTGGCATTGACTACATCCTGTCGACTTTCCTTTGGTATATCTGTCTGAAGTCCCCCTTAACACAATAGTTTTCCCTCCAAAAGGTTTTGATTCATTCTGTGGGTTGACTAATTTTAAAAGAGATTTTAAAGTTCCATCCACTGCTTGAAAGAAATACTTGTGCATCATTGGGGCTTCATCCCAGATTATAAGTTTAGAACGAATAATCAACTCAGCAAGCGGAGTCCTTTATTTGATATTGCAAGTTGACTCTTGATTTGGGTTTAAAGGAATAACAAAACGGGAATGGACAGTCCTTCCACCAGGTAGCAATAGGGATGTTATTCCACTCGATGCCACGTTCAACACAATTTCTCCTTTCGATCTCAAAGCCGCAGATAAAGCTCTCCACAAGAATGTTTTGCCTGTTCTCCCATATTTATATACAAAGAACATACCACCTTTATTTGATTCCACCACTGTCATTATATTAGAGTAAACATTTTTTTGTTACGTATTGAGTCTGGAAATGAGGTTCTTGTGCTCTACCAAAAGAGACTTACGATCATAACGCAACTCGTCATATATCAATCTGTTTCGGCTATTCCCAGTATTGTCAGCATCATGAAATGGCATCATATCAAAATCATGTAGACTCGTGCCACGATTTCTCAAAATTCTTTCAATCTCCAACAAAGCAAGATTTTTTATCTCGTTCTCACTCAATACTAATTCTGTAAGAGAAATGATACGTCATGCAGTAAATAATAAGATATATAAAATAATGTTATTAGAAATAAAAATATGATATTTAACATATAATAATAATACCTTGATGTTGGAGAAGACGTCACCGTCTATGTAGAATATCATCCGAAAGATATTTGCCAACACTTGTCCCAAACTACTTCTGGTCAGCTCAAAGATTCTCATGATAGCAACGACGCAAAAAGACTTCTGAGACTATTTGTGGAAGCCCAATGACTCGCTTAAGTGATTGCATCAACATATTATTTATCATCTTCTAACAGACCAAGAACATAGTAAGCTTCACGGTACGAAGCGTGTTGAATACTGTTTACCTTCTTGTAGTCATCATGACACGTAGCCCCACGGACAATATTGAGAAGATACCGCAAATAGTACATATCACCAGTACCGGGAGGGATGAAAAACACTCGACCTATTGATTTTTTCCCATTTTTCTTGGCATCCACTTCCTGAGTTCTTTCTTCCATGTTAATTTTGTTGGGGCTGCAGCATAGGTTAGCTCACGGGCTTCGGGATATATTTTGTTTGCTTCCATCCATGCTAAAAACATGCTCTCCTTAACTGAATCTTTACTAAGCACATCGTATAATTGCTTGTTATCATCGAAAATAACACTCTGCTCATTCGGAAGATGGAAGCTGAGTCATTCGACTGAAGGATATTTGTCTTGAATCTCAAACCCCAATAACCTCCACTGTGACTTCACATGACAATATATATCTACATTCATAAAACATGCTCACTTCATCAACGGTTTTCCCTAAGTCCTCATCGTTGGTGCTTGTATAAAAGGCGTTGTCACGCGATCATTTCCTTTGTTGACATACTTGAATAGGTACTTAATAGATCTTGTGCGGTTACACCAATCCACGTTTATGTGAGCTCCATATTTGAGTAACAAGCGACGATTATGAGGCACCACATATCCGTTGTCCAAATAAGGACACCATTTTTTCAACTACTCTTCCATCATTTCGACTTCTATAACGCGGATAACCTTCTTCATCAATAGTAGTCGCATCCACAAATTTTTGGGAAAATATTTATTGCAACGACCATCGTCCATACGAGGAGGGTTTTTCCGACATCATCACATGAACCATGAATCACATGATCCTTTACTACAAACATAATAGCATGGATCGGTTCTCTCGTCGATATTTTTGGTGATATCATTCGATTTATGTCATCCGGAGTTGGATATCTATCTTCCTTCACCAGAAACAACAATATATGTGCATGAGGCAAGTCACGGTTTTGAAATTCTATCGTATAGATAACTGCAATATAATAATAAAAAAAATAATAAGAATTTGAGACAATAAACTAAGTAAATAAATATTTAATATATTATTAAAAATATTTATATATTATATTTATAAAACAAATACTAACCTGCAATTACTTTCCCGATTAGTTTATTTTGCCGAAGATCTTTGATCAAAGAATCTAGCTTAAGTTTAAAGATTCTGCAAAAATATCCGTTCAATCTTCCAGATTTAGATTCTTTTTCTGAACAAAACGAATGATCTATGGCCATTTAGGATTACAATAAATGTTATAAACAGATTTGGATAACCCGCCCATCAACATATAGCCATCGCATCTTGATAATTCTGTATCATGTATGGAGCACCTCCGGTAAAAGTTGAAGGCAATATAATGCGTTTGCCCTGAGTACTCGGATCAATATCACCACACAAAACAGCATCCGTCAAGCCTTTATATATATCACAACGAAGCTTTTTCTGATTCAAACGAATATATTTCAATCGAGCAGACTCGACCATTATGTATTCATCAACAACAAACTGTTAATACAATCTCCGAGAAGACAAAATAGTCGTTGATTCATGGTCTCTGTCGTGTAATCTATACGCAAAGTATTCACGCACACTAATTGTTCTTCTATCACCAGTACTATTAGTCTTATTTATTGAAAATGGTATATCTTCTCTAAAACCATCTTCACCATAAGGTAATAATAATGGATACTACAAGGCCAAATAAGAAGCATTCAATTCATTTATCCGTTGCAAAACACCATATCTTGTTTCAACAACAATATCCCGATAGCCTAAAGCACGATCAAAATCACCAACAATCAGAGTGGCGACTTCACTGCTCGTTGGCATATTATATCTCCTAGCATCCGTACTCTTTCTACCAATCAAACATAATTTTACGTCTGAATATCCATATTCTCGAATCTTTTCTTTTGCCATTCTAAAAGATTTTACCAATACATTGTTCTCATCCAACATTTTCTTCAATTGGACACGATAACTTCATGCAAATTATTGCTATCACTTCCTTGCCTACAAATTTGAACATGGTTTTTTAAAAATTAAACGAAATTCCATTTAATAATTTAAACAAATGAATAATAAAGATATAAAATATAATAAATAAATTAAAGACTTTTGGAATTCGACTTATTTCATTCTTCGTATCATATATATATATATATATATATATATATATATATATCTCGAGTGAATTTGGGGTCCATCCATCCAGCGGCAACAAACTTCCAATCAGGTGATAATTTTGGCCATACATTCGAAAAATTGGAGGACCTCGCCTTTGTTCACATCTGCGTCAATCTTTCCTCCCAGAGATGTAAAACAGAACATAGTGTTATAAGATCTTATATTTTCTTGAAAGTGTTTGCTTTTATTTCCATTTCCAAACAATAGATCTTGAAGAACAGTTGGTGGTTGTTTGATTGGCGGAAGTTGAATATTTTCGTGCTGACAACACAAAGATTAGCGAGGCTTTAATTTTGGATAGGAGGATAGTCTCTCTTCTAACCAAAATAATGCTCCACAAAATTCCATTTATAACTCGCATCTCCTATATCCCAATACTCTGGAAAAACCAAAAATTACACTAATTCATTGAATTATACTAAATAATATTAATAAACTCATATATGAAATTAACAACACTAAAAAATTGCACTAACCATCATGTGAAGGATTTAATACTTCGAGCTTAATCTTATTTATGTTAACGACAAAATTCTCATACGTTGTCGGCTCATTTGAAGTAACATGGGCTTCATTCGGTTCATCTTCTGTTAGATCAATTATTACTGACCTCTTTCGAACTCATTGAAGAGGGTGTCCGGAAATACCATAATTAGATACGCCACGATTAACGATATTTCTTCCGATAGTAATCGTGCGCGCTAAAACTATAATAATATTTTTTAAAATATTATCATAATTAGTATTTAAATATAATAGTATATTAATTTTTTTTATAACAAAAAAAAAACAATAATATACCATTTGTGATATCGCTAAGCAGACTGTTGGATAATTAATAAACCATTGTACTTGATGAGCTTTTTTCAAAAGACGTCCTTTTAGATATTGTTATATTTCCTGAAAAATAAATTTAATATTAAAATATAATAAATATATATATATACATATATATATCAAATTAAACAAAAATAAAATCTAGTATAAAAAATAATTAATATAATTCAAAATATATTGATTGTTCCATAATAAATAAATAAATAAATAAATATATAATAATAATAATAATTATAGTTATAATATTCATGATAATAAGTATAATAATAATATTAATAATAATAATATAATAAGTAAAATAACTTAATATGAAAGCTTAATAATTATTAAATAATATATATAATACGTATATATATAACAGATTAATTAATGATAATATATAATAATAATAATATTAATAAAAAACAAAATAACAGTTATTATTAACTAAACTTAGTTCAAATTAAATTTAATTATATTTAATAAATTAAATTATTAAAAATTAAATTAAGTAAAGATAAAAGATAAATAACTAAACACTAAAATAAAGCCCCAAAAAAATACAAAGCCCATTCAGAAATGAATTATCTCTTTAAATCAAAGTCAATACATAACCCATCCTCTTAAATTTCGGCCCATAGCCCATATTTTGGAAGATTCCACCAGATTACCCTTAGAAAATTAAGGGTCCGGATTATTACAAGTGTCCAAAATTGTGCGATTGAAAAAAACAAAGGGGTCTGTTGTTATCCGATTTCTGAGGGTTTCATTTTTCCCTTCTCTCACTTTTCACTCTCTCTCACTTCTCTCACTTTTCACTCTCTCTCTCTCTGCTCTCTCGAAAATTCTCTCATCTCTCTGAAATATGTATGAATTTTCTGATACTTTGTTCTTATCGTCTTCCGATTTCAGATTATTTTTCATTTTCGAAAATATTTTCAATATTTCCATTGAAATGTTTACCGATTTTAAAAAATATATGTGGTTATTTTTGTCGATATTATTTTTTTCACAGGGTAAGAATTTTTGGTTTTTTTCAAAACCCGTATACTTGTTCGTCTTCAAATTCATCTGTTTAATCACTTTCTTGTTGTTTTAAAAGTATCGAAAATACAATTTTCTGTAGATCCGAAACCAGAAAATACTAAATATTTTTATATTATTTATATAATTCAGATTTATGATCTAAAAAGGTTTTGTAAATCAAAATTTTTTTTACATTATTTATGATGTCTCTCGTGATTTTGCGAAGAGAAAATCGAAAATGTTTGAAAATTTGGATTTTTTTCGTCCGTATAATTTCTTCCAATTTTTTGGATTTATTTTAGGTTTTGAAAGGATCTGGGTAATATTTCTAGTAGATCCGAAAATTCGAAATATTTTTCTTTTATTATGTATTTGAAGATTTATGTAAGGATCTGTGTTTTTTCTTCATATTGGCCGATTTGTTTTTCATATTAAAAAAAAGGGAGGAAGTTTATGATTTTAACCCTTAATGACTTATTTTTCTGGAAAAAATTGTAGATCTAGTGTTTTGAAAAATTCGAAAACCATAGATCTGTGATTCTTATGGTGGAAATGGGGTTTTAAACCCTTCCAATGCTTCATTTTTTTGAAGAATTTATATCAGAATTTTTTTTATATTAACAGATACAAAAAAATTTCGATACTTTTTTTTATTTTTCTTACATTTGTTTCAGGTGTTACAAAATTCTGTGTTACTTAGGTTTTAACGGTGAAAAAGGATTTTTCGAAATCAAAAAGCAGTGTCTAAAACGTGAGTGCCTTAAACGATTTGAGTTTTTGAAAAATAGTTGTCTGTAAATCAGAAACTCTAAATCGGTGTTTGAAATGTTGAAAATGAGTGTCTTAAATGATTTCATTTTTTGAAGAATGAGGGGAGTGCATTTTTTTCAATATTAACATATATTAAAAAAGAGTTTTCACTATTTTTCTAATTGTTTTTTATATTTCCATTAGTTAAATTGAAAAGGGTGTTTCATAGTTTAATGGTCAAACAGGTGTTTTTAAAAATAGGGTTTTTCGTAATCAAAATGCAGATTTTTGTAAAAATAGGGTTTAATAGCAAAAACACCCTGTTCTACCATTAATGGTGTTTGTAAAAGTAGGTTTTTTCGGAAATTGAATACCCTAAGTTTTCTAATTCAAATTTTCTTATACCAATGAATACTATCTGTATGATGCATGTTTGATGCTCAAAACCTTGAGCTTGAGGATAAAAAGGTGGAGATAATATTGTATATTCGAAACAAGTATAAACAAAAACAACTTGACCCTACAATACGATTGTAGTGGAATCCTATTGTTTGTAAGGAAATCTTCATTCATATAAAATTGTTCTTCTGAAATACAAAAGTTGAACATCTGAACAAAATATACTGAAATGCAGGCAACAAAGTATAAAAAAGATAAGTATTTCAATTTTTCTTTATTGTTTTCGTGTTTTTTGTGTAATATCTTATTGGATGCTTGATTGATATTTGATTAATATGTTACTGAAATGCTTCGTTGATATTTATCATGCTTTATGCATTTTAATATAATCACTTCTTACTAATTTATTTTTGAAAAAATTCATTTACAGGTTACCTGATAATGAATGGTGGTTATAACAAACTTCAATAATAGAAATTTTGAAAGATAAGTATTCAACCTTTTTTGTATTGTTAAAGAATTTTTATAAATAATTCTATTAACTATAGATTTTTTTTTTGTTGATGCATGTTCTATGTATGTGATTAATCAAACAAAAAACAAACATATGCTCGTGGATTTCAGCATCACAAGATAAGTTTTTCACATCCAATCTAGACAATAAGAATAAATAAACTTAGGAAACTCTTATATATATATATATATATATATATATGAAAAGTCAGGAATGACATTTATAAAACTAATATGCAAAACAAATAGATATTTGTTTATAAATTTAAGAAACACAAAACATATATCACGTTGTTCGTATACGCTTGAAAATTTTCTTTTACTGCTAATTGTATTGTGACCCGAAAGCTTCCTCATTGTGATGATGGACCAGTGTGAAGTTTATAATAATTTTTTATTCAAGTTTTTTCTGAATTTTCGCTAAGATGGATGGTGATATATTATTGTGCTACATTCTCAGAAGTGCGAACTACTTATACATTGAAAATTTTTGTGGTTTTGGTATCTGAGTCGAATTAAATAAATGGATTTCTCTAAGATTATTGAAACCGTTTTCATAAGATCTGTATACTGAAAAATAATTAGACTAAGGTTTGACTTGAGAATTATATTAGGCATGTGAATTATTGGAGATATAATCCTTTTTTAAATTGTTAAAATAAAAAAAAAACGTATAAAATAAAATATACGATACCTATTTCCATACATACTAAATCTTCCTTCCATCAAATGAATGCATCTTTTTTACTACAATATATTTAGATATTTATAATAATTAGGATTTTTAAAAATAAATAGTGATTTATTATAAGAATAATGCATCGATGTATGTTATATGTAAAAATGCATCCTATTTTCATATTTTATTTTTACAAATAAACATTCTATATATAAATTTAGTTTATCAAGTAAATTTAAGTGAGTGTTGTATGTTGTAATCTTAAATTTGTTTGTCTGATGCAAAAAACATCAATATTTACATAATCTTATTTCTATTTCTTGAAATATATTATGTTTGTCCAATAATTTTTTACCCTCTTTTATTCTGTGTAACTGGTTGAAGTTGTTGCTTACTCTATGTACCACATGATTTTTTTACATGATCATGTTTATCTGCTATTCTTTGAAATTGATACTGGTCTGTTTGTTCAAATTCTGTTCACCTATATTATGATATTTCCCTCTTTCTGAAGTATGTTTTTCATTTATAGAGTTTTCATATAAGAAAAATATAAAGACAACTCTATAGAAAAAAACCATTTGACCGTACACTAAAAGTGTATTGGAATCCTGTTGGTTAAAACTGTTCATTTTCTATAAGCTGCTAAATTTTTCATTGACAGCAAATAATATATTTGTTTAATTATTGAAAATGAAGCTCATTACTTGTTGTTGTCTTATGGAGGTGTGATTATTCTTTTAGAGTCTTATGCATTGTTCTATATTATACCACTTGACCCTGCAACACGATTGTAGTGGAATCTTGTTGGTTAAAATGTTTGAATATTTCATTAGTCAATTTTTCAGAATGGAACATTATGCAATTATTTGTAGTTAGTTATAAATAGTTCAGATACTTGAAAGAAAAATTTACAATGTATTTAATTTACATTAATTAATTTTAAGATTTATAATTACAAAGTATTTTACAAACAAAATTTAAAAAAATACAAATACCAAACATTTGATGGACCAATACTGGGTAGAAAAAACAGACTAATATTTACAAAAACACTTAAGAATATACTTATTCTCGATGTATTATAATATGAATAACATAAAAATTCAGAAGCAATGTAAAAAATAATAATTCAGACTACTTGATATGATAAACAATCCAAATTCATAGATGTAAATGCCAAATTAATAGTCATAGTTGGGTAACAAACTCAATAAACAAAACAGAAATAATAGTTCCAAAATCATAAAAAGAAAAACAATCACCTATCTAAAACTCTCCTAATAAACTATTTAGTAAAAACTATTAAAAATTGATAAAAACATTGTCCAAAAACTATTTAAATCACTCCCCATCTCTCTTTTCATCTTCGATTTTTATGACACTTTTTAATTTCATTGACCTTGTTGATAAAGAGAAATCCTCATTCAATCTACGTTTGCAAGGAGGATATTCAGACGTAGAGGACCTCTTTTTAAGGTTCTTGATGGATATATTGACATCAGATTCCGAGGAAGATTCTTCCTACAAAAAAATAATAATTATTAAATAATTGTTCACTTTTGATAATTTCAGAAAAATAATATTACTTAGATAAGAAATAAAACCTTATCATCACAAACATCATCCGATTGTAGCCTCGACAGAAAATCAGATTCATGTACATCCAAAATAAATTTAAATTTTTTTAATTATTCGTCCATAAAAAATATAGAAAAATAAAAAAAAATTACCTGGCTCTCAAGATTGATTACTCCATACTTCCAGATTAAATCCGGATCTGCTGACATCTTAGAAATGGGAAAAATTCCGGAGTAATTATGCTGCTGCTTGGATTTTATATGAACTTTGAAAAGATGTTTCTTATTAATGAAGCATGATAGCTCCATGAGTAACTCCTCGCCTCCACGCTACAATGTTTGATAAAAAAATAAAACATTAATAATTCAAACAAATTTTGAAAAATTTGTGTAAAATATATAAATGATGAAAAAATAATTAAATTATACCTCAAGATGCTCCTTCCTCAAATCTGAACATGACTTTCCGATTAATTTTTCCAAGTCCCTATCCCAACAATGCAAGGTGGCGCTAGCGGATTCATCAACAACTTGAACATGTGCCATGTACCTATTCAAGCAAAAAATCGAAAAACAAATTGGGAAAACAAACAATATTAAAATCAAATTTAAACATAAATATAATAAATATAACATAAGTATAACTTAACTAATATTAAAATGTTACCTCAAAATTCCAGTTTCAAACAATGAATCACACTTTCCACAAAAGAAATTATCTATTTGCTCTGTATATGTTGTATTAATAAATTAGAACATAATTAATAAAATAATAAATAATTACTATTTTATTAAATGAAGTGATTAAAGATATTAAATAAAATATTTACCTTCTGACTGTCATACAAATAATCGACAGAGGGCAATCTCACGTGACTGATGGAATATGTAGGATTGTTGCTACTCATAATCCTAATTTAGATAAAAACAAAAGTTGTGAAATAATATAATATATATATATATATATATATATACAAATCAAAATCTGAAAATATTAAAACAAATACTACCTTTTCTTCAAGTCTTCAATCTCTTGCATTTTTCATTCAAAAGTAATTTTGTGACATAAAAGCTATTGGATACCTTCACTTGATCTTATCAATAATAAAGTAATAACAAAAATACATACAACAATAAAAATAATACTTACAACCTTTGAAAAACTTTGCACGACCCATTTGTAGAACAATAACTCTTTGGTTCAAAAGTTGATGCTCCAAGTGAGACAAAATTTGTTCCGCATAGTTCTCCCAAAGCGTGCATGTGAGTCGATTGTTTCGCAAATATAATTTAATTAGGAATATAAATACTAACATAAATTAATAAAATAAATAGGTTATAATATCATATATATTATCTTACTCAAGATCTTCCAACGTTAAATCCGTAAACCTCGTAAAAGCGACCGTTTATGTCCTTGTTTTGTGCAAATGCATTGAAATAACTTTACCAATAATATCTAAAAATTATAAAATCAAATCATTTGTACATAAGAAGGAATTTAAAAAATATTTCTAAGAATATAAGAATTTCGAACATACCAATCAACATTGTGCCATCAACTTTCTCCTTGTCGGCGATTCGGTAAACTTTGTAAAATTATACATGAACCTTGGTAAAGTATAGTCAAACATTTCAAACACGTGAGTCTTTCCATAGAAAAGAATTTTAACTTTCGTAGTTGATGTTTTGTAAAAGAATTTTAACTTTCGTAGTTGATGTTTTGTATCTATCGGTTTCTTTCTCGACAACAAAATCCTTCATGGCATAATAAACATGCCTTTCTTTAAGAGTTCATCTAAAATTTTGAATCTGATATTTCCGAACTTTACCCCGAATTCGATCTCCCTGTAATTTTGAACATTAAAATTATTAAATAATATAAGAAGTTTATATAAATTAAAATTTGAACTGAATCTAAACAACGTTGAAAAAATATATAAAGGTAAAATATACTACTACATTCAAGGCTGGATATTTATTTATTATCGTTGAAAGCGGGGTTTTTCATACAATCGCAGGAGCCTCAACTTAATCGCCCATAGAGTTTTGTTGTTGTTTAGTTCACGTATCAGAATGAAAATTGGGGCCATTGTAACTTGTATGATGATAATGAATGTATGAAGGGAAGAATATATGTTTATGTATTGTATGCTTTTAATTCTGCACTAAAGATGCTTGAATGAATGTGAAAATAGTTCAGCATATGCATTTAATATTTATAGGGGAACATCTTTCTTTTTTAAAAGATTTTATTTCTACCGTTTTGTTGTGCAAAAAAATTAAATCAAGTAGTGTAATTTTTGCAAGATATTTCGGTCAGTTTTTTAGTATGCAAAATTCTGTAAAAAAAGCAATATAATTTTTAAATAGAGGAATATAAAAAACCAATTCAGAAATTTTAGATTCATTCATGATTTAATTAGATTCGATTTTTCAATTGCATTAATTATTCACTCTTTTTACTCAGAAAAAAATCGGTGCACATGTTTTTACTCAGAAAAAATCGGTGCACATCTATACTTGCACAAAATTCTAAAACAAAAAAGGCAACAAAAGGTCAAACATTCCATTTATATTTATAAAATCGATAATACATATTTATGTCAACAAAAAAGGGAAAAAAAGGTCAAACACTCTAATTATATTTATGGAATCGGTAATTTTGGTATTATGCCAACAAAAACCTACAAACAAAAGGTCAAACATTACTATTTGGTTAAAAAATATTCCTTTCTAATCGCACAACATCGTAAAATACGTGTATGCCACCAAAAACTTGCAAACAAAAGGCCAAACATTACCATTTCGTAAAAATTCTTCCTTATTAATCGCACACGAGCAGTAAATCAGCCAAAAATAGGCACTGAAAATTTTTAGCAATAGTGTTTAGACAGGAAAACAGAAATAGAAACCATTTTGCTTTTATATATATACATATAGATTGATGCAATGGAAGTTGTTTTTATTTAATAATTAGAGGATTTTTTTTCTTTGTCCTCTAAACTATTCGATTTTGTCGAGGTTCACTACCTAAACTTTTTTATGGGACACATTACCTCCTAAAGGTTACGATTTTTCCACATAGCCTCATAGGACTCGCCACCGGTGGAATATTCCTACCAAAATCTTGTCATGTGCCTTGCACGTGGAGGCACATGACAAGATATATAATGTTGTTCTATAATAATTTTAATGTTGTTCTAATAATTCATTTTATTATTTGCATGTAGTTTTCAATGTGTTAATACAATATTTACCTATTTTTAAACTTTTCTTATTCATGTGATGTTTTTAATAATTTTTATGTTATTTCTATGTTGTTTCCATTACAGTTTTTAATGTTGTTAAGATGTTTTTTTTTGTTGTTTCCACTTAGTTTTTGATGTTTAAATACAATTTTCACATTTTCTATAACTCTTTTTTTCTCATATGGTGTTTTGTATATTGTTTCTGGTTTGTTTCTATATTGTTTCTTGGTTGTTTCCATGTTTTTTATATTTTCATACATTGGATCAAAAATTGAATTGTGTTTTTTTTTTCATGTTTCTATATTATTCTCAATTTATTTGGTTTTAATATGTGTTGTTTTATGCTTTGTTAGTTAATACGCATATCATACCCGTATAGTACCCGTGCGTACAAATAATTGAAAAATACTTCCGTTACCCGTACACATTCTGAAGCAGCGTTAAATACTCCGTACTTTTCAAATAAAACATTTAATACTCGTATTATAGTTATTCGTATAATACTTGCCAAATAAAACTTCATTTTAATATTTTTATATTATTTAAATAAATCAAAAAATTATTAAAAAAATCATTTATAAGTAAAACTCACTAACTATTATTATATAATTATTTTCAATTTGTGTTATAATTTAAAGTAAATTAATAAAGTACCTAAAATTAATTTTAATATAATCTAATGATAAGTATGAATTACAATCTATGTAAATATAATGTTAAAATAAGATGTATTATCACTCTCGAACAATTATATTATATTCGCATTAAACTCGTACGTCTACAGATCCATATATTAAATATTTCCGTATTTTTTGCCAATTTTTTTGCCGTTACTTTCCAAAACTATTCCTAACATACTCGTACATACTAAATAACGAAGTTTTCCCGTCCCCTATTTAACTAACAGAGGTTTTAAGTGCATGTTTCTTGATTTTTTTATACGATTTCGAGTATAAAAGGGATTATTTAACGAGTGTAAAATTTATTTTTCACTAAAATATTATTAGAAGAAACATGTTTGAAACATATTCGAAATAATCTTGAAACAACAATGTAAAAAAGTCCAAAAAGTAAGAAGAATAAAAAGCTATCTTTTTTTTTTTTTTTTTTTCTTGAAAGTGGAGCAATCTTGTCCTTAATCCATTTATATATTCATGTATTTTGGTTATTTATGATATATGTATAGTTGTTATTTGGACTTAGGACATTTCGAATAATTATATAAAATTATATTTAAATTGATTAAATTCAATTAAAAAATACTTATTTTATTTGAAAATATATCTCAAAATATTTATCCAAATTTTATATATCACATATACACATATATAACATTACATATATTTATGTAAGAAGAAATTAAGATTTATTGAATATGAAATTATATTTATAATAATATATTACATAGATAACATTATTTTTTATATTAAAACGTACTTTTCATGTTAATAGAAATTATTTGTATTAATTATCAACGTATCCTGTTACTCAAGTTCCAAAGTTGTACATTTGGGATTAGATATGAATTTATTTATCGATAATTTCTTGATATATATGTATGTATAAAATAAAATATTTTGTTTTAAATATTTTATTTTTCCTTAATTAAAATTGCGTTGCTAAATATAAAATACGGTTGTTAATTAGTTTTTTAATAATACTTGATTACATGAACAACTAATATAGATTCTGAGAATGAACCATGAAATCACTTGATAGCATATACTGATTGATTACAATAACCAATTTTGGTTGATTACAATAATCAGTCAATGCTGATTATGGATTGATAGTATTTAATTATCAAGTCTTTTTTGAAACCTTCATTTGGTCATCAACAAAAAATATTACATACTATCCAGTAATCTCATTGTTCATTCTCAAAATTAATTTATTAGCTGTCCATGTAACCAACAAATATTACATTAATCAATCAATATATAGTAATATTGCACATAGAATGACCCTTGTTTTCACATAACAAAGTAAAATGCATCTGAAAAAGAAAAAAAGAAACAAACAAATTAATTATATGTTAGTTAATTAATCTCATCACGGAAATAAACAAATCCATAAGCAAACACAAATGAGAAAATAAAAAGGCTAAATGGAATAAATAAAAAAGTCCACCATAATATTTTATAAAATCAACTTTAACAGAAATCTTGATTTCATAAGGTTTAAAATAAATTTAAAGATATTGCCGTAATGTGTATATATGATATTATATATATACACATATATATGTTTAATTGAGAACCATTCCTCACTAGTTATTAGTGAGCTTCTTCTCCACGATAAATATAAACTTTACAATGCCTTGAAGTTTCACCTTTTAATGTATAATTGATGCAATGGAAGTTGTTTTTATTTAATAATTAGAGGAAATTTTTCATTGTCCTCCAAAATATTCGATTTTGTCGCGGTTCACTACCTAAACATTTTTATGGGATACTTTACCTCCTAAAGTTTAAGGTTTTTGCACATAGCCTTATGGGACTCACCACCGTGGAATATTCCTACCAAAATCTTGTCATGTGCCTTGTGTTGGGATTGGTTCTTATGAAATGGGCTTTGATCCGATTTTGGCCAATTATTTAAGTGGATTCATTTATTCAAGTATGAAATAAATGAGATAAACGTCATCTACGCCACGGGTAGATGAGTTTAGCATTTCGAATTTCTCAAAACAATTGTTGGGTGAATGAGAAATAAATGCTTTAAGTTGGCCACTTAAAATGCTTTTATATATAGAATATAAAAGGGTGGGAATATGGAAAGTCATATCCAACATAGGAAAAATATTGAATGTTTGACAAGTTAATAAAGAGCTTCACCACTAATAAGGAGTAATCAAGTGGAACTCCTTATGGTACACCCTAGTGGACCAAGTCAATTTTGACTAGCCTTTGGCTAGCTCAAAAGGCATCGAGAATGGTGCGAAGCACCGTCCGAGCTAGAGCCAGAGCCGAAGTTGGGCCCGCGCACGTCGCACATAGTCGCATTGGGTACTTTAGAGGCTCACTTTGCACGTACGCATCGTCGCGAGGAGCTTTGAGGAGCCTTAAAGTTTTGAAAAATCGAACTAGGGTTCAGTCCAGTGGCTCGGTGACGTGGCAGGGTAGCTCAGGTGGCAGTGACTTGGCATAATTGTCCGTGTGGCGATACATGGCACTGATTGGATGCGTCTGTTCGCTGACGGGGCACCGTGACTGGACACGACTATCCAGAGTGCAGAGGTGTATGCCAAATGATGTGTCCCTTCAGTCAGATGCGATTAGGACCATCAAATCGCAGTTTTTAATCACAGGGCGCGATCTGACGGTCAAGACTGATCCGGACCAGAGGTTGCACCCAGTATGAAGAGGCACCGGGAGCTCTATATAAAGTAGCCCCCAGAATAATTTCATCGCATCAAAAATTCGAAATCCTTATAGCATTATGCATAAAAGTCTTGAGAGTTCAAACACTAAAAAGTTCGAAGTATCTTGTGATTTGTAGTGTTGCTATAACAAGACGAAAGTCGTTGTATCTTGGGAGGCGACTGCCAGTTTCCGTTACCACCGTGAGCGGGACAATTTCGTCATATAGACAAAGAGTCCAACTCTTGCCTCGATTTTCTGTTACTCTGCTCGATTGTTTCTTCAGCCATTCGGTATACACCATTCAGTTATTTTCCAACAGTTTAAGACAAAATTATTTGTGTATATCAATTGGCTTCGACATCATCAATTCCAGCACCAGCACCAGCACCAGCACCGGGAGAGAAACCATAGAAGTTTGGTGGTTTAGACTTCAAAATATGGCAACAGAAAATATTGTTCGATTTTACGACTCTGAACCTTGCTCGTTTCCTTATGGAGGATGCCCCAATTGTGGGGGAAGAGGAGACTGATAAGGAAAAGAGAATCACGCTCAATGCTTGGAGTCAAAGCAACTTCCTATGCCGGAACTACATTCTCAACGATTGGACAACACATTGTGTAATGTGTATTGTTCGGTAAAGACTGCTAAAGAGCAGTGGAATTCTTTAGAGAAAAAATATAAAACGGAAGATGATGACACAAAGAAATTTGTTGTCGGCAAATTCCTTGAGTTTAAGATGGTTGACACCAAGACGGTGATCAGCCAAGTTCAAGAAATCCATCTTATTCTGCATGATATAATTGCAGAAGGGATGGTTGTGAGTGAAAACTTTCAAGTAGTTGCTATTATCGAGAAGCTGCCGCCTCTATGGAAGGATTTTAAAAATTACCTGAAGCATAAGCGGAAGGAGATGGGCTTGAAGATTTAATTGTTAGATTGCGAATCGAAGAAGACAATCGCAAGTCTGAAATTAAGTCTGGCAAGCTTCCAATGGAGGCAAAGGCAAACTAGTCGGAGCCCAATGCTAGCAAGAAGAGAAAGCACCCGGGGAATAGTCAGAAACAGGGGAAGGCTAAAAAGTTCAAAGGGAATTGCTTCAACTATGGAAAGCCGAATCATAAGGCTAAAGATTGTCGTCTTCCTAAGAAAGCCAATCGGAACCAGGTGCATGTGACCGAGGACAAATCAGTGCTAATAGATATGTCCGATCTTGATCTTTCGGGTGTTGTGTATGAAGGCAACAAGTGTTACATGGTGGAGAACCCGAGAGAATGGTGGGTGGACACAGGTTCTACACGCCACATATGCTCCGACAAAGACATGTTCTCAACGTATACTCCTATCCATAGAAGGAAGTTATACATGGGGAATCATGCAACGTCTGGCTGTTTGTCTTGGCAAGGTGGTCTTGAAGATGACCTCGGGCAAGGAGATGACCTCGTTGATGTCCTTCATGTTCCAGACATTCGAAAGAATTTAGTGTCGGGATCGTTATGGGTTAAGGCAGGGTTAGATTAGTATTTGAGGCTCAAAAATTTGTACTAATGAAAAATGGACAGTTCATAGGGAAGGGGTACTTAGATAATAGACTGTTCAAGATGAATTTAATGAATGTACTCTTAAACTTTGAAAGCAACAAAATTAATGCTTCTTTTTATTTTCTTGAGTGTTCAAATTTATGGCATGTTAGATTAGGACAAGTGAATTTTAACACTTTGAAAAGGTTAGTAAACTTGGAATTACTAGCTAACTTTAAAATAGATTCACATGACAAATGTGAAATCTGTGTTGAGGCGAAAATGGCCAAGACACCATTCCACTCGGTGGAAAGAGAAACAGAACATCTAGAGTTAATTCACATTGATATATGTGATTTAAAGTTTGTGCAAACTAGAGGTGGGAAAAACTATTTTATTATTTTTACCGATGATTGCACAAAATACGGTTATGTATATCTTTTAAGAAGTAAAGATGAGGCCTTAGAAGCTTTTAAAACCTATAAGAATGAGGTTGAAAATCAACTTAGCAAACGAATTAAGATAATTCGAAGTGATAGAGGTGGAGAATATGGAGCTCCTTTTGATGAATTTTGCTCTGATTCTGGTATTATTCATCAAACGACAGCTCCTTATTTTCCACAATCAAACGCTATTCTTTGAACGAACGCATAAAAATCGAACTCTAAAAGAGATGATGAATGATTTGTTGATAAATTCTGATTTACCTCGAATTTGTGGGGAAAGCAATCGATTGCATTTTCATTGGATATGCAAATAACAATAGTGCATATCAATTTTTAGTGCACAAAATCAGCAATTCCAGATGTACAAGAAGGTACAATTATTGAGTCAAGGAATGTTGTATTTTTTGAAGATGTGTTTCCCTGTCAAGAAAGGAAAGAAGCTAATTCTAGTAAAAGAACACCTGATATTGCCGATGGTGATCATCAAAGTTATGAAGAACCAAGATGCAGTAAAAGGGCCAAAATAATAAGTCTTTTGGTCCAGATTTTCTAACTTATGTGTTAGAAAATGAGCGAAGGACAATTGGTGAAGCATTGTCCAGTCCAGAAGCTCCATTCTGGAAAGAAGCTATTAATAGTGAGATAGATTCCATCATGCAAAATCATACTTGGGAGTTGGTAAATCTCCTACCGGGAAATAAGCCTTTAGGATGCAAGTGGATCCTTAAAAGGAAATATAAAGCTGATGGATCTATTGATAAGTACAAGGCCAGGTTAGTAGCTAAGGGATTTAAACAAAGAGAAGGCCTTGATTTCTTTGATACGTATTCACATGTGACAAGAATCACATCTATTAGAGTTCTCATTATTATGGCAGCATTGCATAACCTTGAGATACACCAAATGGATATGAAAACGGCTTTTCTAAATGGTGAATTAGAAGAGGAAATCTACATGGAATAACCCGAAGGGTTTGTTGCTCCTGGACAGGAGAAGAAGGTGTGCAAACTCGTTATATCATTGTATGGTCTTAAGCAAGCTCCGAAACAATGGCACGAGAAATTTGACAGAACTATGTTGTCGAATGGCTTCAAAATTAACAAGTGTGATAAATGTGTTTACATTAAAGATACACTTAATGCTTATGTGATTGACTGTCTTTATGTGACGACATGTTAATTATGGGTATTAATCATGATATAATCATGAATACTAAGAAAATGTTGACCAAACATTTTGATATGAAAGAATGGGTGTAGTAGATGTTATTATGGGAATTAAGATCTCTAAAACATCTGATGGACTTGTTTTATCACAGTCTCATTATATTGAGACAGTACTTCGAAAGTTCAATGCTTATGACAGTCTTCCAGCTAAAACGCATGTTGATTTAAGCTTACGCTTAACTAAAAATTAAGGCGAGCCTGTATCTCAACTAGAATATTCTTGGATTATTGGCAGTCTAATGTATGTAACAAACTGCACACGTCCCCAGATATTTCCTACGCAATTATTAAACTGAGTAGATTTACGAGTAATCCTGGAAATGACCATTGGAAAGCATTGATAAGGGTTCTTAGGTATCTAAGACTCACCTTAAATTATGGATTACATTACTCAAGATATCCAGCTGTATTAGAAGGATAGAGTGATGCTAATTGGATATCAGACTCAAAAGATTCCAAGTTCACTAGTGGTTATGTTTTTACCATTGGTGGAGGAGCGGTGTCATGGAAATTCTCTAAAAAACGTGTAAAGCTCGATCCACGATGGAATCGAGTTTATAGCTTTGGATAAAGCTGGTGAAGAAGCGAAATGGCTTCACAACCTTTTAGAGGATATTCTTTTGGCCTAAGCCGGCATTTGCAATAATGACACATTGTGATAGTCGGTGGGCTATAGGAAAGGCTCAAAAGTATGTACAATGGTATATGTACACCATTAGATAGTTGATCTCAAATGGGGTTATTACAATCGATTACGTGAAATCGAAAGAAAACCTAGAGGATCCATTAACTAAAGGTTTAAATAGAGATTAAGTATCTTGATTATCGAAAGGAATGGGCTTAAAATCCATAAAATAAGAGTGTTCATAGCGGTAACCCAACCTTGTGAATTGGAGATTCTAAGACCTTGGTTCAATGGGACAACTAAGTTATGAATATTCGATAAACACTTGGAGCATGTTCTGACTCATTCTTATCCAAGTGGAGAAACTTTGTTGAATGTAGTGAGGTTAAGTTATAAACTTTTAATTATTACTACACTTTAAAGAAGTGGAGTATGGCAGATACTAATAATAGGAGATCACCTATATAAGTGTGAAGACGGGCGCTTCAACGAAACACTTATGAATCCAAGATGTTGTCCGTGTCAAAATGGACACAACCGATATTATTCCACTAAGGAAGGTTCAAAGCCACAAGCTACCTCTCCTAATGCAATAACTTTCCGTTTGAACTCTCTTAGTGTCTGCATACTCATATGCATTTATTTTCATTCGTGTGGGGATTGTTGGATTTGCTTTTTATGAATGGGTTTTGACCCGATTTTGACAATTTATTTAAGTGGGTTCATTTATTAGAAGTGTGAAATAAATGAGATAAACATCATCTATGTCGCGGGTAGATGAGTTTAGTATTTTGAATTTCTCAAAACCAATGTCGGGTGAATGAGAAATAAATGCTTTAAGTTGGCCACTTAAAATGCTTTTATATATGTAACATAAAAGGGTGAGAATATGGAAAGACATATCCCACATAGGAAACATATTGAATATTTGACTATTTAATAAAGAGCTTCACCACTAATAAGGAGTAATCAAGTGGAACTCCTTATGGTAAACTGTGAGACCCTAGAATTCTATTATAATGTAATAGTTTAACTAATAAATATTTTATATATTTGAGTTCATTTTGTGAATTTATTTTCTATTATTCTTTTTATTTTGTTAGATATTCTACAATTTGATTCATTTGATTTATTACCGTAGTTAAACTCGCGTTTATTAGAATTTTCTGACATTAGTATGATTTAAATTAGATTCATATTTATTAAGAAATAAGTTTTGGGATTTTAGGACTTGACAAACCACTAATATTCACCAACTATTTTTTTTTTGTATTTGATCCATAAACCATATCCATTACCCTAAAATTGATCATATACATTATTTACACTATTTTTATTAAATCCAAATATCCGACCAACTTAGTGGCCAAATCTCATTTTAACCACACAATTCAATGACCATTTTGCTTGGCCAATAATTGAACAACATAAGCCCAACTTACAATTGACTTTTCTTTTCTACACACTAGACCAAAACAACAAACAATTTGATGAAGACCCATTTCGGTCGTGAGTTGATGAGAGTGAGGTAGTGCTCTTTTATTCATTTTGTTTCAAGTAGCTTACTTTTGAACCTCATCAAAACCATAGGAAAGTTAGCAAAAGAAATTAGAAGGAAAAACTCATGTTGACCTAGAGCCAGAGGTGAAGTTGGAGGCCACAACTTTGGGGTTTCACACACAATCACATTTTCTGGATATATATAGCTTGAGGATCATCAAGGTGGGTTGTTATAAGCTTGGATTAAGGAGATCTGGAATCTTTAATTGGAAAAGAAAATTTGGAGCTCTTTAGAGGTGGGTAAAATTCTTAATTTTCACTTAAATAGGTTTGCTTGATTTGTTTGATTTGGGTTGATTTATTCAGTTTTTTACTTATAAAATGATTTTAAAGGACGCAAATGCATTTTACATGTTTATAAATGTATTGGATGTGGTTAGTTGTGATTCCATAGAATTATAATGCTTTGGTGAATTTAGTCGGCAAAGTCGGGTTATTTTGTAAAAAACGAAAACTTGAGAGACTCTAACTGAATTTTGATCTTTACGGCTGTGGAACATTGAAATAAGACTATGGGGCTGATATGGACTGATTTATTAGCATTAGGTTAATTTTGATTAAACTTTGAACTTACGAATGAGAAATACGAATATTTGGACAAACTAGGGACTAAAAGGCAATTTCTGAAACTTCAGGTTGAGAATGATGAAACTGTTTTAGGCTATGTTTTATGATGATAGAATATGTCTTTTATTAAAATTTGAGAATTTTTGGAGTTCGTTAGACTCTAATCGGATAATTAGCAAAGTTTAGAGGTTTAAATTCGACTTACCGACAAAATGAGGACCAAAAAGCAAACTTTATAAGATAGGGACTAGGAATTGGAATTCTTCGCTAAGGATTATTTGTAATGATATTCATCGCCTTGGGTTAAATTTTGAGATTTTTCTTAGTTCATTTGGACCTCACAATTAATATCATCTAGGACAAAACGGTAATTTTGTATTGTTTGGGACTTAATTGTAATATTCATTATCTAGGCGCCATAAATTGAACTTGTCAGTAACTTAGACTTCAAGAATCAGTTTTGTTGCAAATTAGATCAAGTCCATTAATTTCTTCATTCTAATTCAAAACACGAATTTCTTTTGGATTGATTAGACTCTTAGATGGTTTAGGAGCTGAAGTACAATTTTATTCAGTGTATAAGGTTTTAAACATTTTATTTTGAGATTTTTGGGTGGGTAAAATGTCATTTTTCTAAACAAAATATAAATTCTATAACTCCTTGTTTGAATTTACCATTTTTCTTGCATTATAACTCTTGTAACTGCTTGACTTGCCTTTGTGCAAAATATATATATATAAATAATTTTGATAAAATATTGACTGTTTAAGTCTATTGCGGTGTGGGTAAGTTAGACAACGGATCGAACATGTTGTTTGTGGTCCCCCTGTTTAAATACCCATGTACCTATTCCCATTTTTGGTCGGGTAGGAGAGACGGCGCGGAATTTGGATCGTAGTATAGTATATTCATGAATATGGCGATCTCTGGACGGTGAGTCCTAGCTAAAGAGACGTCGAGCCACGTGGGGTAGTTATAAGGTAGCTGTGACTTGATCAATTCTCGCTTGGGGAGACATAAGGTAGAACGACATAATTGTGGCCCGATCACTCAATTATGACCTGTTAACACCGGTGTTTCTACTTGCTTGCTCGCTCTTGTTTGCTCTTTAATGCTTCTACTTGCTTGTCCGAAAACAGGTAAAGTTTACAATAATTGCTCGTTACTAATACTACTTGTCATTTCTTGTCATCGCTTGATTTTATTAAACTTTATTATTGTCAAACTATCTTTGGAAAACTGTGGTTTAACGAAATGTTATTTCTTTATAATGATGCTTGCTTGTATGTCATTACATGTACACTTATAAAAATTGGTAAATTTTAAAAATGTAAACTCAATTTTTTTCAAGACTTGGAAAAATAGTTCAATATTATTTAAAATATCATTATCACCATTCCCCAACCACTGAGCTCGTTTAGCTCAACCCACCAATTTTTAAAATATTTAGAGATAGATGGATTTCACAATGAGGGGTCCGATGAAGGGTTTCTGAATCAAGGTTGAAGTTAGTAGAAGAACTTCTAGGAATTGTTTGGATATATGCTTTTGTATCAATGTTTTGGATATTCTAGCTTATTATATATCTTGTACTTAAGTCTGTTATTTGGAATATTACTACATGTTAGACTTCCATTGTGTCTTTGTAATGTGGTGTATAACATTTTGGATATGGCCTGGCCAAATTTAAGTTTTTATGATTTTCGGAGATGTACTCCGATGTATATTATATTTAATTTTACTTATCAATATTGGAGCATGTGATTATGGTATTAGAGCTTGGGTGTAAAAGGAACTACACCGAGCTAACCCGGATATGATTCTCTATCTCGTGGACTAGGTTACCACTATTGGATGATTTTAAAATCCAAGATTTAAGTTTAGTTTGGAATAGTTGTTTCGTATTGGATTAAATCATTTTTAAGATTTGACCGTCAACTAAAAGGTGACATATTGTTCTTAAAAATAATGACCAATAGGTCACGTTGGAAACCCAGAGAAGTACACTAGTATTGAGTGATAATGCTTAGAACGTAGATGGAATTAATAAATATATCTTTTGGACCTCTAGCAATTATGTTGATTTATATGTTAGATGTATAGATATGGATACTAAGTATAGTCGATGAAAATGGTTCAAAGTGCTGACCTATGCAGAAAATACTATCTGGGTTGTATTACAATATTACCTTTGACTACAATTTTTAGGACTTATAAATATTGAGGCAGATATATCCTCTTTCAAAATGTATAACACTTTTCCTTTTCTTGTCTTGTGATGTTTTTTTATCATTATTAATTTTATGATTAGCTATTTGAGTTGTCTGTGTTACGAGGTTTAATTGTGTAATACCCGACACTGAATTTTGAATCTCGGAATTTTAGAGTAATTTTTCGCAAATTTAAGGATCTAGATTGTTAATTTTATTATTTGAGATTTTATAGTTAGTTAAGAAATTATTATCTTGAGAATATAAATCCGGACAGAACACCTAAAACTAAGTTACGGGGCTCTCTATTTATTCAAGCAAAATTAGAATATAATTGATCCTCATATAGTGTATTTTTTTGCCCCAATTGTAAACCCATTTAAAAAGCCCATCAACCCATATTTACTATATATAATTCATTTCTAAATTTAGAAATTTGCAAAAATAGAAACTTACCTAAGAAGGAAGCCTCTCATCTCTCTCTTTCTCACAACCTACCGGCAACCACCGTCGTCGCCACCACCGACCTCCGGCGGTGGAAACCAACAAATTATATACCATCCTATCCATTTCGTCGCCCTCGTTACAAATCCATTATCGGATTTTTCGATACGATGCCACGATCGCGGCAAATCGTGGTAAAAGTTCAAATTTTGAAACCTTTGACTTTAGATCTACGGAGATCCAACCGTTGGATTTTCACAAACCTTGCCTTTGTTAGAAAGCCCATTCCATAAGGTTTTGCAAATTCCATCGCGAACCCGCGACCCGCCAACTTTGACCGCCGATTTCCCGAGATCCACCGGTTCAAAATCGGTGAGCCTTATACCGATTTTGTTCATCTTTTCATGTACTTCAAAACCCCTCAATCAATTTTATGATCGGAGTTATATTCCTTTGTGAATTAAAGATTGAAATTGAGGAATTTTCTTCTAATTTTCTCCTCAAAATGGTCTCTCTTCTTTTGTTCTCAATTTCTTACCTTTCTTCTATGCCGATAATGTACGTTTGTAAGTATTTGTTTGTGTACAGTGTGTGTATGTGTGTGTGCATGTGTGTGTGTGCGCGTGCGCGTGCGTGCGTGTGTGCATGGGTGGCATTTGTGTGTTCGCGTGTGTGTGTGTTGGGTGATGAGGATGGACGGGGTGAGGTTGAGGAAGGTTCTTGGCGGAGTTATTATCGTTGGTCGAGGCGAGATGATGGCGGATGGTGACGGGAGATGTGCGGGGTCGATGGATTTGGGTTGGAAAGTATTGGGGATTCCACTCGAGAATTTGAAATAGTCTTGGGCCTATTTACAAATATTTCTAACTTTCAATTGATCCCAGATATTTCCAATTAAATCCCCCAAATCAGCTTTCAACAAATTTCAAATCGACCCCAACATTTTCGGGTTGACTTTTAGATTTTACAAATTGACCCCAACTGTTTTTATTAAGAATCCTCTAAGTCCTTAGTTTCTCGTTTTCATCCCAAACGAGGTCAACGAACTCGATGGAGCCCAAATTTGAACTGTCACGCCCATATCGTGATGCGACAACGATCAATCACTTAAGCAGAGAAAATAAATCAACAGTCTAAACCCAGGATACGAAACTTCAAGTGAAAAGAGTCTAATGCAGCGGAATTAAAAAAAAAACACAAGTACAAATTACATCTTAAGGTCCGACGGTATCCGAATACAACCCAATAGAATTTCCGAATTTAACTACGGTCCAAGCAAAATAAAATGAAGAAGTCCAATCAACAATAAAAGTAAAAGGAATGTCTCTCCACATCAATGGTAGGGATTTAATCTGTGGTAGGTTCGACGTCTTCAACGTACTCTTCATCTAAAGGTTAGAAAACAGGTGGGAGTGAGACATAAATCTCAATGGATGGGGAGATCGTGTGCAAGTGTGCCGATATATATAGTTAACGCGAGAAAACGGTTGTATGAAAATGCGTGAGGTATGATGCATGATTTCACACATAGCCCACAAGCATCGTGATGAATATATATTAAGTAATATATTTATACAGTTTAAGAAATAGTTCGTGGTCACACAGGCACGATGATTCAAGCAAGACATGAGGATTGCGTACCGATGTGTAGCGCCAATCCCATGCAAGACAATTAGTGGTTGTGTACTGATATGTAGCGCCAACCCATGCACTACAAGTAGCGGTTGCGTACTGATGTGTACCGCCAACCAAATGTTCGATTAACTCCGTGTCACGCCCCAAACGCGACGCGATGGCGATCAATCACTTAAACGAGAAATAAACCCAATATTCTAGAAAACGATGCAACAATCCCAAGTGAAACAAGGTCTAAAGCGGTGGAAAACTATAAGTACAACACGATTACAAGTACATCCCAACAACCAAATAGCTTACAATCCGAGAACTAGGAAATAAAGTACACATCATATCACCTAGCTTAAGTGTCAAAGGGTCCTACGCCCTTAAATTACGATCCGAGAATGCAAAGAAAATATAAGAGTCCAATGAGAAAAATAAAGGAAAGCGTCGAAGCATAAATAACGATAGGAAGTAAGTCCAACTGAGGCACGAAAAATTCAATCAAAGCAGGTTGAACTTCTTCGATAAAGTCTTTCTAAGATTAAAAAACGAGGGGGGTGAGGCAGAAATCTCGGTGGATGAGGTGATCGTGTGCAAGTGTGGCGATATATATAGTTAATGCGAGAAATTTAGTTGTATGAAAACGCGTGAGAGATGATGCATGATTTCACACACGGTCCACAAGCGTTGTGATAAATATATTTAAGTAATATACTTATACGATTTAAGAAAATAGTTCGTGGTAGTCACGTAGGCACTATGGTTCAAGCGATCGGGAGGATTGCATACGGATTTGTAACGCCAATCCTATGCAAGACAAGTAAGCGATTGCGCACGGATTTGTAGCGCCAACCTATGCAATACAAGTAGCGGTTGCGTCACGGAGTTGTAGCGCCAACCAAATGGGTCCGATTAACTCGAGAATCATGTGGATGGATCGGGGCGATTCCTTCGTTTCTTCCTTGTAACTCCCGAGCAAGATGGTCAAGACTGTCACCTTATCGCTCCGTAGGCAAAGACAAAATCTACAGTGGAGTTAGCAAGGCTCGGATTTGTCATAATCATGATTATACCTCAAGTACTACGACCCACTTCCCTTGGACAAACTCCGTCCCTTAGTTGCGGGATTAGGACGATGGGGTCGGAAGAGTGGAATAGCAGCCGAGCTGCCCGGTTCCATCCCCAACGTATCCATTCTAACCGTGAGCTCGACACACCAAGTTTACTCAAGCAAGAAATTAAATACACGCCAGGTAGTCAACCGGTGATCAGTATATTGATTCGGAAGCGATTCATAAAATGTTTTCGAAAATTTGCGTAAGGTAATTATGCCGTTGGTGGAGTTATTTGGATGAAGATGATTATCGGGAGGATAAACAATCTTCAATATCTTGAAAGATTAGTTGGAACATAAGTCCCGTTATAGATTCAAATTGCAAGACGAGGAAGTCGCCCGCGATAGGGTATTAATCGGTCAAGGCGGTCCGATAAGTCAAGGGGTTTTTGAGAAAATAAAATATTTTAATTTAGAATTGAAGTCAGAGGGTCCAGGGCTATTTTAGTAAAAGAAAAATAATTTGAGTTAGGTCCTTGATAAAAAGAAATTTTCAATTTAGCCCCGTTTTGTAAAAACCAATACTTTTGGGGTTAAAAATTGAATAAATAAATATCTCGACCTTGAAAAATTATGAGGTCAGTTCCTAAATTCTCCAAATTGTTCAGAGATTTAGGTTTTTGAAGTTTTGAAGTCGAGGTTTTATAACATTCTCATATTGGCCCCAAATTTGTTAAAATTGCCATTACGGGCTCTAGGTTTAAAATAATTGGAACTCACAAACCGGAAGGGCTTTTAATGTAATTCCAGTTGTAAAATGTCACTATGGTTAGTGGAATATTGGGACAAAAGCAGTTTTTAAAAGAAATAAGTTTAGGTCCTTTAACTTTTGAAAATTTCATTTTTGTCCCATTTTGAAATAATTGCCTTTAAGGCTTTTAGGGGTCCAATTGTTATGAAATTTGAACCTTGGGTCCAAGATATAATTATGTTATAGTGAAATTAGTATTTCCAGGAGCATGGACTGCATAAGTCTTGGAAATTGTATTTTGGTCCTCAAGTTTAATCTTTTACAATTTGGTCCCTCAATTTTTTAAAATTACTTTCCAAGCTCTAAACACTTGGATTTTTGGAATACACTTAAAATATGTTATTTTCAGTCCCTTAAGAGTTAAAATTTTAAATTTTAAAATTAGGGTCTGGTACAGTTTCGAAATTTTGCAAAATAGCCCTTAAACTTCTCAAATTTTACAATCTAGTCCTTGGGCTTTTAAGGGTTGATTTTATTTATGTAAAAACTCTTAAAAGTTTATTAAAATGTCAAAACATAATTTTTGAACCTGAGTTCAGTCCCAAAAATCGAAAATTATAGAGGGGTCCCTTAAGTTTTATTTTCTTGCAATTAAGTCCACCAACTTTCCAATTTTGCATTTTAAGTCCAAAAGTTGAAATTTAATCAATTATGCTCGACTTGTCCAGGTTATAAATCATTGAAAACATAGATTTCAAGAGTCATACACATACATATCATTCTCATACAAAAATTCATCAAGTATAACAATAAAGTGTGCATATATGCCCTATTTTTCGATAAATCGCATTTTTGAGAAACATTTGAGAATTTTTCCAACTTGATACAAGAAAATAGCATGCAATACATAATATATATCTCAAGTGCTCAATAACAAAATACTACATGCATATTTTCAATTTAAAACACCTAGCAGTTGAAAGGATTTTTCCACCCACCTCGTAGTAGTTTTCGGGTTATGGTTTAAAATGGAGATCTTCTTTAAGAATCCAAGCTCTAGGCTCTAACTCTCAAAGTTAAGTTCCTAAATGTCAACATATCCATATTTTGGTATTAAAATTGAGGTCTCAAATCCAAGGAAAATGACTTAAAATAAATGGGTTAATTCTTACTTTAATATCCTCAAGTAGTCTAAAAAAAAAAAAGAATTTCTCTCTTCAAGCTTCTAACCTCAACTTGAACTTGTATAGGTCATCCCCTAAGCTCAAAATTCCAATCCTTGAGTCAAAAATTAATTCCTCAAGTTGTCAAGAGGAAAAAAAAAATACTAAAACCAAAATTTCTCACCTTAAATATGTGTAGTCTTGAATTTCTTTTTAAAACTTGTAGTCAAGTCTAGTTCTTCCTTAATTCTTCAAACAAAATAGTCTTCTAGGAGTACCTTGTAGGTCCCAAGGGGTGTAAGTGTAAGGTTTAGAAGGGGGGGTTGAATAAACCTTACCAAATTTTCAATTTAGTCCTTTTAAATATTGAGTTGATACTACAGTTGTGTCCTAGGTGGACAGCCAATTTAGTTGATCAAGTAGAGTTAGTCTCTCAACGAGACTCAACCGAGTTGTTGATGGAATAACTCAGCTATTGGGTCTAAATTAACTCAAGTTGTGGTTTGTTTTTATTGGAAGACTTAACACCCTTAAGTTTGGTTAAGCAAGGATTTAGTGCTTGGTTTAGTACTTAGAAATTATCAAGTGGATAGCAAATTTATCGTGATTTAAACAATTAAGATGCGGGAATTAAAGTGTTGAAATGTAAATGACACAATGAAATTTTTATAGAGGTTCGAAGATGGGGTAATTCTTCTACTCCTCTCTTCTCCAACTCCTGGAGGAATCCACTAGGTATTGATCGGTATACAAAGTGGTACTTGAGTCCGGATACAAGTTTTATTTTCTTGCAATTAAGTCCACCAACTTTCCATTTTTTCATTTTAAGTCTAAAAGTTGAAATTTAATCAATTATGTTCGACTTGTCCAGGTTATAAATCATTCAAAACACAGATTTCAAGAGTCATAAACATACTTGTCCAACTCATACAAGCATTCATCAAATACAATCGTAAAGTGTACATGTATGCCCTATTTTTCGATAAATAGCATTTTTGAGCAACACTTGAGAATTTTCAACTTGATACAAGAAAATAGCATGCAATACATAATATATATCTCAAGTGCTCAATAACACAATACTACATGCATTTTTATAATTAAAACACCTAGAAGTTGAAAGGATTTTCCACCCACCTTGATTGTTTGGTTGATTGGTGTAAAGTGATATGTCACTAGACCTTGAGGATTTTAATCTTCACTTAAAGCAGCCCCTAAGTCAAATAATACAAGGATTTTTGAGTTAGAAAATGAAGAATTGAACTAAGGAGGAAATAGAGGAGGAATAGGCCAAAGGTACCACACTTACCTTGTGTAGTTGAAAGTTGTAGTCAAAAATTGATAGTCTCTTAAGAACTTGATCACCTCTTAACCAAAGTTCCAAGGTCAGCCCCTAATCACCTCAAAATTATAATTTTGATGTTACAATTCGAAATTAATAGGGAAGGAGAAGAAGGTACTAAAAATTCCATTTCTTACCTTATAGTCCAACTTCTTCACAATTTTTCTTCAAGATGACAAGTCTCTTAATATCTTCAAAGGTCTTCTAGGTATACCTCAAAATCAAAAATCAAACTTAAATTAGAAGGTGAAAGAGATGAGTTAGGTGATATTAAAAATAGATTGAAAAAGAAATTTTCCTTACCTTGGTATGGTGATGGTTCGAATTTGTTGAAGGAGTAGGAGATGAATTCTTGAAGTTTTGGTTAAGTGTTTGTGAAGAAGAAGAAGAAATGTGTAGAGAGATGTAGGAGGATTTTTAGAGAGAGAGAAGAGGAAATACAAGACTTAGAAAATTTTTGTGTTGGTAAATGAAGTGATGAATGAACTTGAACAATTTCTTGCCCAATTAGGCCTCTTGGTTTGTCCACTTTGAGGAAGAGGGGACAAAATTTTTGTTTTGTTTTGATTAATGATTTGTGAGGTTAATAATTGGGAAATTAAGACATAAAATAGTAATAGGCAACTTTACTAGGGACAATTAGCCAAAATGCTAAGTTTAGGGAGGAATCACCTTTGTTTGGTAATTATTGAGGTGGGGAATTGATAGATTAATCTAAGACGTAGTTTGAATTAATGGTGTAAAAATACACAAGATGAATACATAAGGTGTACATGTACAAGAGTTGGGAGATATTTCTACACCAAAATATACATCATGGCCGTCCAACATGAGGGTGATTGTGGTATTTGCATATATATTTTTTGTCCCAAAATTGATGATAATAGATGAATAATATCAATCTCCAAAATAATTAGTGATTTCCTTGATCACTTATAAGTCTCATGATCACTTATTCTAAATCGAATTCTTAATTCTATAAGGTATAAATCTCTAAAATAAATAGTCTCTTAAAATTCTAAGGTGACTAATAGATACACAAATAATAATAATAATGATGATCGATCGGGTGATCATTAATGCGAAATAAATTAATAATGAATTATGACCACAAGTAATAAATAAAATAAAGTAAATGAAAAATATATTTATCACTAATATATACCCGTAAAAACGACGCGGTAAAATAGTCAAATTAATATAAGGACGATACGTAAAACAAGTACATGTCCGAATAAAAATCGAGTGCTTCATGAGAACCATAATTTCATTATGTCATTCTCATACATAGGGTCGATTAAATTCTCATATTAACCTTCATCATTCAAATTCAAGAAATGGGTTCGAACACCCTTTAATATAGGAAAGTACAATAGTACTAAAAAATACTACTAATTGAAAAGAAAATAAAGGAGCAATAACCCCTCTTGATAGAACAAGAAAGCCCGCTTTGCTCATAACTTCTTCAATTCACATCCAAGTGCCCCAAATTTTAGGGATATCTTTTCCTAGTATATTTAAGTTATGATAAAATATTATATTTCCATTTTGGGCTCCTAAGATATATTATGCTATTTTTATGTAGGAGTTGAGATCGAGCGACAATTAGGATATGCATCATGCACTATCATGCACGCACGTCATTAAGGTAGGGTTACCTTTACACTTAACGTGTACTATTGTTATTCAATGCAAGTTGATTTGTTTAATTAATCATGATTAGTATGTTTTGCATGAATCCCATGTTGCTGATTTGTATAGTACATGTTACATATTTATGTGTTGTGGTGACGTCACTTCACATTATGAGCTCGTACATATTACAAAGTTACGGCTTATGCCGTACAAATGCCACGTATGATGCATCTCTCGCTATTTGTAATTAATTACGTAGTCGCTTAAGTGTACCCCATTTGAGTGTAGTGCCAAACACTCACCCCACTATTTAATATTTTTGGATACGGGGGCAAAGTATATGTGATGACACTGGGCTCCACCATTTATTAATAATTCCAAGATCCCCATTTTCTTTTATTTATGATGTAAGTTACTTTTTATGTTTAAATTAAATGTGGGCTTATTTACATTTTGTAAAAGTAATGTGTCGAGTTGTGAGTCAAAACTTGTGTTGAAACTACTTCCGCATTTGCTTGTATATGATAAAGTTGCGTGCGTGAGCGTGGAGTTTATGTGAATTCTTGGTTGTTGGTGTTAAGATCTTAAATGAATTTTAAATACCGGTTTGGAGAAACTTGATTACTATATTATTAGTTTGGATTTCAACTCGTAAAATTTTCTAAAATAGTAACGCCTAAAAGAAAAATAACTTTCATAAATATTTGCAAATCGGGGCATTCTGAGAATGGTGTCGAGCAAGGTCTCGGGCCTTGTTGTTTACTATCGGTTTAAAACACGAAGTTTGGTCATTTATTCCAAAATCGTAGAGTCGATTTCTTATTTTTTTGAGATAGTCTTTTGAGTCAAAATTTTTCCGTAAGAATACTTTTAGGTGTGATTCGACTTTTATTATTTAGAGACTTTTAGTATCAAAATTATTTAGCAAAATGTGTACCAAAATAAAATTCCATTTTTTGGAGTTTTGTGCGTTTAAACTTGTTTCGTAATATTTCGAACATGATAGGAGGTTTTGTTTCCTAAGTGTCTTTTAGTCTAATATTTTGTACAAAATGGGATTTGAGTATCGAGACTTCTTGAGATAATAATTTTTTTTTAAAAAAATAGGGTGATTTTGGAGCAAACATAGCCCAAAGTCGACATGTTATACTAAGCCCTGAAAGACATGCATTGCATGACTATGATTTCATATGCAAATTCACATGTTCCACAATCTCAAGCCATGTTACATATGCAACTTATGATGTAGACTATGTCTCCCATGTTATGCCATGATATGCAATACTTCACAATGAACATGTGATATGTAAAGCTATGTTTCAAATGAGGATATAATCCTACATTCTTATGATAATCTCAAAATTGCTATATATTTTACATATTCAAAATGTGATGAACGGACATGGTCGGGTCTTTGCGGACTCTCGGACTCTAATTTTGCTTGTTTGACATAATTTTGCCCGTCGCCGCCACGTGTAAGACATAATTTTCGTCGGCAAGGAGTGTGTACGCTCACACCATGATATATTCAAATATGCTCATGATTGTACAATTATTATTTCATGAATATTTCACACCAAGTACATGGTTTACCTTTCATAAAAGGTTTTCACATGACATATGCATCATAATTGTTTTTACAAACTTCACTACATGCCATGCCATATTAGCCCTAGAGAACTAGTGCTCTAAGATGTGATCACGATAAACTTTAGTCTAGTCTTTGGATTTTGTCTTGTTATTTTGAGGATGTTATTATGTATGTACCATATGAAGTATATACTTTTCACCCCAAATGATACATTAGAAGAGTTATCTTGATAGTGTAACAATACTAGCTATCGTGTGAATATTATGTTATAATATATTATGATAAGATCGGATATTTGATTTACGTATTCTTGTGTAACTTGACTTTTGGAGATATTATAATTAAAATTGATCGAGTGTGTTGAATGTAGATGACTTAGATGTTATTTTCAGATCTTGTTGGAACAGGGAATTGGATTTATATATTATTGGTATTACTAACGATTAGGTTAGTGACTTGTCATCACGAGGTTATATGTATTTGAGATATACATGGGTTATTATTTTAACATGATAATTGATGGATGTTTGTACTTGAGTAGAGTAAGATTGGACGCCTGTATTTCTGTTTTGGGTATTGATCACGATATATGTGAGACACGTGTTAACTTATATTGATGAGATTTATAAAAAATGGATTGATCTTATTTGGATTATGCGGATTTTTACGGCGTTACTACGGGACTTGAGTAGTCTAAGATATCGATCAATGTACATATGACATGCATGTAAGTCCAAGCGCCTACGATAATCTAGAGGGGGGGTGAATAGATTATCTCCATCTTTTCGATTTCGCCCTCTTTTTATAACCGAATGCTCAAACACAATAATAAAGGTGCGGAATGTAAACAACACGCGTCGATTTAAAGATGTTCAATATCAGGGATGGATTTCAAAAAGAAAAAGAATTTTATTAATTACCAAAATTAATACAAATTCAACTTACAACACCTTGAAGAGCACCACACTCTTCTTCAACACCACCTTTGAGATTACCACAATCTCTTCTTGAAGATTACCACAATCTTCTTACGGCACCTTGTGAAGATCACCACAATCTTCAACCTTGAAGAATACCAAATTCTTCAACACCTCAATAAGAAGATCACCACAATCTTCTTGCACCTATCACCTAGATCATCCAAGTGTGTTCTTACCACAAGAACACTCACAAGGATATCTTGTGTTTGAATGATAACCAAAAATCAAGATTACAACTCAATAATGAATATTACAATTTGAGTGCAAAGTGTAATCAAGAATAGCCTAGACCTCAAGGATGTGAAAGTGATAAGCTAGACAAATTTACAACAAGAATAATAACAATGAAAGACCAAGTATTTGCTTGAAGTATATCTTGTTGTGTTGTATCTCAATTGTTGTATTGGTTGCTCCAAAACTTCCTCTATTTATAGGAGATGATTGATCAAGCATAGGCTCCTCTTGGGGATTGAAAATCTACAGAAAAATACAATTAAAATCAAGAATATAGCTGTTAGAAATCAATCCCACAATTTAAGAAAATGTGTCTTTGTCAAACGGTCATATTTTTTTTGTCAATCAATGCACAGGCGATCGATCGGTCGCACAGAAATAAGAGAATTGAAGAACACTTTGGAAATTACAACAGGCGACCGGTCGACATAGGCTTCGACCGGTCGACCCCTGTCTCAACCGGTCCCCCTCATTCAAAAATGCAAGGTTTTAGTTCTGTTTCAACACGAACTTGCAGTGTGCCGTCGACCCCTGGCGACCGGTCAATCGACCGGCCGACGCCTGATGACGGTCGACTGCTCCGATTTTCCTTCCGTCTCATTTTCTGTTTCAAAAATCATCTTTAGGTACGGGTTGCCCTATAGGCGACCGGTCGACGACACGAGGCAGAAATGTTGTCCAATTTTTGTCGAAAATAAAACTCAAGAAATACTCCAAAAATTTAGTAAAAACATTTTAAACCAATCGGGAGTATTTAGACAACATTTAGAAATCTTGTTTAGGAGTAAAAGCCCATTGACATAAAATCATTAAAAGTGTTGTCCATTATTATCAAAAATAAACTTGAGGAAATACTCCGGAAAATATTAAAACCATTTTAAATTATTTAGGAGTATTTGGACAACCTTTAAAAACATTGTTTTGGTGACAAAATAAAATCATCAAAATTAAGATAAAAACATGTATCAAACAATCTCCCCCTTTTTGATGATTACAAACCAAAACAATTTTTACACAAATTGGGAGAACACTTTTAGAAATGATTTTCCGGTAAAAACATTTGACCGTTTGGAAGCAACCAAAATTTCCAAAAATATTAAAGCAACCAAGTAGGGAGTTTCAATAAAAAGCACAAGCTCCCTATCAACAAGCATATCAAGAATAATGTAAAAGCAATTTTCCATAAGCTAAAAGCTTGAGCTTTTACAATTTGTTCAAGAGCTTATAAGCTCCCCCTGTCACAAAACATCATTAAACACTTGTATAAGTCCATCAAGCAATAATTGGACTAAAAATGAATCATAACTTATGGCTTTTATGAGCCATAGCTTATAGCTTTTATAACAAGCTTTTATTAGCTTCTTTGAGCTAATGCTCCAATTTCTGTTTCTCCCCCTTTGGAATAATCAAAAAGAGTGTTAGGATGATAGAACCATCATATAATGTCATCAAAGTGCACAAAGGGACGGTTTATCAACCGTTGAGCAATTTAAGCATACAAATTCCAAAAAATTGGAGAAATATATCATAAGAAATCCATAAGCTCATTTGTTAGCCAAAAACATGATCTCAAAATGATTTTAAGACATTTGGAAGCAAGAGAATCATGTAAAAGTTGAAAGTATCATTGCGACATTTCATCGAACACCTTGTGTGCGTGAAAGAGAAAAGAGGTTGTATATAGACCTTGTAAATGTTTCAAGCCAAGAATCATCAATCATCCTCATTTCAAAGCTCAATAAGATTATATGCAACATATGCAACATTTGTTCATCAAATAAGAGGCTCAACAAGGTAGATTCTCAAGGGTTCAACCCAATTGAGATAATATAAGCTAAGAAGGATCAAGGCATTACAAATGCCAAAAGTTAGAGCACCCATCAAGTAATACAAGTCATGCCTTAAACAATACATGAATGATATCAAATGTCCCAACATATCCAACTAAGCATAATGATCAAAGCATTAAGAGAAGCACTTTTACCATCAAGTACTTCATACCAATTATCAAACCATGCCATATAAGAGTATTTTTACCATCAAATACTCCATCAAAATCATGATCATCCACAAGTCATTATCAACTTGCAATTTTAACCCTTTTAAGAAAAACAAGCAAATATCATTAGTACAAAGAAGTTTTACAAAGGTTCATAAAAATACAAAGCAACATTAATGAAAATGCTAGAAAGTAAAGGAAGGGAGGGACATCAATCTTCGTCCGAAGAGAAGCAAGTTAAAGGGAATGAGATATTTGATAAATTTCTTCAATTTCCGATTGACTTTTTCAAACTAGAATTTTCCTTTTTCACAACCCGGAGCTCTTTTCTAAGAGAGGCCACATCTCTAAATGTTTCTCTTTCCACTTTGGCCATTCTCTTGAGATTTAGATCTTCAACATCCAACTCGTCTTCATCTCCTTCCTCATTTTCTTCCTCCCTAATTTCTTGTTCATTTCCCACATTTTCTTCTTCATTTTCCTCTTCATTCCCCACATCATCTCTTTGTTCGTCAAACTCACCTCTTCCAATATTTTCAACCTCATTGTCATTAAAGAAATCATCCCGAGGTTGTTGTTGGTGTCGCACACGCCCCTAGCGGCTTTGGTAGGAACCCGTGGTAAATGTCGTCGCATTCTTACCATTTGTAGAATGTTGGCATTATCAAAATCATTGTGACGAATTTCGGTATTCATTTCATTTTTCGGGTATCCCGATAAATATAAGAGTCGGCAAATCAAATTACCCAAGGTATATTTTTCTTGGTAAGCTTTCTAGATTCCAACAAGCAATACACAAAGATTGCCCCGTAATTTACTCTTTCTCCTCGAACAATCTTATAGGTGAGAAAGAGTTCGAGATTACTTGGAAGTTTTACTTCCTTTCCACAAACACAATAGGAGCAAATGATAGATATAATCCGATAATTTGGCGGCATTGCCGAGTATGTCACTTCGGGATATACTCCTAAAAAGGTTTTCACATCATCTAGTGAAACACCTAAAATGTTATCATCCCAATGAGCGCAATCCACATTGATCACTCCATCATTTGGCACGTTAAAGAGATTACAAATATCGCCAATGTCCATGAAAAATGCCTACCATTAACAAAGGTGTGAAGTTCCAACGGATTATCTACCGTAGCATCAATAATCCACATATTTGCATAAAAAAAAGTTTTATAAGCTCGTCATCATATGCAAACATGGATTATCCCAAAAATGAAACCCATCCTTGAATTTCAAAATAAGCTCTAATATCCGGAAATTCATCATGAAATGCTTGAAACGAACCATACGAGTGCACGCAATTTTCTTATCATTCAATCCAATATTCTCATAATGTTCCTCCAAGTTAATTTAAAAATCGAAATCTATTAGCTCAGAGGGAGGCTCAGAGGAGTGATAACTTACTAGAGTCCCAATGAATGCTCGATTTTGAAACCCAAACTCTTAATTCGACAATCTCCTCTTCCGTAAGCCGATTTTGATAGTCTCCTTGTAGAATATCATCTTGTTGGGATTGGAAGAAGATTCTCCCCTTTGCCTCCTTCTCCTATTTTGAGGATTTCGTTCGGTATAATTTCTTGGAGGTGCCATATATGTGAAGTTCTTGCAAAAGAAGTGAATTAGCAAGAAAAATGACAAGAATTGATGAAGAATTGAAGATAGTAGAAGAAAGAGGGTGATTTTCGCACAACAAGGGTTTTGGGGTTTTGGGGGTTTTGAGAGTCTATTTCAAAATGAAGAAGTAACGTTTTAATCGATAAAAATAGCCTGGGCGACGGCCGTCGAGGTAGGGTGCGGCCGGTCGAAGTGCGATGCGGCCGCGCCCTGCTTATGATGGTATCCCAGTGCTTTGTGAGAAATATCATGGCTCATTAAAATGGACATAAGAGGATCTTATAGAGAATTCAATCTAAAAGTGGCTTAGAATATAGTTGAATGAACAAGTGCTTGACAAATATTAGGTTTAATATTTTGACCTCTTGGTAAGATATTTGATCTCGGACAAACCGTATAATATATTTTATAAGACTAAGTTAGATGTTTGAGAGTTCTTGTATTGGTTGCTTCTAAGGTATATTAACATTTAAGTTACTAATAGGGTGAAATAATTTGAGTTGGGGATTTGTCAAATGAAATTTGGATTTAGGAATTGCTTAGTGCGGCGTATTATTTGGGAAAAAATAAGACACAAGAATTATTTTGGATTTTGGTAACAATTAAAGACAAAGCTAAATCTAGCATACATTTGATTTATTGGATTCTTAAAAGGATTTGGAAAGTTGGCTTATCTCTTAGAACTTCCACTAGCGTTATGAAAAATGCATGATGTGTTTCACTTCTTTCAATTGAAGAAATGTAATCCAAACTCATAACCTGTGATCACAGAAAACAATCCAGATATAATAGAAGATCTGACATATATAGAGTGACCGTTTTGAATTTTTGATAGTCAGTTTCAAGAATTGAGAAATAAAAGGATTTCACTGATCAAAGTAGTGTGGTAAAAAGCTTATTACCAGAATAAGACACTTGGAAGACTAGAGAATAAATAATAAAGAGTTATCCGGAGTTATATTAGAAAGAACTTGGGGACCAAATTCTTATAAGGAGGGGTGAATGTGAGACACTAAAAATGTATTATAATTTATTAGTTTAACTAATAAATATTTTATATATTTGAGTTCATTTTGTGAATTTATTTTCTATTATTCTTTTTATTTTGTTATATATTCTATAATTTGATTCATTTGATTTATTACCCTAGTTAGACTCGCATTTATTAGAATTTTCTGGCATTAGTATGATTTAAATTAGAGTCATATTCATTAAGAAATGATTTTTGGGATTTTAGGACTTGACAAACCACTAATATTCACCAACTAATTTTTTTGTATTTGATCCATTAACCTAAAATGGATCATATACATTATTTACACTATTTTTATTAAATCCAAATATCCTACCAACTTAGTGACCAAATCTCATTTTAACCACACAATTCAACTGACCATTTTGCTTGGCCTATAATTGAACAACATAAGCGCAACTTACAATTGACTTTTCTTTTCTACACACTAGACCAAAACAACAAACAATTTGATGAAAACCCATTTATGCCGTGAGTTGATGAAAGTGAGGTAGTGCTCTTTTCTTCATTTTGTTTCAAGTCACTTACTTTTGAACCTCATCAAAACCGTAGGAAAGTTTTAGCAAAAGAAATTAGGAGGAAAAATTCATGTTGACCGAGAGCCGAGGTGAAGTTGGAGGCCACACAATCACATTTTCGGGATATATATAGCTTGAATCTTTAATTGGAGATACGGAATCTTTAATTGGAGAACAAAATTTGGAGCTCTTTAGAGGTGGGTAAAATTCTTAATTTTCACTTAAATAGGTTTGCTTGATTTGTTTGATTTGGGTTGATTTATTCAGTTTTTTTACTTATAAAATGATTTTAAAGAACGCAAATGCATTTTACATGTTTATAAATGTATTGGATGTGGTTAGTTGTGATTTAATAGAATTATAATGCTTTGGTGAATTTAGTCGGCAAAGTCGGGTTATTTTGTAAAAACGAAAACTTGAGAGACTCTAACTGAATTTTGATCTTTACTACTGTGAAATATTGAAATAACACTATGGGACTGATATGGACTGATTTATTAGATTTGGGTTGATTTTGATTAAACTTTGAACTTACGAACGAGAAATACGAATATTTGGACAAACTAGGGACTAGAAGGAAATTTCTGAAACTTCAGGTTGAGAATGATGAAACTATTTTAGGACTGTTTTATGATTATAGAATATGTCTTTCATTAAAATTTGAGAATTTTTCGAGTTTGTTAGACTCTAATAAGATAATTAGCAAAGTTTAGAAGTTTAAATTCGACTTAGAAACGAAATGAGGACCAAAAAAAAAACTTTATAAGATAGGGACTAGGAATCGGAATTCTGTGCTAAGGAATATTTGTAATAATACTCATCGCCTTGGGTTAAATTTTGAGATTTTTCTGAGTTCATTTGGACCTCACAATTAATATCGTCTAGGACAAAACGACAATTTTGTATTGTTTGGGACTTAATTGCAATATTCATTATCTAGGCGCCATAAATTGAACTTGTCAGTAACTTAGACTTCAAGAATCAGTTTTGCTGCAAATTAGATCAAGTCCAATAATTTCTTCATTCTAACTTAAAACACGAATTTCTTTTAGATTGATTAGACTCTTAGGTGGTTTTGAGGAATAAAATCCGGAACCGAGCATTTTCACTTTAGGAGCTGAAGTACAATTTTATTCAGTGTATAAGGTTTTAAACATTTTATTTTGAGATTTTTGGGTGGGTAAAATGTCATTTTTCTAAAGAAAATATAAATTCTATAATTCCTTGTTTGAATTTAAAATTTTGCTTGCATTATAACTCTCAGAATCGCTGACTTGGCCTTTATGCAATATATATATATATATATATTATATATATATATATATATATAATTTTGACAAAATATTGATGTTTGAGTCTATTGCGGTGGGGATAAGTTAGACAACGGATCGAACAGGTTGTATGTGGTCCCCTGTTTAAATACCCATGTACCTATTCTCATTTTTCGGTCAAAGGAGACGGCGTGAATTTGGGTGGTATATTCATGAATATGGCGATCTCTAGGCAGACAAGTCCTAGCTAAAGAGACGTCGAGCCATGTAGGGTAGTTATAAGGTAGCCCGTGACTTTGGCCAACTCTTGCTTGGGGAGACATAAGGTAGAACGACATAATTATGGCCCGATCACTCAATTATGATCATTAACGATTCGTTGTTCCCGCTTGCTTGCTCGTTCTTGTTTGCTCTTTAATGCTTCTACCGCTTGTCCAAAAAATATGTAAAGTTTACAATAATTGCTCGTTATTGTTACTACTTATCATTTCTTGTCATCGCTTGATTTTATTAAACTTTATTATTGTCAAACTATCTCTAGAAAATCGCGGTTTAACAAAATGTTATTTTTTTATAACGATGCTTGCTTGTATGTCATTACATGTACACTTATAAATATTGGTAAATTTTTAAAAATGTAAACTCAATTTCTTCGCTCAAGTCTTGGAAAAATAATTCAATTTTCTTTAAAATATCATTATCACCATCCCCAACCATCGAGCTCGTTTAGCTCACCCCACCAATTTTCAAATTTTTAGAGACAGTGGATTTCACAATGAGGGGTCCGATGAAGGGTTTATGAATCAAGGTTGAAGTTAGTAGAAGAACTTCTAGGAATTGTTTTGATATATGGTTTTGTATCAATGTTTTGGATATTCTAACTTATTATAGAGCTTGTACTTAAGTCTTTTATTTGGAATATTACTACATGTTAGACTTCCATTGTGTCTTTGTAATGTGGTGTATAACATTTTGGATATGGCCTGGCCAAATTTAAGTTTTTATAATTTTCAAATCCTTATAGCATTCGGCATAAAAGTCTTGAGAGTTCAAAACATTAAAAAGTTCAAATTATTTACTTTTTAGAGATTAGAAGCACATAAACATGATACATAATTAATATAATAGGAACCGAAAGGCACATTATAATATAGATGTGTGATGGACAAAGCATATAGCACACATATAATTAAATCAGCCAATATCCAAATATGCCTCTCTTAGCTAGTTTGTCACACCCATCAGACCGATATAATATATATATATAATATTAAGCACCAACTGCAAATACCAGTTGTAAATTGGTGCTACAATGATAACAATAAAATTGGTGAATAACCAAACTAAAAGTCCAATTATATATAATTAATGCGATTGACTTGTTAATTGACTTGTTTTTAAGTAATTATGGCTAATTCAGCTAATTTCCATGAAAGTTGTTGTTTTTCTTTTTTTTTTAAGTCAGAAGAATTATATTACATCTAAGAATCATATAATAAGTAAAAGTAAAGCAGAGATATTTTGACCTGAATCTAAGAACCCAATTATGGTATCTGCTCCATCATCATCAGGTGAACTCGGAGTGGGAATAGACTTAACGTTCATCATCTGCTCCTCCAAGAAGTCCCAAGAGCGAGTGGTTTGAAGCTGGAAGACCCTGTCGGGGAAAACTGACACAACTCTGGGTCTTCCAGCTAAAGATTTTGCTTCTGCCTCGGTTAGGCGAGCTGCAAAACCTAAAAACCCATTGATGTATGTATGCAACACATCATTCTTCCTGTAAGTAAATTTTTTAAGTGAAGTTATAGCAAAAATGTGAAATTGTATAAAATACATATATAGAACAACATTAGTGTCATAAGGTGTTTAATCAGATTCATATAACAAACCTCTCTGTGAAGGAGCTCACAAGGTCCGCATGGTCATTTCTCTGGTCACCATTTGACCTACCTCCCATGTATACAACATACACTTTATTGTTTTGGATTTGTGGTGTAATAGTTTCTACAAAATAAATAAGATGAACAAAAGATCAATATATATATATATATACTAGAAAAACACCCGTGTGTTACACGGATTGTCAAAAAATAAAAAAGAAATTTAAAATTTGGAAGAGTTCCATACAATCGTTCACTTCAAATTCTAAAAAACTTCTTTGTAAACTACATTATTTGTTCTATTTGAAAGTGTAACATCCTCGGCACAACAACGAATTTTCAAGCCATATTAGTTTTAAATGGCTGAAAGAGTGCAATTTCAATCTTTAAATGTTTTCTGAAAAGGAAAAAAATCTCTATAAAATTGTTTATTTGTGCTAATTTCAAATACTTGGCTGTAGTTTGCTTTTGCACAAAAGCTAATAAATTAATTATGGTAAAAATAATGAATCTTTGACATGCTTAAAAAAGATATTTAATATAATTGTTATACCCGTAAATGAATTAAATTACAATTAAAAGTATAATAAGTATTAGAGATAATAATTGAAATTATATCATTGGTTTTTGTATCATAATAATATTTAAATCAGAATTAATTTGCAAACGCAAAAATAACTTTCTAATTTTATATCCTTGATTTTTGGGATTATTTAATTTGCTGATTAAATAGTGATTGGATTTTAATAGTTATATGCGGAAATAGGAAATTTAATTATTAAGTTGATGATAAATTGATAGTAAATTGATATAGTAAATCGATTTATAATTGGAAGAATTTATAATTGGAAGAATAAGGTGGTGGCATGGTGTGCCACATGGCTAAATATGAAGGCGACAAAAGGATTTGGAAGAATAAGGTGTTGACACAAAGGATTTGGAAGAATAAGGTGTTGACACATGTACCAAATGCTTTCGGTGAAGACATGTGGCGTTTGTTTTTTTTTTAGTATATAGTGTTGATATGAATGAAAAGTGAAACTTAAATCCCCTCTCCAATCAAAATATTGGCTTGTGGTCAGAAAAAAATCATCAGTTGCCAAACACTTTAAAGATGATATATATGTTGGAAACTATTTACATATCAAATTTTTTAAAAGCATATCATTTATATATTTGTTACATATATGGTAGGAGAAAATTACAAACTCAGTCTCATAGGATTTTGCCTATTGCAATCGTAGTCTCGTACTTTGCAAAATTCATTTCACTATTTACACATTTTGCAATTTCAGTCTCCCGGTTTTAGAAATATACAGTAAATAGTCCCGTAGTTTATAAATATTGCAATGATAGTCCCAAATTACCATGTTCTTTTAAATTATGCAACGGATCACATTGTGCGAAATCCTTCATTTTTTTCAGTTTAGATGAATCCTCAAGCCAGGAATTTTTGTCCATGTTTTGTTCGTGGCATTGTTACACCTACTTAGATTCAGTCTCCATTCGGAGATTTTAAGTGGATCATGTCAGGTTTCCAGCCGATAAACTTAACAGACATACTTCTTCAACAATCTAAGGCAAATTGTATCGATTGTAGAAATATAAAATATGGGATCAAAAGTGCAAGAGTTGAGGATTATGGGACCAAATATGCAAAATTTTAGATTTTGGGATTGTTTTTGCAACAAAATGAATCTTATGAGACTATTGCGCAACATAGGGACTGAAATTGTAATGCGGAAAGTTCTGTCATATCAAGGATGCAATTTACTCAATAAGGAGACTTCTGGAAATAATTTAATTACTTAATTTTACGAAAAATATATTTAGTAGTGCAATAATTTCTAAATATTTATTCATGACGATTAAATAATTAAAATATAATACATACTTATGTTTCATATATAGTATCTTATAATATTTTCCGGTCAATATTTGGAAATTGATTCGATCTTTTGCATTTTAAGATTAAAATATTAAAAAAAAATTAATAGCATGTATAGTAACCTGGACCTGAAGAAATGCGCCCGAGACCCGGCCAACATGGATAAAGTATCAAATCACAATTCAGAACACAGTTAAGCACAGTTTGTAATAAACAATTTACATGAATTTATACATGAGTTTAACTAATATACTTTAATTTGTTACTGATAAAATAATGAATACATTTAATTAATATAATCAACTAAATATAAATTTTATTAGTCAACTAATTAATTTTTTTTTTTTTGAAAAGATTAATTAATTTTTGTTACTCCTATAGCTAATCAATAGTTAAAACAAAATGCAATTCAACTATAGATTAAATGTAATTAATTCATAATTAACTAATTTTGACACATAATGAATCCTTTAATTCAGTACAGTTTTAAATTAATTTGTAATTAAATAACAAACTAATCATCATCTTTTGAACATTTAATGAGAAATTAGTTTGTATAATTATTTTACCATCGTTCACTAGAAGAGATCAAGGGTTCCAATTTCACCCTAATAGTTTGAATTTGCACTTGAAAAAAATTTATATAATTATTTTAAATTACATAGATAATTAACTATTCTTGAACACTTAATAATATAATTGGTACATGTAAAGAAAATTTATCAACTTGTAAATAAATGATTATCTTCACACTAAACGAAAGCTATAGCTTTAACTAATAAAAAAATTGCAAATTATTTATTAATTACATAAATATCAATTAATCACCAGTTAAAAAGTAAAAATAACATTAGTTATTTAAGAATATAAATGAAATTATAATGGCAAATTTCAATTATGCACGTATAGTAGAATATTCCTAAATCCTAGCTACTGTACTTACGGACTGGCAGCAGAAGCAGTAGGAGGCATACGATTACAAGCCTCAAACCTGTAATGACAAAACAAACACCAGCATAAGGAGAAGAGAGCGAAAATGAGCCGGATAAATATCATATCAACAAGCAAAAGGAAAATGAAGATTTTTTAATGTAATAAACAAATTTGAAAGATAAGTGTAAGAACCGGAAAATGGAAAAATAGAAACAACTACTGCATGCATGCATGCATATTGGCTACTCATGAAAATGACTTAATTAGTTTGATAGTATATTAATTACTTAGCTTTTAGGCACATGATGATACGAAAAGTTTATATAGCGTTATCTAAAAAAAAATTGCTATATATGTATTTCATCATTTCGTGTATCCACAACCTACTCCATGGATTTGCACAGTGTAATATATATGCTTTTCATTTCTCAGAGTACTTCTTTATCGACAGATTCATATATATTTTTTTTCATTTCTCAGAGTACTTCTTCATATATTAGTTACATATGTTTAATTTTCCAAATTAAATAAATACTTATAGGAGGAACCCGATTTTAATTCAAAATCCTGTTGATTAGTTCCACAATAATCACACAAGAAATATATACGGCGTGCATAATTAACTCATATAAATCATTAAGCTCATTTATAAGCTGGTTTAATTGGGGAAAATCTTGAAAAATCAGATACTAATAATAATCACATCAACTTCCATTAGTCTTTGTTTCTTGTATTTATTCTAAATACCTATAAATATGAAGAACTACTAGTAATCATACCTAAGTGAGAACGTACGACATCCATGTAAGTATAGTTTCTGGTACCATGGAGTGGGCCCGGCAGCGGTACGAGTCGGCGAGGAGGGTGGAAGTGAAGTAACTGATGAAGGAAAAGGCGATGAGCACAACTGGGCTGGCCACCCAACCCAGTTGATTAGCTATTCCCCAAGCCAGAGACAGCAGTACTCCTGCTATCGCCGCCATTAACGTTATTATGTGTGCACTTGCCGTCAACATTGTCCCTTCCATTCATTCATCATCAGTTAGCTAGATTTCATTCTCATAATCATTATTTAGTCCCACAAAGACATGATTAATGTACGTATATAAATAAATAAAGCTATATTTGAAAGAATAATATAAGCAAAATATTATTGTATAAGACGTGAGTCAGATAAAACATCACCTATGGCAGCGAGAGAAGTAGAAAGATAATGAATTTGTTGAAGATAGTCGGAGATGGAAAGAGACCCTTTACGAAGAGATTTGCGAGCGAGATATTTTTGCATGAATGAAGTTTGGAGAAAATCCCACAGATGTTGGGCTGTACATGTGTCATGGCTTGTGGCTTTGATGAACTAGAGAATCAGAGAGTGTAGAGGTGATACAGGCAATAACAAAACGATCGAAGCGGGTCCAGTTAGGAAGAGAAGAGAGATTATTGTCATTGCTTGGTTTGGAAATAGTACCGTCAATATATCCGGTAAGATCGGTAAAGACAAAATAATTCAGAATCTGGGTTTTCCACGTGAGATAATTAGTGTTGTCTAGGAGAACAGTGACAAAGCTTTTGACATGGTGGGTTGGTAATGGAGTTGATGGAGCAACAGAGGAGGGATCCATGGGAACAGAGGAGATATGAAAGAAAGGAAAAAGGAAGGAAAATATATAAGCAGAATGTTTTTGTATTTCTCTCTATATTGTTCAAGTGCAATGACGTCCAATATTTATACAAGGTTAGGGTGATTGGTTAATAATATAGGAGTCAGAGTTGAAAGAACAAAATTGAATTTCCTATTTTCAAATTTACTCATTTATTTTATTGGCATACTTACATAATATACTAATATAGTATCAGAAATGATTATCACATCTATGAAAACTATTATATTGAAAGCTCATAATTTAAATTTGACTTATATGTTTCAAATTAATATGGTAATATTTATAGACGCGACAATCATTAAACAGTAAAATAAGAAATGAAATTCCTTTGGAAACAGAAATCTCATCCTGTCCTCGGTATTTATTACATGCCCCAATTACATATGATACTTTCTTCTTTTTCCCCAAAAACTGTTGGAATTTTGGTTTGAAGAAATTGAGTGTTGACCCAATTTTGACCAAATATTTAAGTGATTTTATTGGTGAAAAATGGAATTAAATTATATGTTAAAATTCTACTAAGTGAGTAGATGAGACTGGCATTTTGAATTTCTCAAAATCAATTCCAAGTGAATGAGAAATTAATGCTACAAGTTAGCCACTTAAAACTAGAAATTGATATGAAAATTGGAAAATGTAGAGAAGGAGAAAACTACATCCCACATAGAAGAAAAAGCCAAAAATTATTCTATTTATAAATCCCAAGTTGACTAATGGGTTTGGACTCTTGAAGACCAAAGTTTTTAAAGGGTGAGGACCTTCATGCTTGTGGGTTTAAAACACATGTGCGTGCGCCTCCCGTCGGCCCGCGTTGTGGGTAGTGGGCTTGGGCTTTAAGGCCTTTATAGTTTTTGACCAAATTTATTTAAAACCTTTTAAATATTTTTAATTAATTAATTATTTTTTCCAATTGGGGTGGTGCTGGCGGCTAAGACTATTATCTTGCGTGCAAAGACGGACAGAGGTTATTGTGTGCGTGCGCGCACGTGTGTGCGGAACGCATCGAGCGAACAGAGGCCAAAACTTGTCACGCGCGCGGGTGTAACTTTTGAACTGATGCACCTGTTCGAGTAACCAAGTGCATTTTTTCGTTGTAGACATATATCTTTTCGATGCAAAAGACATCTTTTCCATGAGGATTATAAATACAAAGCCCCTGCAGGTAGAAGCACACGAAAATAAGAAGCCTAAAATCGAGCCATTTTTGCATCAGCATATTGATATCATCACCTTCCAAAAACCTTGAAAGTTCAAATATTTATAGTTCGATGTTAGTTCGATTTTTGCAAGTGTTGCTAAATCGAACTTGTTAAAATCATTGTATCCTAGGGACGGTTGCGTAACCGTAAAGCATTTTGTATACGGGACAATTTCGTCTTGAAACGGAAAAGATCAATATTAGCCTCGCCTTAATACTTGTTCAGAAAGTTTTTCTGTCAAACACTTAGTCGTTTTCTTATAAAACAGTACCACCCAAACAACAAAAATCAGTATTTAGGTGCCCATTCATCGAAATGAAATTATGAAATCTTAGTTACGAAGCAAAACAGTAGAGTTTAGTGAAACCTAAATGAAGGCATATATGCTTAATATCAAAATTAGCAATATTAGCTGACAGAGGAAAAGTCGAAAATTCAAAGTCATTTGCTTTCAGTCATATATACATACATTTATATATATATATAATAAACATATTTGACTAATTGTGATATATATTTCTAATAGTATTTAGGACACCATCTGTGAAGATCGCCTCGTGTAGGAGAATCTGAAGTCCAAGCATTGTCAAGAGCAAGAGCCGGGGACGATTTAGTAGGGTAGGTTGATACATGAAAAATGGGGTGGGTAGGATAGAAAATCCAAGAAAAAAATATACAAATTATAACTATTTTTTTTTTAAATTCTCCACTAATTTTTTTTTATATAAAAAAAGATTGGGCCAGGATTGTTGATGTGTTTGCAGTAAAAATAAAGGGGTTTTTGGTTCACAAATCATTCATGCTCAAGCACACCATTTGTTAAATATATGATCAATCGATACCATAATATGGCCTAATTTCGATCTATTTCTTGATATGTGGCATGCAGGGACGAGGCCACGTTAGTGCTGGGACCGCCTAGAATTTTGAAATTTTGCAAGGGTATTTTAGTATTTTTAGTCTATAACCTTGCAGAAAAATATGAAAAATAAGAAAAAGGGAACAAAGTTTCCAATTTCTCCATTCTTCATTCCCCCTTCCCATTTATGAATTTTGAAAAAAAACATTGAGTCTTGATTATTTTTCACATTTCACAAAATTTTGTACATTTTTTTTGCTCCGTTATAAATTGAAATCGAATTTTGGCATTATTTTCTCGTGTCTCTATTTGTCTCTTTTGAGATGATTTATGGTTTATTATCAAATTCCCATTAAAGAATTCAAATTCGAGATGAGTATGAATCGATATACGATAAATGTTATGATATGTTAATGTAATCGTATTATATCATTTATTTCTGAATATTAAGATGTAATTGAATTAACACGACTTTATCATAATATTTATAATTTTATTTTAGAGTTGTTGTATTGTATTTTATTTTTATATTAATGTTAGTTGGGCCTAAAATAAAAACGAAGCAAATTACTTGATATTCGATCCGAGAGCAATCATTAAAAGCTCGTTTGTGTTCATTCGTTAACATAAGGAACCAAATTTGAACACGTTTTTTGTTCGATAAGGCGTAAAAAGCTCAAATTTGAAGGCCGAGCTCGAGCTCGACTCGATTAGTAAAAAATAATAAATATGTGTAAAAATATCAAGCTACTCGAACTTGATTTTTGCCCGAATTCGATTAAAGCTTATTGGAGCTCGGTTAGATTAATAATCAAACGAAACTCAAACACAATTTTTAAATCTCAATAAAATTTCAAACAAACCTGAACAATTCTATTTTCGGCTCGACTCAACTCCCTTACACCTCTAATTGGGCCCCCTACATATAATTTCTGGTTTCTGTCATTGGTGGCATGCAGCATTATTCTGAAAAAGATATCTATAATTCGTTTAGGGAAAAATGAATTGATCTGGGGATGTGAATATAAAGCCAAATTAACAAATATCCATTTTGTGGAACTTTTTTCTCTTTTGGGAAAGGAGAAACCATTTATTAACATGTATAATTAATTCTCGAGTTGTTTGTTGGATGGACGAATATGGTTTTGAATAAAAAATCCGGGTCAACAATTTTAAATTACTCCATAATTTCCATTATAGGGAATTTTTTAAAGTATATATATTAATTTGCTAAATGAGGAAAATCTATTTTCTTGAATATGTGTTGACTACATCTTTTCTGAGTAGGGTGACAACGGTTCCAATTAATATTCAATTAGGTTTTGTACTTTATTTTTAATAAGGATTAAGTTTTGTATTTAATATTAATAGTAATATTAAATTAACTATATTTACTACACAAAAACTCTGTCAGACCGTCAACGGGTCAAACCCGTTAGACGGATCGACCCATGGATCCGGTGGCATTTTCGTAATATTAGCAAAGTGGTGTTTTAGTAGTTTTCGTGAGTATCAGATTAGCAAGTCCTTCTGAAATGTATTAGTCGTCCTTCTAAAAAGTATTAGCAGTTCTTCTGAAATGTATTAGTAGTTCCCTGAAGAGTTTTTTAGTATTTCTCTTAAATATACTCTTGAAATGTATTAGCAATGCCTCAAAAATGTATTAGTAGTTCCTTGAAAAAGTATTATTAGTTCCTTGAAATAAATTAAAATTTTCTCCCGAAATGTATTAACAGTCATTCTGAAAAGTATTAGTCGTCCTTCTAAAAAGTATTAGCAGTTCTTCTGAAATGTATTAGTAGTTCCCCTGAATATAATTAATTTTTTCTCCGAAATGTATTAACAGTCCTTCTGAAAAGTATTAGTAGTTCTTCTGAAATGTATTAGTAATTCCCTGAAGAGTTTTTTTGTATTTCTCCTGAATATACTCCCGAAAAGTATTAGTCGTCCTTCTAAAAAGTATTAGCAGTTCTTCTGAAATGTATTAGTAGTTCCCTGAGAGTATTTTAGTAGTTCTACTAAATATGATTAACATTTTCTCCGAAAAGTATTAGTAGTCCCTCGGAAAAGTATTAGCGATCCTTGAAAAAGTATTAGTAGTTCCTTGAATAGTATTTTATTAGTCATTCTAAACGTATTAGTTTTTTTCACAAAAGTATTAGTAGTCCTAGTGAAATGTATTAGTAGTTCCCCTGAAAAATATTAGTTTTTACCTCTGAAATGTTTTTAGTAATTACCCTGAATAGTATTAGTTTTTCCAATAAAAAGTATCAGTAGTTCCCTTTAAAAGTATTAGCAGTCTCCCCGAAACTTATTTTGTAGTGCCCCTAATAAATAGTATTAGTTTTTTTTCTTAGAAAGTATTAGTAATCTTCTTAAATGTATTAGTAATCAATCCGAAAAGTATTAGTAGTCGGTCAAGGCTCGCTTGTTAATCTTCTTGTCTCAAAGTCCCAATTTTAATGCTCCATGTTCTCTGCTTCAATTGATCTGAAAGTATCAAACAACAAAAACATGTCAATATTTCTATCCCTAGCTAGTGCAGTTACCATCAAAATTAGAAAGCAAATCAAAACTCAAAATCTTAAAAAGTAACAAACAAACAAGCCATTAGGGATTTTTTTGCACGTTGAACGACCTCATCATCACAAACTATCCTCCCGAAAAATAATGCGAGACATGAGAATTTCCAATCGCACACGCTTTCACGAGCATGATCTCCTTCAATAGGGCTACGAATTCAATTGGATCAATGGTTCCGCTTCGATTGACGTCGAATTTATCGAACAACAAATCGTAGAAGTCTGGCGATCTCGTCCTTCGGTTTTGCAGCTCGAACTCTATTGACGAATGTTTCCCGGACGCTTCTCGACACCATAGGAAATGGGAAATCCATATGCATAAGATATATTGGGGTGGGGGATCCGTCTAAGCAGTTAGATCCGATTAGACGGTCTGACAGAGAGACTTGCTCTATTTACTATTATGTTGCACTTGGATGGAAGAATTTGGATTTGAGGAAGGGATTTGGAGGAAAGATTTGAAATGACTTCATCTAAGATGAATTTGGAATCCTCCAAAACGACTCAAAAATAGCTTCCAAAGATTTAAAATACATTATAGAATTACTCCATTCAAACAATTTCAATGAATTTGTTGTTATGGATTTGAAATCGTTAGCTCCAAATCAATCAATCCAAATGGAGCCTTAGAGTATAAAAGAATCAATGCACGTAGTTCGTTTACAACATTTAGTTTTAAAACGCACACATGTGGTTATGAATATAAAATATTATAATAAATATTTAACCTTTTTCTAAAGATATTTTATCGAATAAAAATAAAAATAATTGGTTTTAAAATTAAAACCGCTTGTTAATTATATAGTTTTTGATACCAAGGAAGGAACCTTAATCGACCACAGTTATAATTCCCATTTTTTGGGGCCAGATTGTGTCTTGCCCGATTCCGATTTGCGCGGTTTCGGTATACACATACTAACACGTGATAGAAAATTCTAGATTGGATACGTGGCACCTATTACTGGTTCAGCAAAAGACAAAATTAACCTTAAGAATATAATCCACCTCTCCTTCATGTTGTACGATTTCATTAATTGGCTGTGGTCCTCCTTTCTCTTTTCAAACCGTTAGAATAAATATTTGCAGCTGCTATTCTTTTGTTATTCTTTCAATAGGAGATTAATAACTTGAAATTCATTATATCTATGAGATTATATAAATATTCAAAGAATTTATTACTAAAATATAAAATCTAGGTCTTAATAATTTTTTTGTTGTTGTTTATATTGTAAATAAATTTGTCCCCAACATGTCTTTTTTTGTCCACAGACCCAAAAAGTAGCTATTTTTTCCAGTTAATAATTAAGTTTGTCATTATGCGGATTTTATTCGTAAGATCAAAAGTTATTACCCGACGATACGTGACAAAAAAAGATCATCTTTGCAGTACGTGTTTTTCAAAGACCTTCGTTCAAGTAAATTCTAATTTTACTGGAATGTTAGATTTATTTAGGTTCTAACTTTTTGCTTTAGAACTTTATAAGTTATTATTCTGTAGGGCTTGCAACTATTTTTCACTCTTAATCGGTTGTAATTTCATTCTCATGAATAACTGATCATGAATTCAATTCTAAAATAATTAAAATAATTTATTTTGAAAAAGAATCTTGTTGGATAGGATGTAGTTCCCACCCCCACAATAAGTCTAATGAGAGATTATAGAGACAGCAATTGAAAATTTTAATCTGGCATTGTGGGCGGAGTTTTATAACAGGAAAAAGGTTGAAAACAAAGTGTTAGAAATCGAAATTTGGTCCTGTCCTTATATTGGTTTGTTTGATGGATACAAAGTGTCGGTTCCATCATGTGGCGGATACAAATTGTTTAAAATTGTGGTGCAATTAATTTAAAAAATAATAATATGTATATGCATATTTCTTAGTATTTAAAGCCTTACAACCCAAAATATGCAGATAAAAAAGAAAATACTTATGTTCCATATTAAAATAAAAATTACAATTTCAACTGGGTTCGTCATGTCTTCATTTTTTTTAAAGCGATCAACATCATCATCTGAATTTTTTTTTAATAAGTTAGGAGTAGTGATTGGAGGGGAGGTGATAAATTTCAAAGAAACGGAAGGATATAGTGTTGGAACCACGGTCAATACCCTTACAAAGGGTGAACAATACCACTTGAGCTACAAGCTGGTGGTATCATCATCTGAAACTTGTAGAAACATATTCTTCTCAATAAAATTGACCAAACAACACTCAATTTTCATTAAACGTGATCTACAACATCATCATCTAAAAATTATAGAAACACATCATACTCAATAATGTTACCAAACGCTCATTTAATAATTGATGACTAGGTTATTTTCACTTTTATTAAAGGAATACCTGTTGAGAAGAGTTGAGCCAAAAAAAAAAAGTCCATGCATGATAGCATTTTATATGGACAAAAATTCTAAATGGAATGCACCCAATTTACATTTATATTAATCACATAACGTTAATGACGAGCTATTCAATTAATATAAATAAAACAAAAATCATATGATTACAGGTTGTAATTGTGTATCACATAACATAGAACAATTATTTTTTCCATTGGATACTGCTTTAATAGACCAATGCATGCAGTTGATCTACTAATATCATATATAGTTAAATGATCTTCCATAAAAAACGCAAGATTCTGAAAAAGGATATGATAATTAGCTCAAAATTAAAGCAAAGGAGGAATCAATAGTGATACTTTAATTTGTCTCTAAAAATGGACACTACACCTAAATATTCTGGAATGGGTATACATGTATCTAAAATGATTCTGGACTCATGAAACACTTCATTTTCATGAAAATTTTTGGGTTGGGGTTCTCTTTGTAGCCAACCTTCGGTGCTTTCCGGTTTGCAAGACGGTGAAGAGTCTGCTTCACATTTCTGAGCCGAAGGATTCGAGCTCGACTTCCAGCCTCGTGTGGCTGTCCGTTCTGGCCAGATTCAGCGGTGTCGGTAAAACTCAGTTTCTTTGTCTATTTTTCGATTCTGCCCGGGATATAAAATCAGATTATATTTCTTATATTTTATTGCGTTATTAGAATCGGTTTGTAATCTCTATCCCGTAGGCGGATTATTGTAATAGTTCTATTTGTTAGAATCAGAATATTGATCGGCTATGGTGATCCGGGAGCGAGATGACAGCGAGGTCGATACCCAACAGTGGTATCGAGTCTCCTCGTTGTGGTGGTACGAAACCCTTACCGTAGAGTTTCGCTGCGGTAAAGTGGCTTGAACTTCTTTTCGCCAGAGCGTAACCGCTTGCCGCGGATTTATTGCTTTTGTAGTTTAAATACCGCTGTCGCGAGTTTATTACTTGTGTAGCTTAAATACCGCTTGTAGCGGGTTTATTACTTGTATAGCTTAAATACCGCTTGCCGCGGTTTTATTTGTTGGGATTGCTTCTTGTCAGAGAATTTTAGGTTGATGTGTGAGCCTTTTATTCTTCTCGTAGTGCTTGTTGTCCGATTTGCTTATTTTTCGCATTTTTCGTGGCCTTGAGAATTGCTTCTGCTTTGTATTCTCCGAATTTGTGTGTTTTCTTGATTTTGTGATATAACCTACTTTGTGTGGTGTTGTTTTCTTAAATCTGTTGTGTGTTTTTTTTTTAAAAATGGCTATGTCCGGGTATAATCTTGAACCGTTTAATGGCAAAACCGATTTCTCTATTTGGCAACAAAAATTGAAAGGTATTTTAATTCAACAAAAGGTGTATAAAGTTATTACAAACACTTATGTTGACATCGATACTAAAGAAATTAAAGTCAAATCGATGAGTATGCTTATTCCTCTATTATCTTGAATTTATCGACTGTGTTAAGAAAAGTTGGTAAACAAAAGTCTCCTAAAGAATTGTGGGATAAACTGCAAGAGTTATATCTTGAAACTTCCCTCCCTAGTAAGTTGTTTTTACTTGAAAAATTCTTTAGGTTTAAATTGGATTTAAACAAAGATGTTGATGAAAATCTTGATGTGTTTACCAAGTTAATTCAAGATATAAAGTTGATTTGGTGATAAAAATATTGATGATTACACTCTATTGTACTTTTAAATGCAATTCTGAATCGTCTGATGATGTTAAATCTGCTTATTAAGTATGGTAGAAATTCTATTACTCTTCGACATCACGTTGTTAATGGCTTAAAAGCAAGGAACTTGATTTAAAAGTTAATAAGGGTGGTCGGCAAAATTCGGGTGAGGTTATGCATGTTAGGGGTAGGTCCCAACATAGGTCCAGTAACCAACAAAAACCGGATAATCATCAAAATCGAATTTTATCAAGAAAAGGGAAAAAGCAAGACCAGGTCTAAGTCTAGGCCTAAGGGGAGAAAATGTTATAATGTGGTGAGGTAGGTCATTATATTAGGGATTGCCCTAGTAAGAAAGGAAACCAGAATCCCTAATGATCAACAAATTTGGCTTCTAGTAGTGAAAATGCGGGTAATATTTTTATGGTGATTGGAATATGTGACGTGCCTATTGTGAATTATGTGCATTCAAGCTCGTGTGTGAAAATGAATGGTTAATTGATTCTGCTTGCACCTTTCACATGTCCCCATTTAAAAATCTATTTTCGAACTATAAAGAAGTGAAAAATAGTTTTGTTTCTATGGCCAATGAGAAAAAATGTAATGTTTTTGGAATTGGTGATATTTGCTTGAAATTTGATTCTGGTTATGCATACACTTTGAAAAATGTTAGACATGTGCCTGATTTATGCAATAATTTGATATCATGTGCTGCATTAGAAGATGATGGATTAGAAGGTAGGTTTGGAAATGGATTAATGAAAATTTTGAAAGGTTCTTTAGTGATTTTCAAAGCTGCCAAAAGGAATAATTTGTATGTTTGCATTGGTAAACCTGTGTCTTTTGCTAGAAATTCTGTGAATATTGTACAAGAGGATAAAACGATTTTGTGGCACAAAGACTTGGTCACATGAGTAGTAAAGGTCTTGAGATATGCACAAAGTCTGGGTGTTTTGGTAGTGATGTTCTATCTTGTATGCCTTTTTATGACTCATGTTTGTTGGGCAAACATTATAAAGTGAAATTTCCGTATCTCCATTTCCTAATCAATCTGTTTGCAGACCGATATACTTGAATATTTGCATGCTAATGTGTGGGTCCGTCTAGTGAACCTACTCAAGGTGGTAATAGGTAATTTTTGTCTATCATTGATGATTTTTCAAGAAAAGTGTAGGTTTTCCTAATGAAGAACAAATCGATGTGTTTGAAAAATTCAAAATTGGAAAATTTTGATTGAGAATCAAACTGGAAAAATGATTAAAACTCTTAGTGGAGATAATGGTCTTGAATTTTGCAATAACTTGTTTGACAACTTATGTGCTGAATTTGGTATTCAAGGCATAAATCGCGCCTTATACGCCCAAAGAATGGTGTTGTTGAGCGTATAAATAGAACCTTACTTGAAAGGGTAGGAGCATGCTTGCTTCCTCGGGACTTTCAAAAAGGTTCGGGGTGAAGTTTTTTTTTCATACGATCGCTTATTTGATAAATAGATCTCCGTCTGCATACCTTTGAAAGGAAAATGTCCGAATCTGTTTTTTCCGGTAAAGAAATTGATTTTTCGAACTTGAAGGTTTTTGGTTGTCTTTGCATTTGTTCATCAAAGAGGTGATAAACTTGAACCAAGATCTAAAAAATGTGTTTTTTAGGATACCCTGAAGGTGTGAAAGGATATATATTATGGCTTAGGGTGAACCAGATTTAAGCTATAACTAGTAGAGATGTCATTTTCAATGAATCGATTTTCCTTGTTTATTTGCTACTATGCCTTTGCTCGACCAACAGGCTCCAAATAAGGTGGAGCAATTGCTTGGTTTGAGCCATATTGATGAAACTGAAAATCGCATGTTGAGAATGAAAATCGCTGAAAATATTCTTGAAAATCAACCTCGAAATTGCGAACATGCCACGAAAATGTTGATAATGTTGAAATACATGATGATTTGGTTGATTTGAATGATAATGAACCGAAGAACTTGGTAATTATCAACTTGCTAGAGATAGAACTAGAAGGAATATTAGACAAACCTACTCGATTTGATGATTTTCAAATGATTTCATATGTGTTTTCGTGTTTGAGTCTATTGATAATTGTGAACCTAAAACTTATCAAAATGCTTTAAAATCAACATTCTCAAGAGTGGTTGAATGCTATGCATGAAGAAATGAACTTTTTACATGTTAACAACACTTGGATACTTGTTCCTAAACTTGAAAATTGTTCGTTGGTTGATTGTAAGTGGTTGTTTAAAGTGAAGAATGAGAATGATTCTGTGAGATATAAAGCTAGGTTAGTTGCGAAAGGTTTTACACAAAAAGAAGGAATAGACTACTTTGAAATATTTGCGCTTTGTTGTGAAATTTACAATGTTAGAATCATGCTTGCTTTGATTGCTTTCGCTCGAGTTTAATTGGGAATTGAAACAAGTTAGATGTGAAAATCGCTTTCTTGCATGGTGATTTGACGAGAAAATCTATATGAGACAAACTTTTGAAGGTTTTGTCGATAATAATAAACGATTTTGTTTGTTTCTTTGAAAAAATCCTTATATGGTTTGAAATAGTCTCTAGATGTTGGAACAAGAAATTTGATGATTGCATGATGTCTTTGAATTTTAAAAGAAGTAATTACGATCATCGCTGTCTTTATTTCAAAGAAAATGCTAAAGTGCCGATTTTCTTGTTGATTTATGTTGATGACATGTTGTTAATTAGTCCATGTGTTAAAACTATTGAGCATGTTAAAAATTGTCTAAGTCTTAAGTTTGACATGAAGTATCTAGGAGATGCTAAAAGGATTTTAGGAATGAACATTGTGAGGGAAAAAATTCTATTATTTTTCTAAACCGATTTCTTATGTTGAGAAAATTCTTAGCAAATTTTCTATGTCCGATTCAAAACCTGTCAATGTTCCTTTGTCGCTGCTCATTTTTGCTTAGTAAAGAACAATCCCCTAAGCGAGCATGATGTGAATTCTATGAAGAATGTGCCATATTCCAATGCTATAGGTTCCGTGATGTATCTAATGGTTAGACTAGACCCGATATTGCTTATTCTATTAGTTGCTTGAGTAGATACATGTCTAATCCTCGAAATTACACATTGGAGTGTTGTTAAATGGCTTTTGCGATATTTGAAACATTCTGCATGAATTATGGTGAAATTTTCTAAGTGCAAAGATGAAGTTAAATTAAAAGTTTATGTGGATTCTAACTATGCCAATGATAGGGATAATAGAAAATCAACAACAACTTATGTGTTCACTTTGTGTGGTTCATGTATAAGTTGGAAATCACACGATAAAGACACATTGTTGCATTGTCTACAATCAATCAATATATTGATGTAATCAAGCGTTAAAAGCGGTTTGGCTTAAAGGCTTGATTTACGAAATTGGTTTTCTTGATGATAATGTTGTTGTGTTTTTCGATAGTCAACGGTATACTGATTGTGTAAGAATCGCTTTTTCATGATAGAACTAAGCACATAGACGTAAGATTTCATTATATACATGATATTGTTGCAAAAGGCTTAGTTAGTCTTGAAAAGATACCTTTCGAATTTAATCCTGGCGATATGGGTACCAAATGTTTTCTGTTAGTAAATTTCTATCATGTTTGAAAATTCTGAATTTTGATACCCGTGATTGAACATATATGTTGCACTTGATCCGTTATAACTTGTTGTGTGCTTGTTATAACTTGTCTTAATGTACTATGTGTACAATAAGATTGTTTTACCCTATCCCGTGTTCTTTATAGCTTGTGCGTGCTTTCTATGACGTCCCTTTGTGTTATAGTTTGCTTTGTGCTTACTATAATCGTATTCTCAATGTACTATGTGTATAGTGAGAAAGATCGGCGATGATGAATGTGTGTATGACTCGAGTCTTGTAAACTGGAATTGTGCCAAGGTGGAGAATGTGGATATTTGGCCCATTTCCAAGGCCCAATAGAACAAAACCCAAAAGCAACCAGCCCATTTAACTAATCCTCCTTAAAACCTAATTACATCTATATATACCTAATCTCTTACCTTCAAAGACGGAGCCGAAAACAATTTTTCCACATTTCATGGGAGCGCCAAAACACTCCCCCTACTATGCCCGATCTTCTTCTTTGTGAAATTGACCGATTCTTTGTGAATCATTGAGATAAGGTGAGTGTTTGCTAGTTCGTTCATACCTCCGTGAGTGTGTCCGATTTGGTGAAGGTGAGAGGTTTTGGGTTTGTCACTTCCAAAGAAGTTCTCCGGTCGATTCCTTTGTGGTTTCTCCGATCCGTTCCGATTTTTCGGTTGTGGGTTTTGACGGCTTTTTTGGGTTGGGGGTTCTCTTTGTGGCCAACCTTCGGTGTTTTTCTCGGTTTTCAAGACGGTGAAGAGTCCGCTTCACATTTCTCGAGCCGAAGGATTCGAGCTCGACTTCCGGCCTCGTGTGGTCAGTCCGTTCGCCGATTCGGTGTCGGAAACTCGGTTCTTTGTCTATCTTTCGATTCTCGCCCGGATATAAAATCGATTATATTTCTTGTATTTTATTGCTTTATTAGAATCGGTTTGTAATCCCGCATCTCTATCCCGTAGGCGGATTATTGTAATAGTTTGGCCCATTTCCAAGGCCCAATATCCACAAAAATAATAGTAAAGTAGGAAACAAGCATATCAACAATTTTTTAATCAACAATACTAACTAGACTTTGGTAACAACTTAATATATATGGAAAAGATAGTCCCATGCAAACTATTGGAATGTTCCCACTATAAAGAAGAAAATTGCAAAGTTGAATTACATTACATCTATTAATTATATGGTTACAATTCTTTTGGTTTATATGAAAAAGTGCACTATATAAAACAAAGACAAAACCAAAAGTAAGGAATAATGGTCAAGAGAAGTTCCTGCATGAACTTCCCATTCCCAGCACCTATGACAGAGATAGGGGGAGGGACCATATATATACTTGGCTCCGGTCCCCGCTTTTTTGTTTCTTTTACGTAATTTAAATAAGAAATTAAAAAAAAAGTATATGTTATAATTAAAATTAATTTACCAACTTTCATATTATGTTTATATATTGTAGGATTAGTATGTAAAAAGTAGACCAATTGACCCAATTACCCTTTAAAATCGAGACAATTTCAACTTTCATCTTTTTATTTTGGGTAGGGCTGATACATATGATCAACGGTTCAAAGTGAATTGAGTGTTTAATAACATGAGGGAAAAGGTTGTAAGATAGTACTCTAAGAAACTAGAAAATAGAAAAAAAATGGAGGCATGGCTAAGTTATGCATGAAATGACTTAGTTTGAATTTATAGTATATTAAATGTAATAGACGCATGATGCGAGAAGTTTATCATTATCTAGAAAACAATCTTTTATGTATAGTGTATATGGATTTGATATCATATCCACAAGTTACTACATGAAAAAAATCTGAAAGCATATATAGAGTTGGTATGGCTTTTTCAGGTCAAAATTTCCATAATGGGTGGACAAAAGATAACGTTCTTCAACATTAATTTCCCACAAAGATCACGCATTTGAGCGCCGAAAAGGGTAATTAGAAAAATATATATGCAAACCAAAGAAATGTTCACATATTTATATATTTTCATTTGGTGACCGGACTAGATTTCAAGTTATTCTTTCCTGTTCCACTTAACTAGATGAATAACATATGTTATTCAACTAAATATGTATATCGTTAATTATTTTAATATATCATCGTGATAATTAATGAAACATGAGAATGAATCATGAAATCTCAATCTTTTAATTGGTGACCTCATTTGTAATCCAGTGCACATCAACTTTTCCGGTGGAGAAAAGCGGATGTGGGATCCACCCGGTACGATTATACATGCATAGAGGTACCAATATTGGCCCAACATGCATATAGGGTTAGAGGCCTAGACTGAGTTTTAGTAGCTCGAAAAGGAACATGGTTACTTTGGCCGAGCTTGAAGTCTAGTGGGCCCAACAGGCCGGACCAAATTACACGTAAATGGTGTTGTTAAGCTGGACTGGACTGAGCCGTAAAAATGGCGGCCCAATGAAATTTTGGACCTACCTGACCCGATCCGATTTTATGGCTTGGCCCTGCTTGCCTGATCAACTCATTGCTAGTTTGTACACGCAGTGAATGGTTTCTTCCAATATGGAAAGGTTGCACTTTATTGAAGCTTTTACTTCTGAATGACGTTCCCTCAGGCTTTGAGCCTTTGACTAATAAAGGGAATAATAAATATCCAAGCAAGATCCATACGTACACCAATCTACGTTTCTTAATAAGAATATTCGGCTTGATTTAGTATTTTGAAAGAAAATTCCATCAAGGTGAGATTATGAGGCAATTAGATTGTTCCATTGAAATTTCCCAAAAGCTGACTACACCAATCTCTATATGTTTTGGCCAGCAAGGTTCGTTTCTTCTCTAAAGCACATAATATTGTTTGAATGAATGTTGATTTTTTCTGGATATTGTGTTATTATGACTGTGGAATATATACATTTGTCGTAAGAGTGTCAAAACACTTTTAAAAGTAAACAAAGAAAAAAGAAAAGTTGTATTATATATAAAAGCCCAAATTAGGATACACTGACTAATTTTGGTTTCGTCAAATCGAATCCAAAGAAAGGGATTTTCAATTTCTCTTTCCTTTTACTTTTTCCTTTTTCTTTACAATTAATTCTATAGTTTACTTTTTACAGTTTACAATGTCTTGATCCTTCATTATTTAGAAGGTACTGTCAACTGCTATGTATAATTTTTTTTCAACAGAAATATCAACGAATAAAGTGCGGAAAAGAAAAAAGTTGAGGAATCGAATTTTTTTCTGGAGTTAGTAGGTATCTTGAACGGGAAGAATCGAATTATGTGTCATCAAATTGAAAGACTAACAATGGTGATCATTTGAAGAAAAACAGATATCTTTGACAAATTAAGAGTCTTATGGCAAAGGAAAACGTATTTGTTTTATTTTTTAAGATTGTTGTTTCACTTCTTCAGCTCCTTGCATGGGTATGATTTCTGGATATTATGGTGGGAATGAATGATTATGATTTGTAAGATATTGAGATATCAATTAACAAAGAATCACCTCAAAGTCCTGGGTTCAAAATCTTGATTATCGCGAAGTGAGGATTTGGGGTTTGTCCTTCTTCCTCAAAGATTAGGACCATCCTGGCCCATTAATTATCCAGAAGGAAGTTTGAGGTCTGTGCTTTTATTGTTGTGGGAATCCATTGGGTCGCTCAAAAAAATAAAGTTAAAAGAGAATAAAAATAAAAAATTAAATTAGAACCGACTGGGAATTTGTTTAAAATAAATAGATAATTAAAACACAGAAGGGACGGGAGCACAATAACATCAATCAAGCTAATTAGTATATACCTATTTTGTTTTAGGTAAAATTGCAAAATTAGTCCTACAATTATATCGCGTTAGCCAATAAAGATTCTGTAAAAGTTACGTTTTTGTAAGTATATAATGGTCCAGTAAATTTCACGGTTTGCAAAATAGGCATGCAACTATATAAAAATCTCGATTTTAGTCCTAATTTCACTGGAATTTGGGAACTACATTTGTCACTATGTTATTGAAATTCAATCGAATTAGTACCAAAATTGAGATTTTATAGCGTTACAGGACTATTTTGCAAATTGTGTATTTTGTAGGACCAAAATAAATAGTTTTCAATAGTTGCAATACTTTTTGACAAAACAGGATCTTTACAAGATTTTTTTGTTACCACTGTATAGTTACAAGACCAATTTAATTTGCAAAATAAAAAATTCGGTGGTTTCGAGCATGGCAATCACCAGTGCAACTTTTGCACTTGGACTTTGATCATTTTTACACTTTTAACTTAAGTTATTTATTTCTGCTACTAACAAACTAAAATTTGTGGATTTTTCATTTTACAACCACCGACCAACCAAAAATATTCCAAAAACATTCCATAAATATTCCAACTCGAGTTGGTTGGATTGCAAAGTGCAAAATACGCAAAGTTTAGGTTGCAAAGTACAAAGATGACCATATTTCATGTTCCATAAAATTATTTTCTCTTAAATTATATATACTTGGTTTTTGACTTGTACTTGTAATTTAGGGCATGCACAATGCAATGTTTTTAGGGAAGTTTTTTAAGTGGAAAACCTGATGCAAAAAGCTAGCTCCATTGTAAAACTGTGTCAATCATCCACATGGTTGGAATAGGAGATGAAACACGATTTTGGAATAGAAGATTCCATCCGCATTGGAGATGCCCTTAGACCTCGGATGAGATCTTCTATTCAAAATCGTGTTTCATTTTGGAATATTAGAACCCTAGATTTTTGCTCGATTTATGCTAGGGTTCTAATATGGTAAGTGTAATACACGTGTCAATCATCCACAGATGATGAAACCTTACATCCCTGAACGTTGCATGTATATGTCAAACATTCAATTCATGCATTAATGATATATACGGCATTGTTCTTTGGAGAAAGATATCAACGGTGATTTATAGAATAACAGATGTATTAGCACAAAGTAAGAATCTTATGGCAAAGTATAAAGTATTAATGGTTTTATTTTAATTTTTGATAAATAAAAATAAAGAAACGAATGAAGCAAATCAATCAAGCTAATTAGTATTTTGTTTTATCAAAAAGACTCCAACTACTATAGTGCCAGTCTTTTTTCCGAATAGAATGTTTATGAATAGGATAAAATAAGATCGAATATATAGTATTTGAAACCCATCATTAACCCAAATAAATAAGTTTATATAATATCTTATTAATTAGAGGCCCAATCTATGTTTATACTCGGTCATGACAACGAGAATCAAATTAAGGTATTACTTTTTACACTAAAAGTATCATTTTTGACACTAAAAGTATCAGACTAAAAGTGCAATATGTTGCACCGACGCACCCTGCGACCGTCTTACAGAAGACCTACTCTGCTTGTATATGGATGATATTAATATATAATTCTTAATTAGGAAGTATTTAATGAACTTGTTTGATCACCATTCTACAATACTATGCCGATCATCTCTATCAGAATTTTTAGCAAAGAATGACCCGTGCATGTTTTCTACCTTGTGGTTTATATATACTTTCGGGTTTAATTTGTATTGCATTATACGATTTATGCAACTTATAAGATACACATGAGTTTTTGTCAAAAAAAAAATGAAAAAGAAAAGATATAAAAGAGTTTGTTTCTTCCAATAAATAGTAAATACTTAGTACATGTTCGGAAACACTTTTTCAAAAATACATTTTGAAATAAACTTCTTAGTAAGTGATTTTTTAAAAAATCTCCAATTCTTACTTATTTAGAATGAACTTTTTAGATGAGTAATTTATTCAAATGTACATTGTATATTAATTACCACCAAACATCTATTATTATCAAGAAGAACTTTTAGATCTAAACATCCATTAGAAAGATTTTCACAAACAAGTACTTACTAATCTTCTTTCTTTTACAACCAAGTGAACAAATAATGCATGAATAATAAACCCAAAAAAGATAAAGGGAAGAAAGTAGTTGAAGTTGAATAAAAAGCAAAAAGAAAAAAGCACTTGCTTATAATTAGGGGTCTCAATTTGGGTTGTTGGGTCGAGTTTGTATTTGGTTTCGGATTTATTTTTGGATTATGCTCATATATATGTAAAAGAGAGAACAATAATGTTTTAGACAAATTGGTAACTTCGTGTCAGATTCGTGTTAGTTGTGTTCATGTTCGGGTTAGATTCACATTTTTCACAATAACTTCAGGTCGGATTCGTGTTGGGTCAAGGATTGACACCCCTTCTCATATTCAGAGTATCATCCCAATTCCCAAACAATTAGGAATATATGCAGTTTGAAGGCAAATGTTGTGATTTGATATTTGTTAATAATTTTCGAATAATATTTGTATGTATTTACTGTAATAGTGTAGCAGAAATGAAGGAAAGGATTAGAGAGAAAACTGTAAGGAAGAAAATAAATTGATTAATAACAAACTCTGGTGATTTTCCAGTACGCAATTTCATTTAGCATGTTCCATTTGGGAGACCACTTCACAGAATATTCTTCAAAAACATAACAAACAGAATTTTAAATTAATTAACTAAAATACTGAAAATTGTATGGCTAGATCTATTTGCATTGAACGCTCCAGATTAAAACACGTGTCCCAGTTAGTCCACAAATTAAGTTGTTTCTTCCTCTCTGGGTGTCCCAGTTAATCTACCAAACTCAACTGCTTCTTCTTTCCTTCTTTCAACCTTCAGACTTTCCAAATCTCCTTTCTTTCCGACAAAATTAATTTCTCCACCAAAATCACTCCTGCTCATAACAGTACCCCTTATAACTAGATCCTTGTCCCCAAGGATCAAACATAGGAAACTTCTTGTGAATGAAAAGAAGATCCTCCCAAGTAGCCTGCTCGCGATCTGTGTTGGACCAGTGCACCAAAACCTGGGTAACCTGCTCTTTCTTGTGAGAAATGGTGCGATGATCCAAGATTTCAAGAGGTGCAACCTTGAAGTGCCCATCCAAGTCAGTAGAAGGTATATCCAATGAAGGTACACATTTAGGGCTAATCATCTTTTTGAGTAACGAAACATGAAAGACTAGGTGTATCTTAGATCCCTCTAGTAGATCCAATCGATATGCAACCTCACCAATTTTTTCTGTAATTATGTAGGGGTGATAGTATTTTGAAGAAAGTTTCAAACTTTTCCGCAGCTGCACGAGTTCAGTCGGAAAGATTGAAGTTTCAGGTATACTTGTTCCCCACGTCAAAGCTCCTTTCATTTTCTCGATTGTCCCGCATAAGACTTCATCCTATCCCGAGCATTCTTGATTTTCCTTAGGGCTTTTAACATCCTTGCCTCTGACAAACCAAATCTTTAGCTTCCAAATTTTGAGATTCTAAGTAAGGTCCCGTAGACAGTAAGGGGGGTGGATAACCATATAAACCTTGAAAAGGTGTAAGCTTCAGACTAGTATGATAGTTGATGTTGTACGAATACTCTGCTAGGGTAACCCACTTATACTAATGTTTGGGATTGTTATGAACCATGCAGTGCAAGTAATTTTCCATACATTGATTAAGCCTTTCAGTTTGACCATCTGACTGAGGATGGTAAGATGAAGTCATGTCTAAACTAACTCCCATCAGTTTAAACAACTCTTTCCAAAAAGAACTAGTAAATTTTTTATCTTTATCTATCACAATGCTCTGTGGTTGGCCATGGAGCTTGTAGATAGAATACAAGAAAATCTGGGCAACTGATTGAGCTGTGAATGGGTGTGATAATGCCAAAAGTGAGTATACTTAGTAAACTTGTCAACAACCACCAGAATTACATTCTTTCCCCTTGATTTGGGTAAGCCTTCCACAAAATCCATTGTAATATGTGTCCAAGCCTGTTCTGGGATAGGCAAAGGCTGCAGCAAACCTAGGTAGGGGCCATTGTCTGGTTTATTCATCATGCACACTTCACAATTACCAACTAAACTAATTACATTAGCCTTCATATTTGGCTAATAGAAAACCCCTTTTAACCTAATATATGTACCATTCACCCCTGAGTGCCCTCCATAAGCTGAGTGATGAATTGATTTTAGGATCCAACTTCTGAGTTGTTTATCATCTCCAATACCCACCCTTCCTTTATACCACACAACACCTACCTTGATATCAAAGTCTTGGTATGCTAAGGAATCTACTGCCAATATCTTGGTGAAAAAGGGATCTCTTTCATAACTCAAGATGACCTTTTGTACCGAGTTAGGTGAAACAGTAATAATAGCATCATAGGTTGCCTGGTTATTCCCCCTTCTAGACAGGGCATCAACTGCCCTATTTTTAGCCCCCTTCTTGTATTGTATTTCATAGTTAAGCCCCAAAAGCTTAGTGATCAATTTCTGTTGCATATGAGTCATCACCCTTTGATCCGATAATTATTTAAGTGCTTGTTGATGCCCAGTCTTAATAATGAACTTATACCCCTGTAAATAGTGTCTCCATCTCTGAATTACAATAAGAACAGCCAGAAATTCCCTTTCGTAAATGGATAAAGCTTGATTCTTTGGACATAACACTTTGTTCATGTAAGCTATTGGCCTCCCCTTTTGCATCAAAACTGCCCCAACACCAGTACCACTAGCATCTGTTTCAAGTGTGAAAGGTTGAGTGAATCTGGCAATGCCAACACTGGGGCTGTTGCCATATCTTTCTTAAAAGCTGCAAATGCCCTTTTAGCTTCTTTATTCCAGTGGAAGTTATCCTTCTTCAAAAGGGTAGTAAGTGGTTTGCTAAGCAACCATATCCCTTAATGAACTTCCTATAATAACCTTGACAAGCCCTAGGAAGCCTCTCAATCGCTTCAATGTTGTTAGAGTTGGCCATCCGGTCATACTAGCAACCTTCTCAGGATCGGTAGAAACCCCCTCATAAGAGATGATATGCCCCAAATACTCAATCTTCTCTTGCCCAAACTAACATTTACGTGTCTTGGCATATAACTGTTTTTGTCTCAATAGAATCAAAATTGCCTCCAGATGTAGTAAATGCTCTTCCCAGCTTTGTCTATAAATCAAATGTCATAAAAAACCAGCACAAATTTTCTCAAGCATTCCCTGAATACTTGATTCATTAATGACTGAAAAGTAGCAGGTGCATTGCATAGCCCAAAGGGCATCACCAAGGATTTGTAATGCCCATTATGAGTCCTGAAGGCAGTGAGATACCTATTTTCAGGTTTCATCAGAATCTGAAAGTAACCAGACCTTAAGTCTATTTTAGAGAAAAACTTAGCCCCAAACAACTCATCCAACAACTCATCAATGACTGGTATAGGGTAGTCATGCTTAATAGTGAGATCATTGAGATACCTATAATCCACACATAATCTCCATACAGAGTCTTTTTTCTTCACAGTATCACTGGAGAAGCAAAAGGGCTTTTATTGTCCTGTATGATACCAGACTCAATCATTTCCTTCACAATCCTCTCAATCTCATCTTTGTGATCATGAGAAGTTCTGAATGGGTAATGGTGTTTTGGAACACTCCCTGACTTAAGCAAGATTTGGTGTTCTACCCCTCTGTTGGGGGGTAAGCCAACTGGCTCTTCAAATACATTTGCATTTTGCAATAAGAGCTGCTGCAATCCTGGAGGCTCCCCACACTTCTTCTTCCCACCAGTGATCAAGTACATTTCCTCCACTTGTGTAGGATATTCCATGTGTACCATCTTGTATAAGGAAGACCCATAAATGAATCTAGATTCAGCTGTGGATGTCACAACCTGAATTTTGACCCTCTTCCCTAACAAGGTAACTGTAAAAGTCATCTTATCATAGTCTAGATCAATGGGAGTGCAAGACTTTAACTAATCCCCTCCTAATATCATATCACATCGTTCATTCTTCAAAAACCTAGAAGAATAATTAAAGGTATGTCCCTATAATCCACTTAAAACCAACAGTCCTTTGTGAATTAATCATCTTCTAACCATTAGCAACCTTCACCATCAAAGGAGAAATTGTCTCAACATGACACCCTAACATCTTTGTTGTAGCTTCTTGACTAAAGCTTAATGTGCTTCTAGAGTCAATCAAAATGTGTAACTTATGTGTTCCACTCTCTCCATAAAGCCTCATAGTAGTTATTACATCTTCCCCTACTATAGCATTTACTGACATCTGTATTTCTTCCATGTCCCCAGGGACAGATTCAGGACTGAGACTGCCCTCAATACAATTTTACAAGTAAGCTAGCTCCTCCTCCTCACTCATAATCATGTAAGTAATTATGTTTTTACACCTGTGACCAAAAATAAAAGGTTCATCACAATTATAGCAAAGCCCCTTTTCTCTCCTAGAAGCCATCTCAATAACAGTCAAAAGTTTGAGTTGTGGTTTAGCTGAATTAGAACTCTGGGTATTTTGGCTTTTGTAGGGTATGCATTACTAGGTTCAGTCCTCCTAGTGCTTGCATATGTGGGAGTGTTAGGTTTGAAAAGATTCCTCATCTTCTTGGTAATATCTTCCAGGGTAGTTATTTGCTTCTTGCCCAACTCAATAGTTTGCTAAAGAGTAGTTGGTTCAAACATGGTAATGAAAGATTGCAATTCTTCACTCAACCCACTTATAAAACTGGCTATTAATAATCTTCTGAGAAATTTCCCTTGTTAATCAACAACATACATGCTTTTAGCTCCTCAAATCGATCTACGTAATCTGAGTATGAAGTTGTCTGTTTCAACTTGTTAAACTCAACAATAATTTTTGTTTCCTTCAAATCTTCAAACCTAGGTGAAACAATCTCAAGGAATTGTTGCCAACTAACATTCTCAGTTTTCACAGTAGAATTTTGAAACCATTGGGAAGCCTTTCCCTCAAAGTGCATAGAGGCTAGAGTAATTTTCTGATCATCTGGTATGTTAGTATTAGCTTGAAGTACCCATTGTATTTTTAAATCCATGACATAGGATTACTCATCGAACCTTGGAAAATCAACTTTAGGTAGTGGGCTAATGACTTACATACCTTGATTCTCCATAACTACCTGAGGCCTTTAGATTTGTTGGTTTCTGGGAATGAACTCACCTCCACTAGACCCAGACTGAGGTTCCCCCAATATGGATTCTCCTTCCATGTGACTTTTTCCATTGTTAATATTTAAAACTTGTAACCGAATTGCAGCAAGGGTATGTGTAAGATGCTCAAACTTTCCATTGATTCCTATCATATGATCTTGTAACTCCACACTAACCCCATATATTTGTTCCTGTAATTTAATTCAGTGGCCTCTCTTTTTAATGCTTCTATTTGAAGGATTTAGTCTAACTTTTTCCGTGCTACTTGTAGGTCTTTCAGGCGCATTCCTTCAGCCATGTCCGAAGACCTTGGCTCTGATACCAATTATTGTGATTTGATATTTGTTAATAATTTTTGAATAATATTTGTATGTATTTTACTGTAATAGTAGCATAAATGGAGGAAAGGATTAGAGAGAAAATTGTAAGGAAGAAGATAAATTGATTGATAACAAACTTTGATGATTTTCCATTACGCAATTGCATTTAGCATGTTCCAGTTGGGACCACTTCACAAAATATTCTTCAAAAACATAACAAACAGAATTTTAGATTAATTAACTAAAATGCTGAAAAATATAAAGCTAGATCTATTTTCCATTGAACGCTCCAGATTAAAATACGTGTCCCAGTTAGTCCACCAATTCTGCTGCTTCTTCCTCCCTACGTGTCCCAGTCAATCCACCAAACTCAACTGCTTCTTCTTCCCTTCTTTCAACCTTCAGACTTTCCAAATCTCCTTTCTTTCCGACAAAATTAATTTCTCCACCAAAATCACTCCTACGCATAATAGTAAACATATGGTGCTTTAAGTGGTAGCGTGATGATCAGAAAATGGGTTCATGATGATCATATAAAGAGGAATATTGAACTAAATTTGCTTCACTTTTGGACTCAATTAGGCAAATAGCGCTTAATAAATTTGTCCAGGTCTAGGGTAAAGTCCTGGCAGAAGGAAGTTTCAGGGATACTGAGTAATTTCGGAATCGACCACATACCATTTCATTTTTAGCAATTTACTAGTTCCTCCTTTTTTAGGTTCACTAGTACATTCATGTGAAATATTTGAGTATTCATATAGATGCTATATAAGGCCTAAAAGTGCTACTCAGATTGTTAAAAGAAATAGATTGCTTTTGTTGTGTTAATGCCATCTACCTCATTTATCTGTCATTCTTTGCATTTACTCTATATTTGTATTATTTTTTGCACTTTGATATTTGGGTTTATTTTTCCATGAAAGCGAATAAATTTGGAACTTAGGGGGGTGAAATTCGCCGACTTACCTTATTAATTGATTTGGTATCAATTTTTTTTACCCTAATTGCTTGCCAGATGTTAAATGAAATAGATTGCTTTTATGAAGTGCTAATGCCTCTAATATTACAAATGCCTCTGTTATTCGTCTTTTTGAGCTTACGGCTTGCGTAAGTTTTAAGCAGTTGGGGAAAAAGTAAAAAAGATTAAAAATATATTTATAATATATTTTATTCCAAATTTCCAGTAGAACACAACATTTATAAGACCAGCTTTTAATTGTTATATGACAACAGTAGAAAACGATTCATTATTATAGGTTTTGCAGATACTATGAATGGGTTAAAGTTGCAATTAGTCCTGTAGCTATACGCGATTGTAAAACTTACGTGCCCTTTTTTTTGTCGTGATTTTTGAGTTGATCCAAAATGATTGTAGATTTTAATAATCTAAAATACAACTCATATATAACATTGGATGATTTTCTAAAATTTAATCATTATACTAATAAAATATTCAATAGATGACAATTATTGCAAAAATCAACACAACAAAAGCACAAATGAGTTAATTGTGTCATTTCATGTTAACTCTAAAATGACATGTTTGTTTTTCGTGTTATTCGGGTTAGATCTAATTCTAACCCTAATCCATCAAAACTCAACCTAATCCGCTTTTGACACTGACCCGTCAAACTTCAACCTAATTAACTTGTTTATATTGTGTTAAGTTCATTTCATGTTAGAATTGTCACTCCTAACTTGTGTAATAGTACCTTTTGTTATTTAGATTGGAAATTGGTCGGCACTAGAATATCCGCCGTCCAATAAAACCACGCTCCGCTAGATGATTGACCTGAGAATCTGCAACACCGCCATTAGAAGTGGGGCTAGAAGGGTTTTCCGGCATACCCACTCCAACGCTCAAGTCAATATTGTTCTAGAGAGAGGAAATATTAAATAGCAAAGTATATTGAAAGTGTATCAGAGTCTAACCAGCGGTGTACCTTATTTGTGCCCCATTTATAGGTTTGGGAATTAGAGTTGCATAAGCATCAAGCCATAATAAAACCCTAATTAACACACAAGCCTAGGTTAATCACCCGTATTGGGCCGTAAGCCTATTAGGCCCAAGAGATCGGCAAGCCCTTAAGTTGGTCCATTTGAGGGTCCAACTCATAAGGTCGGTAGGCCCTTATGTTGGCCCATTCAAGGGTCCATCTTAACAGGTCGGTAGGCCCAATCGAGGGTCCAGTCCAACAGGTCGGTAGGCCTTTAAGTTGGCCCATTCGAGAGTCCAACCCAACAAATCTGTAAGCCCTTAAGTTGACTCAATCAAGGGTCCAGTCCAACAGGTCGGTAGGCCCTTAAGTTGGCCCAATCGAGGGTCCAGCCCAGCAGGTCGGCTTATTAAGCTCAAAGCTCGAGCCTTGCCCACTTGTCAACTTCAGCTTCCTTCTAAGGCTTAGACCCAACCCCTGCTTCCAGACGTCGACCCAGTTCCGTAGGTCGGCCCAAACTCAGAGGTTGGCTCAGTCCAAGACAGATCGGCCTAAATAGGCCCCCATCAATCAGGTCCCCCGATTACATACTGAAGTAACTTGCCTACTTCGAACATAATTGCTTCGTTATAGACTCGACCGACCTCTGAGCATCTCATATATTTCAATAAATTTCCTCATTTATTTTCTCGCTCTCCAATTAGGGCCTCAAAACCTCCAAATTTTGCCAGTCCCGATCTGAACTAGGGCTTCCACCATTTCAAAATATGACGACACCGATCTAATTTAGGATTTCATACCTTCAAGATTTGATTTAGACCGATCTTAAGTAGTTCTGTAAATCCTTCAAGATTTTCCTGGACCGATCTAAATTAGTGTTTCAAAACCCTAGTTAATTTCTCGCCCATTTCAGTCACAAGGACGTCTTTTCAAATGACAAGATGTCCTTTCATCTCCCGATGTCACTTCTGGATTGTAGGATGAGATTTGAATCAAGGGCCCTGATCATCTTCCCCTCCCATCTCTTTTTATAAAAGGCATATAGGAAGGGGGGACCATTTCACTTTTTAGCATACATTCTCCCCTTTCTTCCAATGGCGATTTTCGACGTCTCCAAGGTGATTTCCGGTGAGCTTCCGGCACCCTTCCGTCCGTTTCTTCTCACATTTCTTTTCCCTAGGTACATCTTTTGTCCTTTCTTCTCTTCTCTTTTGCATTTTCTTTTATACTCGCTTTTTTTCTTAAATAACGGCCTCCTCTTTAACCAATCCTGATCCCCATCTAACCGATCTGGTTAGATGGTTGGGAGAGTTAGACGTTGCTCGTCTTAGGGAAACTCATCCCGAACTAGCTGATCCCAAAGCCACGGAATCATATTCATCATTCATCCTCCTCTCCCCCATAGAGGTTAGGAACCCTAACCCACTAGCCCCTCCCGATGTGGATTGCGAGTTTTCTCACTAGGCAGTAACAGCCCAATCTTTTTACAATATCCGTAGGAATGCTAGTATTCTATCCCTTTTTAAATTAGCTTTCCCGAGCTACACAGAAAGACCATACCGACCTCTTCGTCAAGGTCTTACCTTTTTTGTCGGTCAATTAGATGGAGGACTTAGATTTCCCATTAATTCGTTTTTTTTTCGATGTGTCCACTATGTATAAAATTCCCATCAACCAATTTACCCCGAACTCGTTTAGAATTATTGCTGGCTTTCTCATAATCACCATGTTTTTGTCTCTAACTCCTTCGACCGATCTATTTTTTGCCTTTTTTCAAGTCAAATCTTCACCATTAAGGGCTTGTTTTATATTACTGCCCGTAATGAAACCAATTTTTAAAGGAAATACCCGACCTCCAACAAATTTTGGAAGGATCGGTATTTGTTTGTTACCTCGGCTGAGGCTTGGCCCTTTCCCCATGAATGGGTGTGGTCTTTACCTTCACAACAAAAACACGATCCCAAAAAACTCCCTCTCGATCTGCAAGACGTAATCCAAAAACTCAGTGTTGTGAAATATGATCTTTCAAAAATCATTACCCCTTCCTTGCTTCACTACTCGGGAATGAGTTTCGAGGTTGTTCCTCTAGAGAGAGACATCGGTAATACTCTTCCCTTCCTTTTCGATACAATTTTTGTACTTGTTTTCTAATTTGATTTATTGCTGCAGATACGATGTTGTCCCGAGCTGTCACCCAGAAGGCTGAAGCCCACAAAAAATTGAGCTCTCTAGCCCGAGCTTCCTCATCCCAAACAGGTGAAGCAATTGTGGGCCTCCCTGCGACTGGGTCCCAATCTTCTCACACCACTCGGCCTAATTCTGTCGAAGACATCCTGGCCGAATTGACAGATCCCAATAACCGACCTGTTCTCATCCCTTCTCAGTGGGGATCCCCATCGACACTAGCTCGGGCGAGCGCGAGCTGATTTGGAGCCCCATCGACACTCCGAATCAAACATGGATGACAGCTCAATATATCCAAGGCTATTACCCTTATCCCGACCGAGCTATCTTAGACAAGCTCTTGGGGCCCGAGCTGGTGAACTCTTTCTGTAAAGATCAAGCTCGAGCTCACGTCAAGCTGTTAGCCTTGATTGCTCGAGCTAGAGTAAGTTTTGCGGATCCGGCCTTAGTGAGGGAGCTCGAGGCCCTCAAAAAGGATTATAAGAAGTTGAAATCAAAGAAGGCTAAGCTATTGACCGAGGTTCGCAAGCTCAAAGATAAGCTCCTTGGAGCTGACTGTTCTGCCGCCAATTCTGAGCTAAAAGTTAAAGAGTTGGACAAAGCAAATGCTACCCTCAAAGCTGAGCTAAAAGATGGGTTAGTATAGGCTCGGGAGGAAGGGATCAATATCGGTCAATGCGGTTTTATCAAGTCTGATGAAGGCCGAGCTTTGGTCAGCCGCATATGAGAGAAGGTCAAGAAGTGTTTCCTGAGCTTGGAAGAATTTATTGACATCCTATCCACAGGAGTGATTCAACAATATGAGTTCACTTTTGATCAAGCCGAGCTCCAACTTTAGGAGAAAGGGATATCTGAATCCTTAGATCGGGAAGGGCCCCGAGCTTTCATGCAAGACCCTGAGGGCTTCGTCTTTTCCAAGGTTGCTAATGAAGTCAACCTTTCCTCCGATGAAGTTTTCATCGACACTCTGGATGATCCTGCTTGGATAGCCGACCTCAAAGCTGCTGCCGACCAGGCAGCTACGGATCGAGCTGCCGCTTCCAAGATTTCAGAAGACCTTCCTCCTGCACTTGCCCCCGAGCTGCCTTCCACTCAAGGAGCCGATGTGTAAGCCAGCACTGATCCCAAGCTTAACATTCAAGATTATGCATCGGAAGACCTTATTCTGTGAATTCTTATGCTTGTCCCGATTTGGGGACTTTTTGTAACGTTCAGTATTTTTGTAATAGTTTTGTAACTATCCCGACCTGAGATTTCCTTTGTAATTTTCGAATCATATCAATTCAAGCTTATTTTTAATCGTCTCTCTTATTGTACTATGTATTAATAGTGTAGTTTTTATTGTGCTCGACGTTTTGGAGAGTTGGCCTCGAGCCGAACTCCAAACACTTGTTCATTTTTCATTTTCAGGGGACAAGTGTTTCAAGCTCGAGCTTGGCTTGCCTTTAGGCTTATTGTGCCCAAAGTGTTTGGAGGGTTGGCTCGAGCCGAACTCCAAACGCTCGCTCAATTTTTCTCATTTCATTATTTTTTGGAGGACAGGTTTTTCAAGCTCAAGCTTGACTTGTCTCTGGGTTGATCGTGCCCAAAGTGTTTGGAGGATTGGCTCGAGCCGAACTCCATACACTTGCTCAATTTTTCTCATATTTTTGGAGGACAAGTTTTTCAAGCTCGAGCTTGACTTGCCTCTGGGTTGATCGTGCCCGAAGTGTTTTGAGGGTTGGCTCGAGCCAAACTCCAACACTTGCTCAATTTTTCTTTTTTTTTGGAGGACAAGTTTTTGAAGCTCGAGCTTGACTTGCCTTTGGACTGATCGTGCCCGAAGTGTTTGGAGGGTTGGCTCGAGTTTCTAACTCCAAACACTTGCTCAATCTTTCTTATTTTTTTTGGAGGACAAGTTTTCAAGCTAGAGCTTGACTTGCCTCTGGGCTGATCGTGCCCGAAGTGTTTGGAGTGTTAGCTTGAGCCGAACTCCATACACTTAGCAGAACAATTTTCAACAGTATTTGTAGACGCAAACGCTTTTCATTGAATTTTGAAAAGAGGAAATTGCATCGTTACATCATTCAAATTTCTACGAATAATATTTTTTCAGGTTGCTAACATTCCACGCCCGAGGTAGTTTCTTCCCATTCAGCTCTTCTAACTCGTAAGCTCCTCCAGCCAAGACTTTGATCACCCGAAGTGGGCCTTCCTAATTTAGGTCTAACTTTCCTTTGTTTTTACTCGCATCACCCTCCTTAGAACCAGATCTCCCATTTGCAAATTTCTCTTCATCACCTTACTATTGTATACTACCCTGATTCATTCTCTTGTCCTCTCCATCTGTAAAAAGGCCATCTCTCTTTTTTCGTTGATTAAATCCAGAGCTTCGCGTGTTAACATCTCATTCTCTTTTCCCTCAAATGTTTGGATTCTATGGGTTTCCATCCTGATCTCCACCGGTATCACTGCATCCATCCCATATACCAAACTTAATGGGCTCTCTCCCGTGGCCTCCTTTGGGTTTGTTCGATAAGCCCACAGTACAGAACTCAGTTCTTGCACCCAGGCTCCTCCAGCTCTTTCCAATCTAGTCTTGAGTCCTTGTATCAAAATTCTGTTAGTCACATCCACTTGCCCATTAGCTTGTGGATGTGCTACCGATGTGAAATTTTCATCTCCTCGCACCAAACCTTGATGCTAGCCCCACTAAACTGTGTTCCATTATCCGAAACAAGGATCCTTAGCACTCCAAATTGTCACACAATATTCTGCCAAATGAACTTCATCATCGCGCCCTTAGTAATTTTTGCCAGAGCCTCGGCCTCAACCCACTTATTGAATAATCTATTGCCACCACCAAGAATATACGTTGTCCCAATGCCGGAGAGAATGGCCCCACAATATCAATCCCCCACTTAGCAAAAGGACATGCCGAACTCATGGTCATTAGCTCTTCAGCTGGCTGATGTATAAACTGCGCATGCACTTGACACTTTTCACAAGCTTTCACTAATTTCTAAGCCTCGCTCTTCAGATATGGCCAAAAATATCCAGCCCTCAACACCTTATTGATCAAAATCTTAGCTCCCATGTGGTTCCCACAACAACCTTCGTGTATTTCTCTCAGCACGTATTTTCCTTCTGTTTTTCCAATACACCTCAGCAATGGCATCCCAAACCCTCTCTTATACAACTTCTCTCCAACTATGCAAAAACGAGTTGCTCGAATTTTCACCCGAGAAGCCTCTTTCTTGTCTCTTGGGATTGCACCCTCCTTCAGATATGCCACGATAGGGACCTCCAATCATCTTCCTCTTCCAACATCCCTACCTCAAGATTCAAGGCGGAAACCTTTGCTGCAAGCAAAGTAATGTGCGTCTCCGGCGCACACTCAGCCAAACTAGCTATCTTTGCCAAGAAGTCAGCCCTGGCATTCTCCTCCCGAGGTATTTGATAGATCTGCACCTTTTCTATCATTTTCTCCAAGGCCTTGTTCTTTGATAAATGGTTTTATCATGATTTTGATGATTTTGTTTTTATACCAAAACAATGTTTTTAAGGGTTGTCCAAATACTCCTAAATGATTTAAAATGGTTTTAATAATTTCCGGAGTATTTTCTCAAGTTATTTTCGACAATATTGGATAACACATTTAATGATTTTGTGTCAATGGGTTTCTATATTGAAACTATGTTTCTAAATGTTGTCCTAATACTCCCGATTGGTCTAAAATATTTTTACTATTTTTCGGAGTATTTATTGGAGTTTATATCGGACAACACTTTTAATAATTTTGTGTTAATGTGTTATTTCATCAAAACTATATTTCTAATGTTGTCCAAAATACTCCCGATCGGTTTAAAATATTTTTACGAATTTTTTGGAGTATTTCTTGAGGTTTATTTTTGACAAAAATCGGACAATATTTCATTTTGGAGATTGACCGGTCGACCAAAGAGGCAATCGGTACCTGGGAATGCATTTCACGAAACCGAACGAGCTGAAACCTCAAAATGGTCAGGGGTGACCGGTCCCTATAGGGGGCGACCGGTCGCACCCCAGGGCGACCGGTCGAGCCCCCTTGGACCAGTGCCCCTAGTGAAATTTTGTTGTGTTCTTTCAAACTTCTATTTGTGCGCGACCAGTCGCCCTCAAGTTTGACAGCAAAATTCTAATTGTTGTGCATCAGACAACTTTTCCTTAATTTGTGGAATTGATTTCTAACAGCTATAATCTTGATTTTAATTGCAATTTTTTTGTAGATATCAGATTCCAAGAGGAACCTATAAAGTATCAATCATCTCCTATAAATAGAGGAAGATTTTAAGCACAACAATAAGAGAGAACAATACAACACAACAAGAAATACTCAAGCAAACTCTTGGTCTTATATTGTCATTATTCTTGTTGTAATTTGCCTAGCTTATCACTTTCACATCCTTGAGGTCTAGGCTATTCTTGATTACACTTGCACTCAATTGTATAATTCATTATCAAGTTGTAATCTTGAATTTTTGGGTTATCATTCAAAACAAGATATCCTTGTGAGTGTTCTTGTGGTAAGAACACACTTTGGTGATCTAGGTGTTATGTGTAAGAAGATTGTGGTAATCTTCTTGTTGAGGTGTTGAAGAATTTGGTATTCTTCAAGGTTGAAGATTGTGGTAATCTTCACAAGGTGCCGTTGGAGATTGTGGTAATCTTCAAGAGAGATTGTGGTAATCTCAAAGGTGGTGTTGAAGAAGAGTATGGTGCTCTTCAAGGTGTTGTAAGTTGAATTTGTATTAATTTTGGTAATTAATAAAATTCTTTTTCTTTTCGAAATCCATCCCGGATATACTGGGGTGGTAGAGGATTAGGCCCTAGGTGGGTTGAACCTCTATAAATCGACGTGTGTTGTTTACATTCTGCACCTTTATTATTGTCTTTGAGCATTCGGTTCAAAAAGAGGGTAAAATCGAAAAGATGGAGATAATCTATTCACCCCCTCTAGATTATCGTAGCCGCTTGGACTTACAAGTGGTATCAAAGCCAAACTCTTTGGCAAGCTCGTTTTACATCGCGAGTGAAGAGGAACGATCGTCGGCTACGAATGAAGCTCACCTTTCCGGCACCTCCACCACCAAGCCACCTCGATTTGATTCCAAAAATTTTACATTTTGGAAAGAAAGAATGGATCGATATTTGGAACATCGTCATCAATGGAGAATCCATTCCGATGATAGACACACCATACACCTCCAAAGCTCTCAAGGAGCTCAATGATGAAGAAAATAAAATAATCTCCTTAAATGGTAAAGCTCTCAATATTTTATATTGTTCACTTACTAATTTGGAATTTAATCATATTGTAGGAATTCGATCGGCACATGAAGTATGGCAAAAGTTAGAAGCCATCTATGAAGTATATACAAATGAAAGGAGCAACTTAAAAGCATCTACTTCTCAAGTGGATACAAAATCAAGTTCAAGGAACAAGCCTCTTACAACTTCCAAATATGAAGAAGTTGAACATTGTCTTATGGACTTCGAAGAAAACGAGGTTAGTTCTAAACCCTCTACTTCTTGTGACAATGAATTGCATAATGATTATAGTGACTTGCTTAATGATTATGATGAACTTCAAAATGAACCAAAGCTTGCTTGTTAAGTACAAAAATTTGAAAAAGGAATTCAATGTTTTGAAAAATGAAAATGATAGTTTATTTACTTCCTATGAATCACTATCATGTGCTAACACCACCACACTTGACAAGGTTAGAAACGTTGAAAAACAAAATAGTACTCTTGTTGAGGATATTAATTGCATGAAAAATGATTTATCAAAATCCAACTTGAGTACCAATAAATTGCCCAATGTTGTGAATGTTAATGGTTGTGATAATTTGAATAGTGAACTTGATCATAAGCCTAATATTGTAAATCATATGAAAAAGAATCGAGCTCCTATACATATTAGTGATATCACTTACTTCTATTGCGGTAAGAAGGGTCATACGGTAAATACTTGTCGGGCTAGAAATAGCTCTAATTATCATTGGAGACCTAAAAGTCTCAAAGCTAATCCCTAAGGACCCAAACACTTGAGGGTACCACAAAACAATGTCATACTAGGTACCCGGCGGACTAATAATCGAAGAAAATTCATACCGCCAAGAAGACATCAAATGATCATCTCATTTGATCAAAGAAGAAGATATCACCAAAATGAATTTCCAAGAAGAAAATATCAACAAAGGGAAGAATACAATTCTTGGAAGTGGAGCAATAGGAAGAGCTATCATCGACAAAATGACTTTCAAAAGGGAAGATACCATCAACAATGGGAACGGCACAACCCATGGAAATGGCGAAATTGGTAAATCGCATCTCCCTATTTAAATATGCATTTTATTTTCTTGCATGTTTTTATTTGTGTCTAAATTGCAAAATAAGTTTTAAATTTTTTAAGGTCTTCTATATATATTTTTGTGTTTTTAAAATCCTTTGAAAATGAGACCTTACATGTTGTGGACTTAATTAGACTTATGTGTTTGTCATCTCCTATGGATGTCTATAGCATTAGCATTTATGTGATATCTCTTATTGCTTGGCCTACACTTGTGCTATTATGTCTTGTGCAAAATTTGTTTATAGATTGTGTAGGACTTATATATTTTCATCAATGATTTTTCAAAATAAGCTTAAATTTTTTTAAAATTTAGGTCTTCAATATATTTGAGTTTCAAAATACTTTTGAAAAGAAGACCTTGCACGATGTTTTTAAAACTCTTGTGCATTTGCTTTAACTATGGTGTTTTATTATCTCCCATAGATTTTCTTGGCATAAGCATACTTGTGACATATATTATTTTTATCCTACACTTGTATCATGTTGCTTTGTGTTAGAGTTGTTTAAGATATATGTAGGATATATATTTCGTCATCCTCTTCAAGAGATGTTTAAACTATCGAGGTACGCTCATCATTGGTATTCATCTTATAGACTCGATACATGTTGTGCCATATGCCTATGTGCTTATTTTATACAAGTGACATTAAGAGGATGTTTTGATTTTTGAGAAGGCATTATTTGACATAGCTTGTTTTATCCAAGATTTGTAAAGGATTATATTTTGTTTTGATAAAACAATTGACCTACTAAGTTATGCATTTTATTGCACATATAAATGCCATTATTCTTGGATGCTTATGTCAAAGCTCTTATTCATTTGATTCTTGTAAATGAGGTCTCAACTATGTGCTCTCGTATTTTCATATTTCAAAAGAGACCTTATATAGCTTTCTATAAGCTTATTTGAACTTACATGTTGTATTATATTCTTGATGATTTTCTTTAAGCATAGTATGTGTTACTTACTATAGTGTCTCTATCATTCGATATTACTATGCTCTTGTGCAAGATTTTTTGTTGAAAATTTTCAGAAATTTTTGGTATTTTGAAACAAATTTGATGAACAAGGCAAAGTTAGTAGCTCAAAAGTATTATCAAGAAAGGAGATATTGATTTTGATGCAACATTTGCACTCATAGCACATTTAGAAGTTATTTGCATTTGACTTGACCATTCTTGTCTTAAGAAAAATTTCAAGCTTTACCAAATGGATGTTAAATCCGACTTTCTAAATGGTTGTATTCAAATAGAAGTCTATCGGAGTTTAAATGATTTATAAAAGGCCTTGTACGGTTGATACAAGTACCCCGTATATGGGTTGATAGACTTAGCAATTTTTGCAAAATGATTTTACTAGAGGAAAGGTTTATATACTCTATTTGTTTTTGAAAAAGGGCAAAATTGTTTACTTGTGCAAATTTAGTTGATAATATTTTTGGTGCTACTAATGAATATTTGTGCAAGATATTTTTCTAAGTCAATGCAAGGTGAACCTAAGATGATCATGATGAGGAAAACTCGATTTCTTCATTGGAACTCAAGTTCAACAATGCCAAGAAGGTGGTTATATTCCACACTCAAAGTATAGAAAATAAGAAATGAGGCATTTGAAAAGAAAAGAACCATTTCAACCTATATGGCTACAAATGCGAAAATGAACAAAAGGTTGAAATAGGCATGACAAACATATTTGAGGTATGTTCATTCGTTTATTACTCATTAGACTCAATTTCTATATGCCTTATGTCTATATGCTCGACTACAAAAAACTATCCCAACGAATCTCATTAAAGTGCCATTAAAAGAAATCTTCAAATATATAAAAGGCACTTTTCCTTATGACTTGTTGTATCCAAAGTCTTAAAATGTTCTTATTTTTGGGATAACAAGTCCGGTGATAATAAATTTTCAAAATATGGTTCGTCATAATCGAACTAAACATATTGAGATTCGATATTTTTTTAAAGGGATTGCATGTTTAACGAAAACTTGAGATGTGTTTAATTCCGTCTCAAGGATAACTCGCGGACTTTTTAATCGCTCACCGCCGAGGATTTTACCTCATTTCAAGCTTGATTAAGACATAATGTATATCGAATAAGGTCTACGTTTGCATTTTGCACGTTTTCAAAACTTAGGGGCGAAAAATCGGATTTTTGGAACAAATTGCGGATTTTCAAAACAGAAGTGAACCAGTGGGCTGCCAGGGCAGGGGCCGACCGGTCGCCCACCTGCTCAACCGGTCGCCCAAGCCCTGGACTGGTCGCCCTTAAGAAGTTTTGGCTTAAATTGCGTCTGTTCTCCAAACTTAGTCATTTTAGGCTCATTTTGGCCATTGTTCGTCCCTTTCGCCAAGTGCACACAAATTTCACTCCAAATTTGTTTTGTTGCATACATTTCATATCTTGGACTTATTTAGGCTCGATTATCATCATCATTGCTCGTCTTTACCGATTGAATGGTAAGAATTCTACTCATTTATCTCAATTGGGTTGAACCTTTGAGAACTTGGCCTATATGTATTTTCTTGATGAAATTTGTATATGTGTGTGATGAGCTTATTGATTGTTGATGAATGATAATTGTAAAATTTCTTTTGGTGATGAAAAACTTGGCTTGATTACATTCACGAGGGCTATATATATCTTTTTCAATCTTTGACGCCCGCCAAGTGTTCGATAAAACGTTTCAATGAAAAATTCATCACCTACATGATTCTCTCGTTTTCAAATGTCTTATATATTTATAGAGATCATGTTTTTGCAAATAAAATGAGTTTTCATAAGCTTCTACAAGTCGTGTGATCGATTGTTTCCTCCTATTTGGTTTATAAGCTTCAATGTTCAAAATAGCTCGATACATCGGTTTAATTGCGCACTTTGATATGATTATATGATGTTTTTATCGTGCTAACATTCTTTTTGATGATTCCAAAGGCGGAGAAATAGGTTATAAGCTTATTAGCTTAAAGAAGCTAAAATAAGCTCGAGAAAGAAGCTATAAGCTATGGCTTCTAAAAGCTATAAGTTGTGCATCATACTTAGTCCAATTGTTGTATTATGGACTTGTGTACTTGTCTAACGATGTTTTGTTGACAGGGGGAGCTTATAAGCTCTTGTACTTTAGATCAATATGCAAAAGCTTAAGCTTTTAGCTTGTGGATGATTGCTTTTACATTACTCTTGTTATGCATATTGATAGGGGGAGCTTTTGCTATATGTGTTTGAATATCTTTACTCCCATCCTTGTGTTTATATTGCGTGGAATATTGTCGCTCGCAATGGATAGTTTTTTTTAACCGGTAAAATTGTTTTGTTTTCAAAATCGACCTCGTGAAAATTGTTTTGGTTTGTAATCATCAAAAAGGGGGAGATTGTTTGATAAATGGTTTTATCATGATTTTGATGATTTTGTTTTTATACCAAAACAATATTTTTAAAGGTTGTCCAAATACTCCTAAATGATTTAAAATGGTTTTAATAATTTCCGGAGTATTTCCTCAAGTTTATTTTCGACAATATTGGATAACACATTTAATGATTTTGTGTCAATGGGTTTATGTTTCTAAATGTTGTCCTAATACTCCCGATTGGTCTAAAATGTTTTTACTATTTTTCAGAGTATTTATTGGAGTTTATATCGGACAACACTTTTAATGATTTTGTGTTAATGTGTTATTTCATCAAAACTATATTTCTAATGTTGTCCAAAATACTCCCGATCGATTTAAAATATTTTTACGAATTTTTCGGAGTATTTCTTGAGGTTTATTTACGACAAAAATCGGACAATATTTCATTTTGGAGGTCGACCGGTCGACCAAAGAGGCAATCGGTACCTGGGAATGTTAAACCGAACGAAAGAAAACCTCAAAATGGTCGGGGGTAACATAGGGCGACGGGTCGCACCCAGCGATCGGTCGACCCCCCCCCTGGATCGGTCCCCTAGTGAAATTTTGTTGTGTTCTTTCAAACTTCTATTTGTGAATTGATTTCAAGTTTTTGACAAAGAAAATTCTAATGATTGTGCGCAAACAGATGATTTTCCTTAATTTGTGGAATTGATTTCTAACAGCTATAATCTTGATTTTAATTGCAATTATTTTGTAGATATCAGATTCCAAGAGGAGCCTATCAAGTATCAATCATCTCCTATAAATAGAGGAAGATTTTAAGCACAACAATAAGAGAGAACAATACAATACAACAAGAAATACTCAAGCAAACTCTTGGTCTTATATTGTCATTATTCTTCTTGTAATTTGCCTAGCTTATCACTTTCACATCCTTGAGGTCTAGGCTATTCTTGATTACACTTGCACTCAATTGTATAATTCATTATCGAGTTGTAATCTTGAATTTTTGGGTTATCATTCAAAACAAGATATCCTTGTGAGTGTTCTTGTGGTAAGAACACACTTTGGTGATCTAGGTGTTAGGTGTAAGAAGATTGTGGTAATCTTCTTGTTGAGGTGTTGAAGAATTTGGTATTCTTCAATGTTGAAGATTGTGGTAATCTTCAAGGTTGAAGATTGTGGTAATCTTCACAAGGTGCCGTTGGAGATTGTGGTAATCTTCAAGAGAGATTGTGGTAATCTCAAAGGTGGTGTTGAAAAAGAGTGTGGTGCTCTTCAAGGTGTTGTAAGTTGAATTTGTATTAATTTTGATAATTAATAAAATTCTTTTTCTTTTCGAAATCCATCCCGGATATACTGGGGTGGTAGAGGATTAGGCCCTAGGTGGGTTGAACCTCTATAAATCGACGTGTGTTGTTTACATTCCGCACCTTTATTATTGTCTTTGAGCATTCGGTTCAAAAAGAGGGTAAAATCGAAAAGATGGAGATAATCTATTCACCCCCCTCTAGGTTATCGTAGCCGCTTGGACTTACACTTGTATGCATCCACATATTTTTTCATTCATTCTTCCTGGACCTCAAATTCTCCCATGATTTGTTTATAGACCAATTGCGAGTCCAAATGTACCAGCATATTCGTCGCACCCATTTGTATGGCCATCCTGATCCCTCGGATAAAAGCCTCATACTCAGCTTCATTATTGGAATGATTATAATCTAACCTCACCGCGAAGTGACTTTCCACCCCTTCCAGGCTTATCAACAGAATGCCAGTTCCACATCCCGAACTAGCCATCGAACCATCCACAAACAAAAACCATGCCCCCCCTCACTTGGGGCTTTTGTCAGCTCTTGCACAAAATCTGCCAAGGTCTGCGCCTTAATGGTTGTTCTGCTCTGGAACTCTATCTCATACTCACTGAGCTCAATGGCCTACTTCACTAGCCTGCCCGAAACTTCCATCTTACTCAATACCGACTTCAAAGGGAAATTAGTCCTTAGCACAATCTTATGCGAAAGAAAATAAGGCCTCAGCCTCCTGACCGTGGTTACAAGTGCTAGTCCGGCCTTCTCGATCTCAGAATATCTGAGCTCCGCGTTCCTCAGTACCTTGCTAATATAGTATACCGGTTTCTGCACTGACCCCTCTTCTATCAGCAACACCGTACTAATCCCTTGCTCTCCCACTGAGATGTATAAATACAAGGGCTCCCCTGGAATTGGCTTAGTCAGTAAGGACAACTTAGCCAAATATTCTTTCAACCCTTCAATGGCCGCTTGACATTCCTCATCCCAAGCAAATTTCTTGGACTTCCTAAATACTTTGAAACATGGTAAACTTCGCTTCGCCAATCGAGAGATAAACCTATTCAAAGCCGCCAACTTCCCTATCAAGCTCTGCACATCCTTCACATCCCGAGGTGGAGCCATCTCTCTAATTGCTCTCACTTTCTCGGGGTTGGCCTCAATCCCTTTCTCTGTTATCCTGTAGCCTAGAAATTTACCCGACCTGACCCCAAACGCACACTTCTTTGGGTTCATCTTCATTCGGTATTTCCTCAATGTATCGAAAGTTTCTGCTTGATCTCTAGTATGACTCTCAACCCTCACACTCTTCACTAACATGTCATCAACATATACTTCCATGTTCCGCCCTAACTGGTTCTGGAACATTTTATCCACCAACTTCTGATAGGTTGCAACCGTATTTTTTAATCCAAAAGGCATGGCACGTAACAAAATGTACCAAAAGAAGTAATAAAACTTACCCACTTTTGGTCCTCCTCTGCCAATCTGATCTGATGGTATCCCTGCGAGGCATCCATCATACTAAGCAACTCACATCCGAAGTAGAGTCCACTAGCTGATCTATCCACAACAATGGATAGTAATCTTTTGGGCATGCTTTATTCAAATCTTGAAAGTCTACGCACATTCTCCAATCGTCCTGAGTTTTTGGCACCAGGACCGCATTGGATAGCCATTCCAGAAACTATATCTCACGAACATGCCCAGCCTCCAGCAATTTCTGCACCTCCGCACGCACAATTGCGTCTTTCTTGGGGCCAAAATTTCTCTTCTTCGGTTTCACAGATCGGTATGAAGGATTTATGTTCAACCTGTGCTCAGCTTTGCTAGGATCAATACCAACCAATTCCTTGGTCGACCATGCGAACACATCTACATTCTTCCTAAGAAACTCAATCAACTCCTCCCTCAGGTCTTCCCTAAGGTGATTCCCAATCTTGGCGACTTTGCTAGAATCGCCTGGCACCAGCTCTATGGTTAGAAATTCCTCATTTGCCATCACGTGCTCCACTGGATCCTCATCTAACTTGATGAGTTTCTCCTTGCCTTTACCATCATCATGAGCCACCCCCTTTTCTGTCATCTGGAGACTCTCCACGTACAACTTTCTTGCCATGTACTGATTCCCCTCAACTTCTCCAACCTGGTCATCCACTGGGAACTTGATCTTCAAGTGATATACCGATACAATAGCTTGAAAAAGATTAAGGGAAGGCCTCCCAATCATCACATTTTATGACGATGGTGAATCCACCACAAGGAATCGCACCATCCTAGTCTTCCTGTATGGCTCTTTGCCCAAAGAGACAGGCAAAGTAACTATCCCCAATGGCTGAATCGAACCTCCAGCAAAACCAACCAGAGATGTATCCATGATCTTCAATTCCACCTGCAAATCCATCTGTCTATAGCATTCAAAAAATAGTATGTCAGCAGAGCTACCTGTATCAACAAAAACTCTTTGAACATCGTAATTCGCTATGGTTGTCGTGATAACAAGGGCAGCGCATGGGGTGTTACAATGCCCCGGCTATTCTTTGGCCCAAACTGAATGTTTGGTCCCACAGACACTTGCTCTACCCTTATCCACTATTAGGCACGCTCGGCCGCAGCAGCTCTCACATAGCTCTTCCTCGGCCCATCGCGAGTCTCGGCTAGACGGACCCTATCACCATCTCGAATCACCCCTTCGGGCGGCGGCGGGCTTGGAGGAGGTCCCGCTCCTCTTTGGCCCCCTTCTCGTGCTCTGTCTCTGCTGGTAGTTATTATGACCCTTCCAATAATTACCCTTAGACTTCCTCTTATCCACATACATAAACTCCTTCAGATGACCCGTCTGGATCAACCTTTCTATCTCATCTTTCAGATGGGTACACTGATCCGTAGTGTGCCCATACTCGTTATAGAACCTGCAAAATTCTTTGCATTTCTCCTTCCTCGGGCGTCTCAAAGATAAGTTTTTGGCCACCTCAAACCGGATGACATTCAATTGCGATGAAAACATCCCTTGGGGAGCCACCGGGGTGTGTATTTTTCATACTAGGCCTCCCTCCCATCAGGTCAGACTTGGGGAGGTTAGGTTTCTTACTTGGAGCTCTTTCATCCATATCCTCATTTATCTCCTTTTTCTTATCTCCCTCCTCGCGCGCTTTATCTTTCTGGCCTCCTCCAGATTGATGTATTTTTTAGCTCTTGCCAGGAGCTCATTGAATGTATGCGCTGGATCTATCACCAGGGATTTAAAGAAATCCCCATCCTTCAAACCTTGGGCCAGAGTATTAGCCAATATACCCTAAGTTGCCGAGGGCACCTCCAACTTCGCCTCCGTAAACCTGTGGATGTAACTCCTCAACCCTTCATTATCTCGTTGCTTGATGCTGAACAAGGTCAGCGGTGTTTTCTGGTACCTCCTACAGCTGGTAAACTGGTGCAAGAACATAGAGCTAAATTCATCTAAACTCCTGATCGAATTCGGCAACAACTGACTAAACCACTATTGTGCTGATTTAGTCAGCATGGTTAGAAACACCCAGCACATTACCCCATCGGAGAACCTGTGGAGCACCGCAGCATTCTCAAAGCGCCACAGGTGATTCTACGGGTCAGTGGTGCCATCATACTCAAAACTCAGTACACGATATAAGGAGGGGAGTTCATCATCCATAATCTCCTCCGAGAAAGGGGTACCCCTCCTCGATCGGCATGAGCTACCTCCAGAAACCTTTTTCTTCAGCTCCCTCATCTTCCTATGTAGATCATCCATCCTCTCACTCTAGTCTGGATCCGTCTTCATGGCCGTTTGAGTAAAGGCTGCGGAGGCAGTCTCCTCATCCACCACCGGTGCCCTTCGCCCCCGCTCCCCTCTAGCCGAGGGAGGCCTCATCTCATGCCCAGGTCCAGCCTGTGCCGCTGCCGTAGTCTGGACAAATTCTCGCATCCGACTACTCACGGCTTCCTCTATAGCGGCCTTGATGTAGGAAGACATCTGTTGGAAGAAACCAAGTCCTAGACCACCCACACCCATCATGGGATCAACAACTCCAGCCACCCCCGGAGGAGGGCAACCAACTCCAACTCCAGGTGCATGCGGCAGATACGCACGCTCCCTAGTCACCACTTCCGGCATTTCAATCGGAACCTCATCCTGGTCATCCTCCAAATTCCATCGCACATCCTCCATAACTACCTTAAACTCACGTCTTAAAACTCAAATTTCCCACAGACGGAGCTAATTGGTCGGCACTAGAATATCTGTCGTCCAATAAACCATGCTCAGCTAGATGATTGACCTGAGAACCTGCAACACCACCGTTAGAAGGGAGGCCAAAAGGGTTTTCCGACGTACCCACTCCGACGCTCAAGTCAATATCGTTCTAGAGAGAGGAAATATGAAACAAAAAAGTATATTGAAAGTGTATTTAGAGTCTCACCATCGGTGTACCTTATTTGTGCCCCATTTATAGGTTTGGGAATCAGGATTGCGTAAGCATCAAGCCATACTAAAACCCTAATTAACATATAGGCCTAGGTTAATTACCCGTATTGGGCCGTAAGCCTATCGGGCCCAAGAGATCGGCAAGCTCTTAAGTTGGTCCAGTTCAGGGTCCAATTCATAAGGTCGGTAGGCCCTTAAGTTGGCTCATTCGAGGTCCACCAAACAGTCGGTAGGCCCTTAAGTTGGCTCAATCGAGGGTCCAACCCAAAGGTCGGTAGGCCCTTAAGTTGGCCCATTCGAGGGTCCAGCCTAACAGGTCGGTAGGCCCTTAAGTTGGCCCAATCGAAGGTCCAGTCCAATAGATCGGTAGGCCCTTAAGTTGGCCCAATCGAGGGTCTGCCAATAGGTTGGCCTATTAAGCTCAAAGCTCAAGCCTGGCCCACTTGTCAACTTCAGCTTCCTTCTAAGGCCCGGACCCAACCTCTGCTTCCAGAGGTCGGCCCAAACTCGGTGGTCGGCTCAGTCCAAGACCACCATTGGCCGAGGTCTTTCATCAAGCCCATAGAGGCAGATCAGCCTAAATAGGCCCCCACCAGAAATTAAGATTTATTAATATTTAAGATTTAACATGGTTGCTTGTACAACTAAAATTCTTAAAGAACCAAAATAATAGTATTGCCGTTTTGGTAAATTTGGATGATAAATAAACGAAAAACAAAAAGGATTAAAGCTCAAGAGAGTTAATCTTCAACGTACTAAATGAGCCGTTGATGGAGTAACTTCAAATATTTGCTACAATTTAACTCACCGTGGTTTTATTTTTCAGCCGGAAGACTTAACACCCTTAAGTTTGATTAAGCAAGATATTAGAGCTGATTTAGTACTTGTAAATTATCAAATGGATAGCAAATTTATCA